>CM061142.1:318676334-319069054 GCA_030789695.1 Scilla litardierei | reverse complement strand
CCTAGAGCGTGTTGGAGCAGTGGCATATCGCTTGGCTTACTGCCATCACTGGAGGGAGTTCACGACGTGTTTCACATATCTCAGTTACGTCGATACATCAGTGATCCATCTCATGCTTTGGATTTCTCGAAGATCACGGTTCGCCCGAACCTGACCTACGATCAGCAACCAGTAGAGATTCTGGATCGACGACAGAAGTAGTTGAGGAATAAAACGTCGACCTGGTTAGAGTAAAGTGGCATCATGGTTCACCTGGGGAGTCTACCTGGGAGCGTGAGGAAGAGATGAGAGAGCGCTTCCCGCATTTATTTCTGGAGCAGTAGATGATGTTAATTCCAAGGGCAGAGTCATTCATAAGGTGGGTAGGAAGTCACGGTCGCTTTTCGATCGTGTGTTTTATACGCTTACTTTCGTTTTCGTACGCGTATTTATTTTGACCTCTTCTTGTATCCCAAACATGCGATGTAATATGTCGTTGTGACCCTCTGAGAGAGTACTTATTTGTGAAATTTTTCGTGAACGTCATTTCACGGCTCATTCTTCCACAAAATAGCTTTGTATGAAGGGGTGTCGTAACTTTTACCTTCGCCGTTTGATCTTTTTATTTATAGTTCTGTTTTCTGTGAACCAAGCCCGTGACGATCATCATAGTCTCGACCCTCTCGTCGACACGTTCATCCCGGTATTTTTTTTATAATTATCGGACACCGCTAGACCAACCTTTTCCCCTAATCACTTTCTAATCTACATAGCCTAATTAATTTGAATTTCAAATAACCCTAATTAAATCTATAGGTTTAATACGTATCATGTGTAATATTTCCCTATCTAATGACACCCTAAGTCTACTCCCTCCCTCTCACATCTTCTCTCTCCAATCAACCTAGGTGCACCCCCATTTTAAACCCCAAATAGCAAATCATCTCTATTAGAACAGAACCAAGCCTAGGGTTTTTTCATCTCACGCATCAGCCGCTACCATCCCATTAAACCCATGCACAGCAGCTCCTCACGATCCCCACAGCCTGTAGTCACCACACTGTCACGCCCCGCTTCCCAAACTACGGAGGCGAAGCGTGACTAAGGCCCGCTTAGGCCGGAGCTGAGAAGCTCGGACCCAATAAGCATCTGTGTGGTACTCCAAGACGAAGGAACAGGTCCCTGTAGGTTAGTACGGAACAACAAAAGTACTCAAAAGGGAAACATTCATTTTATTCCAAAATAACCATCCAGAAGTACTGAGAGTCTAACAAAAACCTGACTCGGCTACAATAACTTAAAGGTAAGCTACTGGTGCAAGCACCCAACCTAGACAGAAAATAAACGGTGCTACGCACCCAACTAAATTACAGTGAGACCTCTGGATCAGCAACGTGAAGACCTTTGGTCATCCTCGGGCACGTACTCTGGGTCGACGTCCTCCGGCTATACGTACTCTGGCAGGTCCGCCTCGTCAATGTACTCTGGCTCAACACCTGACGTACAGCACCCAAAAGAAAGGAACTGTACGTCAGGTAAAGTCTACAAAAGAGGGTTAGACTCTACTGTAAGTGTACTGAAACTTTAAGCAATGATTTACTGGTTGATTAGCATGCTGGGGTTATAACATAGTAACAAAAGAAGGTAAACGGAGCAGGAAAAGTAAAACGCGTCAAGTAGTAGCCGTAGCGTGTGCTACGGACTACGGGACTAACCTAAACGGGTCCAGACAAGACGTGACAAGACAAGATGTGACAAGACAAAACAAGACACGTGTGACTCGAAGGGTTCATGCCTTATGATTCGAGTGGGATTAGACCCTCTCCCCGTGCGCACGCTCAATGACGTCCCCCGGAAGTGCATGCTAGATGTGTGCAATATACGATTGGGGGCATGAGAATTAAATATTTGTAACTGCAAATGCACGGTGTTGTAGTGTGGCTTGGGGGTCGAACTCAGGGAGGCGTGGATGTGATTGTGTCAAAGAGGATCAAAATCACCCCATGGGCGAACTAGCCCGGATCGAATGATGGGTTGTCACGGTAAATGGAATGCAAGGTATAAACAATATAAAGGAAAACCCGGGACTCTGGCTTCCACCCTATCGTGCAATTCTCGCAGATACGGCCTACGGGAAGGATAGCGATCGGAATTAGGGTCTATTGGTGAGATGTTGCCTCTGAAAGTGGTAACGGCATCCCATGTGCCCGATATTCCGGTCGGTGCCCAGGATGATACGTCGGACTTCCCGGGTTTGATCAGTGGGCACTCCCGTGTCCATTAACACTGATCGACTCTGGGAGTACTAAGCTCGCAACAATAACTCCCAACGTCTCATCCTGCCGCTTCCGCGCGCTAGGATTCGACGTCTACGCTAAGGGCACGAGCTATGGCTAGGGAGTCAACCGCCAAGTTTATTCTCCCTTGGCCCAACGGTCAAAGGCAGTCTTTTTCTCGTCGATGACAATAAAACACCCTGCGTAACCGGTAGATTCCTAATCCCTATCGATTTCCTAGCCCTATGGATGCATCGGGGACAACCCACGAAGGGGTTTCCGCCAAAATCACAGATTTGGGAACTACTCACACATATTTAGTAAAAAGCGATCTAAACGAAAATGGACCGTCAAAATCATAATCAGACAATAGAAGTGCAATGGTAGTAAAGGAATTAAGATAATACTAAAGTTTGACAAAGATCTGAAAACTTACAAAACATGGGAAATTACAGCCGTCACAAAATGAACAAAACAGTAAAAAATAACCAACTCCCGTTTCTTGAAAACCTAGGGTTCTATATATAGGAAAAGATATCACCCGATCGGTTGACAAGTCAACCGATCGGGTGATCAGAACCAAACTTTGGCAGCGAGATACGGGACTTCACCTGGTCAGGATGAACCGGTCGGTTGAAGCGTGGATGTGACCGGTTGGATCTTGGTGCCGACCGGGTGAGGAGACCGGTGGATCTTCGTGTCTTGGATTTGGAGATTCAGCTACAGATGAACCGATCGGGTGAAAGTCACCCGATCAGTTGGCAATCAGCTTCGAATTTCAGAGAGATTTGGGCTTTTGAACTGGCCAACAAACCGACCGGGTGACTTCTCGTGAGCTCCAAGCTGTGACCGGGTGGTGCACGCGTGCATCACCCGACCGGTTAAAGATGATCAACCGATTGGGTGAGGGGCTGAAATATGCTATCCTCGTCGTTTGACCCCCTGGGTCACGCGTGACTCCTCCCGTTGCTTCGGGGACTTATGATATCTTCATTAAATGTCCCCTATGCGGACAATCTCCTGCAAACATGGAAAAACAAAGAAAAGTGAATGAAAACAAGAAAATACGAGAAACAAGTACGAGACGGCGGAAAATAACGGAAAAACACAAAAGAAAACGTGCGTGAACATATGAAATATAAACGTACGTCAAAATCCCCCAAGCTGAAACCTTCCTCGTCCTCGAGGAAGACGAGTGAGAGTAGGAGCTCGGAGGGAGAAAATAGAGAGAAAGAGAGAAAAAGAAAACTCTATATCCTAGATCACCCGTCAGGGCCAACAAAATCAAAAATGACACACCAAGCAAGCAAACACCAAATCACATCACTAAACCAAGGAATACGAGTCCAGACAAGTGCCGTGGGCCCATACGGTGAAGCACGAGTGAGTGTGGTCGTGTGCTAGCAGACGGTGTCACTATCTACGATGTGCGATAAAGCTCGATATACACAAATCCAAGAAATGACCCAAATATCGATTTGATTTGAAATAAGCGGTGAATATATAGTTCAAGCATGCATGAGAATAGAGAGAGAATCGAAACATATCATGCGTCAGGGACTCCACAACTAGGGTTAAGGAAATCACCACACTATAGCCTAGATAATAGCTAAAAAGTTCCTAAGCCAAGTGTTTTCGAAACTGATGGGGGTTGAAATGATGTGGAGTAGAACATTCGGTGCAAATTCTCGCCTTCCCTTTATTCTCGGCAAGTAGGAAAAGATATTCACACGGGAATTTTTTTTTGGGTTTTTGGTATTTGTATTTTTTGGATTTTTGGCTATACAATTTTTTTCTTTTCTTTTTGGGTTTTTCTTTTCTTTTCTCCCGTTTTTTGGATTTTTGGGTTTTTGGCTATACACATGTGTACTCTCCCAAGTGGGAGAACGGTACACGACGAGGGGATTTGCACCA
Source organism: Scilla litardierei (assembly GCA_030789695.1). Lineage (NCBI taxonomy): Eukaryota > Viridiplantae > Streptophyta > Magnoliopsida > Asparagales > Asparagaceae > Scilla > Scilla litardierei. The sequence continues at coordinate 319,064,885 of CM061142.1, read as the reverse complement.
AGTAAAACAAAAAAGAAATCGGAATCTAAACACTTGGGCAAAGGAAACTATTCTCGCTAATTAGAGCATGGGCTAAATGGGTTATCCTAGTCCTTAATTGTGGAATCCCGACACATGCGAAATGAAGCATACGATATATATAATCATGCATACAGAAACAGACAAGAGAAGCAAATACCGCATTATTCATATCAAAGCGTGATAATCTAGGGGTCATTCCTGGACAGGTATATAAAGTAAAATCACAAAGCAGAGGCACACCAAATAGCTAGGCACGACACACGTCTCACAAAAAGCTAAGTGGACCCACGATGCATGAAATGCAAGAGGACTCGATATCCTAGGGTTAGTGAATGTGATTATCGATGCCATGCTAGGCGTGTGTGAGATTTCGTGGCAATTCATCATATAGGGTTCATTTCTAAGAGAAGGAGATAAAAAGAAGAAAAGAAAAATTTAAAACACGATGAAAAAGACATAAAAACGAAAAAGAAAGACTCAAATGACGCACAAAGTGCGACTCCCCCAAGCTGAAGCTTGCATTGCCCTCAATGCAATAAGAGTGAGTACGGTAGGGCAATGAAAGTGGGGGGGAATACGCACTGACACAAAAAAAGAAATGAAAAACATGGAAAACATAGATACGAAACTGAAAATAAAGAAAAATCAAAATCAAACCACACGTTATAAAAATAGAAAAAGAAAGAAAGAAAATGATACGACACGACAAATGAAACAAGCACACACACAAAGAAGACAAAACACGACAACACAGCAAAATAGACTTCCCCCAAGCTAGACATGACAATGCTAGCAATGAGATATGATCGTGAAAGTGCAGAGATATGCAAGGGGGGTCAATAAAGGAAAAGAATGGAAATGAAAAATAAAAAATAACGGACACGATATAAGGATGGGTCCTCCCCTAGCAGTGGTAAAGTAGGGCCCCGCAAAGACAGATGGGCACTAAAAATAGGGGGAGGCAAAAGTTGGATGGGAAAGTATCAGGCAGAGGCACCACCCTCTGGGGGTGGTAATGGGGGCCTTTGCTGAGGACCAGGAATGGTAGGGGCTGGAATATGAAGCTCGGAGACACCGGGTGGGTCAGTGCGAATGTGGCGAATGAAGCTTTGAAGGATGGACAGGTCGCGCTCGACGGACTCCTGAGTTGCCCGACCACCGTCTCCAGCTAGGAAGAGCATGGCCATGAACCGGTCGGATTGGTTGTCATCCTGGAATGACACCTCGAATTTGGCATCGCCAATGTAAACGGGGTCAGGGGGCGTGGGGTGGTGGATGAATTGGGGGTGGTGGCGGGTTGGGCGGTGGGTTGTGTGCGACGAGCGCGGCGGGTGGGCCTAGGGTTGGAAGAGCTAGCGTCGGTGGGCTTAGCACGGCGAGGAGGCATTGTGCAGGAATCGTGTGTGTGTGTGTGTGTGTGTGTGTGTGTGTGTGTGTGTGCGCGCGCGCAAAATACGTCGAATACACACTAACACGGCAAACGAACAGAATTGAATTCTAGGGCAAAAATAAAACTGAGCTAAGGAGCGAGGTTACCCAATTGAGATGAAGATCGTTGCTCGTAGACGCTCCAACGCAACGTAGCAGGAGCACGTGTGAAGCCACGGCAAATTCTTCCAGCAAGTTTCAAAAATGGTGGAGAATGTGAGAAAATTAGGGTTTTGTGTGCGGGCGAAATCGAGGAAGATGGGGGAGAAATCGATGGAGAGATGGATAGGAAGAGGGAGGAGATCGATGGGGGTCGTTTTAGGGGAAGAACGAGATCGGGCGAAGGCGGGGAAGGCGAAACGGCAATTGGAATTTTGAAACTAGCGAGGGCGGAACGAACGGGCGGAGGGCGCTATATATAGGATTTTAAGTCGAACCGATCGGGTGAAAAGTCACCCGATCTGTTGACTATAGGTCGAAATTTTAAGCTGAAAAAGCTCTACAGGCGAACCGGTCGGGTGATAACTCACCCGATCGGTTGGCCGCTCCACAGATATTCCCGAAAGTTTGGTACAGCTCACCGGGACTGTCACCCGATCAAGCATTTTATCAACCGATCGGTTGATTATTTCTCAAAAATTCCCGAGACTTCGGCCCAGTTCACCCGGTCTGTCACCCGATCTCTTCATTAAGGCCTGTCTCTGTGGAACAAGGGGCGCTCCATGTCCAGCGGGCACAGGAGCTCGTTGCTGCAACGGCTGTGCTGCAATAGGTGCCCGCCAAGGCTGTTTCGACTTGGGGCACTCCCTGATGGTATGGGCAGGATCTCCGCAGATAATACACTGCCCCAGGAAGCTCCTACACTGATCCCTGAGGTGCCCGGTCTTGCCGCAGATATGGCAAGTCTTCAGAATAGGCCCTCCTGGCCTCTTGAACTGAACAGGCTGGATAGGCCTGAGTCCAGGTCTAACCGCCGCTCTGACCTGCTCCACAGGCCTCTTCCCAGCACCAGAAACATGTCCTCTCCTCTGGCTCAGGTTCAACTCATGCCTCCTCGCAGCGACCAGAACCTTCTGGTAAGATTCCAGATCAGAGGAAGACACAAAACTCTGAAGCTCCAAAGCAAGTCCCTGCAGGAACCACTGAGCTTTCTCATCGACATCTTGCACCATCTTTGGTGCAAACCGACTGAGCCTCGTGAACTCTTGGTGGTACTGATCCACCGACAAGCTCCACTGCTTCAGATCTATGAAGCGCTGCAGCATCACCTGCTTAGCAGCCTTCGGGAAGAACTCTCCATCAAATCTGGACTTAAAGGTAGCCCAAGCTAGCGGCTCCACCAACATCTTCTCCTCAGCATCCCACCAGTTTCTGGCATTATCCTTCAGCTGCCTCTTAGCTAAATCAACCCATCCAGCCGGGTTAATCTTCGCCATCGCCAGGTTATCCTCAATGTTCCTCATTCACTCATCCGCAGCCAAAGGACCTTCAGAACCATCAAAATAAGCAGGACCCAGCTCCCGAAATTGTTTCGCTCCCGGCTCGAAGCGAGGGGCATCCTGGATTGCCCGACCAGCTCGAACAACTGGAGCATTCTGGACTTGCAGAAGCACGCCCTGCTGCACCTGCATCATATGAAGCATCATCCGCATCATCTCTCCATTGGTGGGTTCCCGCTCAGGCTCCTCGTCATGAGGGGGCGCACCACTACCACCACCACTGGTGAATCGCCTTCCTGCCATCTAATGACACAGAAAACGAAGCAGATTAGACTCATAGCTTATGACTCGGATGTCGAACTTAGTTTATTGGACATTCTAATATTATTATCGTTATTCCGATAATTGCAGTTATAGAAGTGGACCTGCATGGGCCACCAACAAAACCTGTCACGCCCTGCTTCCCTAAAATGGAGGAGAGACGTGAGAAGGTCCGCACAACAGTGGAGCTGTGAAGCCCCAAACCCGATAAGCGTCAATAAAACATAAGCAGGTCCCTGTAACCACAAACGAAACAACAATAATAACACAAGGAGAGACAGAAATAAAATCTCAAATCTCAGAATTTGTCCAACATGAAAATTAAGTTCAACATCCAGAAAAGCCACCATGCTAAAAGGAAAGAGTCTAAAGGCTTAACACGCGGCCAACAAAACAAACACCAGCATAGTATGGGTGCTACGCATCGATAACTAAAAGCAGTCTAAAACAAAAGGGAAAGCTCCACGAGGACACTAAGACTGGTCTCCAGTGTCCACGAAGTCCTCGATCAACGCGGGTTCTGACTCAGCGTCAGCAAACTCCACGTCCTCAGCGACAAACTCAGGCTCGGGATCTAACATGTGTCACCCAAAAGAGAAAAGGGGCACATGTCAGCAAGTCGAAAGACTTGTGCAAGGAAACTGAAAGAAAGGTAAACTAACAACCTAGCAGTTAAAGTATGGTGCATGGCATGGCAAGTATCGTATGGAAGTAACAAGTGAAGTACAAGTAGCAAGTAACAAGTGGTAGGTGTGACATGTATTGTCAAGTAACAAGTACAAGGGATCACCCACACACATGTGAGCACCCTATTGCCCGTAGGCTGTATTCAAGTACAAGGGATCACTCACACACAGGCGAGTGCCCTATTGCCCGCAGGCTGTATTGAGCTCGTTTTCTGGACCACGAGCCAGATTTGTAATTGGCCTAGGGTTGTGCCCGCAAAACGGGTGCCTAGTCGGAACAAGTAGCACTAGTATGTGGCGATGCTACGCAATCACGATGAGTATTCAAGCATGCAATGACATGAGCAGATATTCGTGTACCGTTAATTGAATTTAAACATGACAGGCAAATGCAATGACATGAACAGATATTCACGTACCGTTAATTGAAATTAAACATGGCAGTTAAAGATGCATGGATGACATGAACAGTTAATACGCGTACCGTTAATTGAAATTAAACGTGACATACAAGCATGATGAGGATGACGGACCAAGCTTCGTTGTCAAGCTAGGTCAATGGCGTCCAGACGGCTATCCTTTCACTGTCTAGTCTCTTTTACGCTAAAGCAAGGTAATGGCCTAAGGACATGGCCCAAATCAAGAGATGCAAGTTTCACTTGCCTGATACCGACGAGAACGGTCGACAAGCTCGTCACACAAATGTTATCTACGGTGAATGGACCACTGCTATAGAGAAACAACATTAGAAAAGATATCTAGAACCAGTTTCTTAATTGAATCCTATGATGTCTAATAACCATTTTTATTAGGGTTTCACAATATCAATGTGGGTTGTGAAAACATTAAAGGATCGAACACTACCGTATAGAAGCGGAAGATCGACGCCGAGCAACCACGGCAACAGATGAATGATCCGGGAACCACGGCTCAGATCTGAAATGACGGGGAAAATCTGGAGAAAATGGATTAAAGGGGGTTTTGAAGAGGAGATTGAAGCTTGGCCAATGGAGGTGAGATGGAGCTTGGGATGGTGGAGATAGGCGTGAGATGAAGGAGGAAGGGTTTGGGGAAGATGGAGAAGGATTTGGGGAAGACAATGGCTCAGGAGAAAAGAAAGAAAGTGAAAGTTATCGGGTCTATTTATAGGAAGAATCCGACGGCTGCCCAGAAATTAGGGGTTCGACACTGATTAGTCGGTCAAAGAGCAACCACTGACCGACTAGTTTGGGAACTAGTCGGTCGGTTGACCAACGCAGACCGACTAAGTGTAAACAGTAACTCTTGTACAAAATAGGATTTAGATGTAGTCGGTCAAAGAACAACTACTGACCGACTAGTTTCTCATCTAGTCGGTCGATGAACATTCTTAGACCGACTAAGAATGAATAGTACTTGATATCAAAAATGATCATAGAGCTAGTCGGTTAAAGAACGATTGCTGACCGACTAGTTTGCAACCTAGTCGGTCGACAAATGTTCTTAGACCGACTAACGATAAACAGTAACTCCTGAATAATTAACAAAACGCACCAGTCGGTCCATGAAGGTTTACCGACCGACTAAATCGTCATCTAGTCGGTCGGTTCCCCTTCTTGTACCAGCTAACGTGCACAGAAAGTTCCGAAATGGAGCGCGAAGCTCCGGGATCGATTCCTAAGACTCCTAGGCTTGATCTAACAATAAAATATGACCGATATGAAGCCTGTCACGAATGACTTACTTCAAAATCGACGATTCCAAGGAAGAGGATAGAAAATCACGACGAAATGATCGAAAATGAGAGCTACGGAGACGAAAACCACACATAAGGAGAAAATCCACCAAAACATATATATATAATATAATTAATCCAGAAACATGAAAACCAGTCGTTACAGATATTAATTGAAGTTTAGAGAATCAAAGAGAAGCATTAATTCTCATTTCCAAGCTCATTCATTTCTCTAGAATCTCTCTCTCACTCTTATTTCCAAAGAGATATTCATATTGATTGTGAGCCACTCAAGCCAAGAGCTTGATCCAAGGTCACCAACATCTTCCTAGCCTCCCATTGTTGGTCAACATCTTGGAGCTAGGGTTTGGTGTCTTCATCTTCCCCAAAATCCTTCTTGCCCTAAATCGTAAGTTTTACTCAATGCATAGGGTTTTGTGGTAAGCATTTCTCATTTCATTTACATTGCTATTGTAAGTTTTTCTCTCAGTTGTGAGAGTTGTTTGTGATCCAGGTTTGTGGGAGTCACAATTTCTTTTGTGTATGATTTGATCTTGTAGAGGCTTTCTACAAGTATTTCATAGTGCAAATTTGAGTTAGAGCTTTCTAACTCCAGTATCCGGATGGGATCCGGGTGTTTGGGACGTAGGATCACCGGAAACAAGTCGGGGAGACTTGGGTGGATCCGAACCCGTTAATTCGTTTGTTTGCGATTGTATTTCTTTGTTGTCAATATTTTCATTTTCGCATTGTTGGTTGAGTTTGCAAGATAATTAGGAATTATCTTCTTAATTATTTTAAAGTACTATTCACCCCACCTCTAGTACTTGTGCAGCAGCTATCAGGGCATTACAGGGCGCTGAGTCAACGAAGGCGGGCACTGAAGAGCGGATCCGTGTGCGTCATGGCCGAATCTCGACCATTGATCTGCGATCGGACGGTTGTCGACAGAGAAATTTTTGCGGAGAGGGTCCTAGCGAATTTAATACGGGTTTGACCCGCGAGCCGCCCTCGTGTGGATCCCTTCGAACAGTGCCAGACCCGTTAAGCTGAAACCTATATAAACCCATGTACACTCTTCATATTTTCATCAATAAGTGGAGTTCTAGAGATCCAAATTAAGCACCGTTTGCGGCGTTACGATCGTGACTTCATCCCCGACGTGCTGACACCAAGTTTGTCAGCCAGTTCCTCCTGTGCATCAAATGGAATTACGTTGATCGAGGAGCTTCTACCGACTACTCTCACGGGAACATCGACTACTTCATCTATAGGACTCCGATGGACATTTCGAAAGAAGCGTTGCGGAGCTACTGACATGCTAAAAGACGACCACCAGAGGGATCTTCACAAATAAGCTTTCTAAACTTTTGATCTTTTATTATTGTGAATACATTGTTGTATATGTCATTGGTTTTTGGGTTTTACACTTCCTTTCGCTAAATTGTTTTGGGTAATCCGAATTGTTGGGACATATCGGATTGTGAGAGCATCATAAGTATTGTTATCTTTTTGGGCTTTGGCGAGCTAGGGTTAGTTAGAGTGGTTAGAGTTGGGGCTCTAATCTTGTGTGACTGTAACTGCTTAAAGAAACATATTTAGTGATGTTGTTCCGTGGTGGATGTAGGTCTTGGGAGACCGAACCACGTTAATCTGTTGTGTCATCTGCTTGCTCTAGATGTTGTGTTATTTGCTTTACTATTGTTTTTACTTATCTGTTTTAATTAGACTTAAATATTTTTATCTCGCGATAATTTGGTCATCGCCCTATTCAACCCCCCTTCTCTCGGCCCTATTTAGATCCTACAATTGATATCAAAGCTCCAGGCTTGACCATTTAAGTCTAGTTTACAATGAGTCTTTATGATTCAGCATTTTCTGAAGGTCAATCCACTGTCAGACCCCCAAAATTCAATTGAACTGATTTTGCATACTAGAAAGCTAGGATGAAAATATATTTAGTGTCTACTGATTATGTTGTCTGGAAAATAGTTGCTAATGGATATACATCACCTGTATTAATAATTGAAAATATTGAAATCCCAAAACCTGAGGATAAATGGGACGACAATGATAAGGAGTTGTTTTCATTAAATGGAAAAGCAATGAATGCAATAATTTGTGCACTCGATACGACTGGATTTAATCGTGTTTCCCGCTGTTTAACTACACAGGAAATTTGGCGTACTCTGGAAGTAACACATGAGGGAACGTCTCAAGTCAAGGAATCCAGACTAGCGCTTCTCAGCACGGAATACGATGGCTTCCACATGAAACTTGTAGAGACGATCAAGGACATGTATGCAAGATTTACAGACATCGTCTACAACTCAAAGGCATTTGGAAAGACGTACCCAAGCGTGGAACTGGTAAGGAAAATCCTTCGAGCCTTGCTAAGTACTTTTCGTCCAAAGGTTACTGCAATCCAAGAAGCTCGAGATCTCTCCAAATTGAGCTTGGATGATTTGATTGGGAACCTGATGTCCCATGAGATGGAGCTGAAAACTATCGAGTTACAGGAAAAGGGAGAAGCAAAAGCTGCTAAGTCCATAGCATTCAAAGCTGAAGAAAGAGACGATGATCTTGATGATGATCAAGCCCTGATGGTCAGAGGCTTCATGAGATACATCAAGACACCGCAGGGAAAATCTGAAATGTTGAAAAGGTTCAATCGTTTTAATAAGTTTAATCTGTCAAACTTTTCTTCTAAACAGAATACTACTAAGTCTGTACAGTGTTTCAAATGCAGGAAACAAGGACACTTCATGAAAAATTGTCCAACTTTGAAGGATGCCCCTACAGAATCAAAAGGAAGATCACTTGCTGTGACGTGGGATGACGATGACGAGGATGAACCAGAAGAGGAAGTTCCTCACTCATCCTTATGTCTGGTTGGAGACATCGATTCGACAAAATCGGAGGTGCACAGCTTGGCTAAGGAACAAAAGTGTGAGTGGTATTAGGATTCTGGCTGCTCAAGACACATGACAAGAAGTTACGACAGGTTCCTTAGCCTCGTAAAGCAAGAAGGAGGAAGTGTTACACTTGGGGACAACGGAAAATGCAAGGTAATTGGGAAGGGTGTTGTAGGTAACGACATTTTTCAACTGAAGGATTTCCTATGGGTTGAAAATCTTAAACACAACCTCATCTCTATTAGCCAGCTCTGTGACAAAGGTATGAACGTAGTATTTGATGCAAAATTTTGTAAAATCATTAATACTGTCACAGGTAATGTTTTGATTACGGCTAATAGGAAAAATAATGTTTATACACTTATTATTGAAGAACTAACAATAGCTAAATTTTTGATTGGCAGGGAAGACGTAGCAACACTGTGGCACAGAAGTTGGCACATGTTGGAATAAAGTTATTGTAGAAACTGGAGAACAGAAATCTCGTGAGAGGACTACCACATCAGAAATATGAGAATAGTAAGTTATGCTTGGCATTCACGAAAGGTAAGCAAACTCGATCTACCTTTACAGGAATGAGAGAAATAGCAACTACACGCATTTTAGAATTAATTCACATGGATTTATTTGGACCAATTGATGTTGCTAGTTTAAATGGAAAGAGGTTTTGCTTAGTTTTGGTCGATGATTTTTCAAGATTTACATGGGTTTATTTCTTAGCCAAAAAGTCAGACTCTTTTGAAAACTTTCAAAACTTTTGCAATCAAGTTTCAAATGAGAAAAATCTTTCAATTATAAAAATCAGAAGTGATCATAGAGGAGAATTTGAAAAATATAATCTTTGAAAACTTTTGTTTAGAAAAAGGAGTTATGCATGAATTTTCTTCTCCTAGAACACCGCAACAATATGGAGTAGTTGAAAGAAAGAATGGGACTTTAAAAGAAATGGCTAGAACTATGCTGAATGAGTATGAATTGCCTATGTCTTTTTGGGCCGAGGCAATAAATACTGCTTGTTATGTTTGTAATAGAGTCATGCTAAGAACAATAGTAAAGAAAACTGCTTATGAACTTTGGCATGGAAAGACTCCTAATATTTCATATTTTAGAGTATTTGGATGCAGATGTTTCATATTAAACACTGGCGATCAACTTGGTACATTTGAATCCAAATCAGATGAAGGAGTGCTTATAGGATATTCGTCAAGGATCAAAGCTTACAGGATTTATAACAAACACACTTTGACTATTGTTGAATTAATTAATGTTAAATTTGATGAAACTGAAAATAATTCTTTGAATTGCAGGGAAACTGAAGGTGATGCAATTGCAGAGAATGATAGCGGTTTAAGGGACATTGCTGAACTAAGTCGAACACAAGAACCCACTGAAAATGAAGAGAACCAAGAGGAAGAACCACTGAACAGAGGAGTGCTGAGATACAATCCAAATCATCCACCTGAACTAATCATTGGAGCACCCATGGCAGGTATACGAAATCGTTCCTCTAATAGTAATCTTTGTGCTTTATCATTCATGGGGATTTTATATCCGAAATTCACTATTGAATCTGCTTTGATTGAGGAAAGTTGGGTAATGGCTATGCATGATGAATTGAATGAATTTGATCGAAATAATGTTTGGATTTTAGTACCACGGCCCACAGATTATCATATTGTAGGTACCAAATGGATATATAAAAACAAGCTTGATGAATCTGGAAGAGTAATCAGGAATAAGGCTAGATTTGTTGCTAAAGGTTATAATCAAATTGAAGGCATAGATGTTGATGAAACTTTTGCACAGTTGCTAGATTGGAAGCTATAAGAATTTTACTAGCCTTTGGAAGTCATAAGAAACTCAAGCTTAAACAGATGAAAGTTAAAAGTGCATTCTTGAATGGGTACCTGAAAGAAGATGTGTTTGTTGAACAACCCCTAGTTTTGAAAGTCATGAATTTCCACATCATGTTTTTAAACTTCAAAAAGCGTTATATGGTCTTAAGCAAGCTCCTAGAGCTTGGTATGATCATCTTAGTGCTTATCTTTTGGAAAATGATTTTAAAAAGGGTAGTGCAGACAACACACTTTTCGTTTTGCATGATCATAATCAGTTTCTCATCGTACAAATATATGTTGATGATATTATTTATGGTGCTACTGATGATCTTTTATGTCACAAGTTTGAGAAGGTCATGCAGGATCAATTTGAGATGAGCCTTGTTGGAGAACTGAAGTACTTTTTGGGATTCCAAGTGAAGTAAACTGAAGAAGGCATCTTCCTATCGCAAACCAAGTACATCAAAGAACTATTGAAAAAGTTTGGGATGGAGAAGGAAAAAGGAATTGGAACTCCCATGAGTTCCATGACGAAGCTGGAAAAAGATGAAAAAGGAATCGACGTGGATCAAAAGCTTTATCGAGGTATGATTGGCTCTCTCCTTTATTTAACAGCGTTTAGGCACGATATAATGTTTGTTGTATGTTTGTGTGCATGTTTTCAAGCTTGTCCAAAAGAGTCACATTTAATTGCCATAAAAAGGATCTTTAGGTATTTTATTCACACACCTTCTTTAGGTATTTGTTATCCTTCATGTGGTTTATTTGATTTAATTGGATTTACTGATGCTGATTATGCTGGTAGTAGATAGAAAGAGCACGAGTGGAACATGTTTTATGTTAGGACATTCATTAGTTTCTTGGTCTAGTCGTAAGCAGAACAGTGTTGCTTTATCCACTACTGAAGCTGAGTATATTGCCCTTGGCAGTTGCTGTGCCCAAGTACTTTGGATGATGCAAACCTTGTCTGACTACGGTTTGGATCTTAGAAAAGTTCCCTTAAGATGTGATAGTAAAAGTGCTATAGATCTTTCTAACAATCCTGTTCATCACTCTCGGACAAAACACATAGGCGTAAGACATCATTTTCTTATAGATCATTTGGCAAAAGAGGATGTATCCATTGAATATATTTCTACTGATTCTCAGTTGGCAGATATCTTTACAAAACCTTTGCCAAAAGATCACTTTTGTCATCTACGTCTAGAACTGGGCATTATTGATCATGTTTAGAGTGAAAATTTTTGGTGTGCTTTTATTTTTGTGTGGTGTGCTATAAAAAGGAAAATAAAAAAATTGAAAAAGGAAAAATATAAAAAGAAGGGGGAACTATAATGTCTATCTCCTCATTTTGCACTTTTCATCAGAAACGTCTTTCATGCAAAACATATGTCTTATGGATTTTGAATATTATATTCTTAACAATGCTTGCATTCAAAGACTACATGCTTAATTAGGTCATATTCATTGATGAGTAACTAAAGTCTTTCATCTTCAAATCACACTTCCACAGCTCAAAATGTTTTTGATATGGCTTTGTAATCTTGAATAAGAAAAGTGGTTGTTGGTGGAATAAATTATGCTTAACTAATGGGATAAGATGTTTCAAGGCATGGGTAAAAAGAAGAGCTCTCATCAAAATATATATACGTGTATAAAAAGAATAACAAGACAAGTGTCTTCCAAATATATACACAGAGCTTCGTATGAAAAATGGATACGATCCATGTCTTTGATACTACCCTCAGACATCCAACTTATGCTATAAATGTCATGTTCTTAGCGTTGGTGTTAAGTCCGTCAAGCACTGCCATTCCACATTTAAAAATCCTTATTGGTCATGTTTGGAATTGGTACCTTGAACTCATATTACATGAGTCGGGAAAACTCAATCTTTGAAGTACATCTATTTAGTTGACAAGTTGGATATGACAGGCTGTATTCATTATTACATCTCCATATGTACTTAACTTTTGATCATTCCACTTGAGCACGAAGATGAATTATGCTAGTTATGATTACTGCTTATTGCTTATTTATTCATTTTAGTCATCGATGTATTGCTTTTTGTTTTGTATAAATGTTTAAATTTCCATTCATCATATGCTTTTTTACTCTCTTATGCATTTTTGATGAAAACAGAGGGGGAGAGATTATTAAGATTAGGAATGGGAACATGAACACGAACACGATGATGATCAGAGATAGGGGGAGCATGACAATAGGGGGAGCATATTTTTGCCATGCCATTCATGCTTAACACTTCACACACTTCACAAGTTTTTGATGTAATCTTGATGTAATCTTAATTTTTGCCATGCCATTCATGCTTAACACTTCACACACTTCACAAGTTTTTGATGTAATCTTAATGTTTGGTTTGTTCTCATCAAAAGGGGGAGATTGTTGGAAACAGCCTCCTAGACTATGTTTGATGATAACAAACCCTACTGAACTGTTCTAATATGTGTGTTAAGTGTTTCTCAGGTCCCTATGTAGTGTGACAGTCATGTTTGGTCAGGTTACGCATGTACGTACTCAAGTACGTTGAAATACAAAGCTGAAACTTCATTTGGAATTACGAAAGCTGCTCAAACAATGAAGTATAGCTATGAAACTCTACCCTTATGTTAATCATAGGCTAAATATCATGGGAATTTTTTTCAGGAATTATGGAAATTGTTTGAAGCTACGGGGAAATACAAAGAAATAGAGAGTATACAAAGAAGAAAATATTTCTACAAGTGGTTAAATGAGGTGAAACAATTCTAACATGTAAATATGGGGCTCTGGGATTTTTGCGAATTTTTTCAGAATTTATTGGATTTATTTGGTGCCAAAATACGGTGGAATACTTCAGAGATACTTAGAAAATTCGACATACTGTACTAAGCATATTGCGGCGCTGTATACCGCGCTCAGCCGCTGGCGACGTGGCTGCATCTCTGCCGTTGGATCATCATCCAACGGTCCAGGTGCTACCGACTCGAGTCAGCGACGACGGGCACTGAGTCAACGAAGGCGGGCGCTGAAGAGCGGATCCACGTGTGTCGTGGCCGAATCTCGACCGTTGATCTGTGATCGGACGGTTGACGACAGAGTGATTTTTACGGAGCGGGTCTCAGCGAATTTAATACGGGTTTGACCCACGAGCCGCCCTCGTCCGGATCCCTTCGAACAGTACCAGACCCATTAAGCTGAAACCTATATAAACCCATGTACACTCTTCACATTTTCTTCAATAAGTGGAGTTCTAGAGATCCAAATTGAGCACCATTTGCGGCGTTACAATCGTGACTTCATCCCCAACGTGCTGACACCAAGTTGGGCAGCCAGTTCCTCCTGTGCGTCAAATGGCATCACGTTGATCGAGGAGCTTCTACCGACTACTCTCACGGGGACAGCGACTACTTCCTCCACAGGACTCCGATGGACATTCCGAAAGAAGCGTTGCAGAGCTACTGACATGCTGAAAGACAACCACCAGAGGGATCTTCACAAATGAGCTTTCTAAACTCTTGATCTTTTATTATTGTGAATACGTTGTTGTATATGTCGTTGGTTTTTGGATTTTACACTTTCTTTCGCTAAATTGTTTTGGGTAATCCGAGTTATTGGGACATATCGGATTGGGAGAGCATCATAAGTATTGTTATCTTTTTGGTCTTTTGTGCGCTAGGGTTAGTCAGAGTGGTTAGAGTTGGGGCTCTAATCTTGTGTGACTGTAACTGCTTAAAGAAACATATTTAGTGATGTTGTTCTGGGGTGGATGTAGGTCTTGGGAGACCGAACCACGTTAATCTGCTGGGTCATCTGCTTGCTCTGGTTGTTGTGTTATTTGCTTTACTATTGTTTTTACTTATCTGTTTTAATTAGATTTAAATATTTTTATCTCGCGATAATTTGATCCTCGGCCTATTCACCCCCCCCCCCCCTCTAGGCCCTATTTAGATCCTACACATTCTCCCGAGAGCATGAACATCAAATATGCGTGCCGGATCCAGAATTATGGTTTCATTATCCAAAGACACATTATAACTAATAAACAGGATGGTGAGATAATGTCCATGTGCTAGAGTGGATGAGGGTCTGTCTGAAGAAGCTGAAGCTAGGATGGAGTCCATAATGACTCTAGCCCAATTGACATGAATGTTCCTTAGCATTGCATAGATGCACTTGGCTTGTTTTTCAGATAGTACAGAGTGACTACCAGACTTTTGAGTTATATTGTAAGACAATATATTTGCAAGGATTCTTCCCGGATAGCGAAGATCGCTACAAGGGAGTTTAGTTTGGAAATACTTTCCCAGCAAATACATTCTCTCAAAAATACTTTCATCAGTCATCTCTATATTATCCAGTAACACGCCAGTGTATGGGATTCCTAAGGCTTCGCCTAGAGATTTTACGATTATGGCAAGTTTAGTGTCAAGTACTTTGGTGACAAATCTACTTTTGGCAAGATCATAGTCCATGTTGACATAAAAAAGATGTACAAGTCTGGGATAGCAGAGATAAATATTTTCAGCAGAAAATAGGTTTGCCAAGTTTTGAGATTCTAGAATGCTGTCAATGCCATAGTTTTCTACATGATCAAGTTTCACAAATCTTTCATGGAAAATAGGTTTCTTGGAAACTTTAACAAAGTGTTCATAGGTAGTGCTTCTAAATAAATAGGGCAAGATGGTTTCTTTCTCAGCGATGGATTCAGTTGTGATCTTCCTTTTCTTAGAAACCATTCTCTTGATAGGCATCTAGATAGAGTAAAAATTATTTACAAAACTAGATATGCAAGAAACATCAAAAAGAATGAAATAGAGGTTGATGAGAAGAGATTTTACCTTGGGTAATCTTGAGAGAATGGTGAAACCAAGTGATGGTAGAAGTTGAATGACTAAGAGATCACCAAGTGCCAAAAGAATTTTTTAAGAGGAAGAGAGAATGGGGTAGTCGGCTACCCTAGGGTTTTACCATGGGGTGTTTTTAATCAAGAGGTGAAAGGAGATGAAGGATAAGGGCCATTGGATCAAAAGATGGGTGGTTGAGATCAATTTTGGCTTATTGGTTTTAAGTTTCCTTTGGATGCAAACCCAATAACTCAATGGAACCCAATAGGAGTTAGAAAACAAACAAACCCAGAAATCTGCACAGCCGCTGGTAGTCGACTCCCTTATGTAGGTAGTCGACTCCCTACTGGGCTGAGTCGTTTTCTCATCCCGAGGGGTTCTGGTCCAAGACTTAATGCGTTTCGTAAAAAAAAGTGTTTTATAAATATAACGCAAACATTTATAATCATATATAAAGAGATTAAAAATTATTTAATCATTTAAACATGTTAAGAATATATTTTTGTAGAAAAAAATTTTGATGCTGATCCAGCTTATCAATCTTTGGATCTTGTTTCTCCTCTTCGTTTCCTTAGAGTACCGGAAAGATAGATAATTTTTTTGGTACTCTTTACTGTTGAGTCTTGCCAACTTGTGTTTAGGCCATGTTTTAGGCTATCCCTCGTTTTTAGCGTAAAAGAGACTAGGCAACGAAATGATAGTTGCCTTGACTCAACTTCAAGATCTAGCTTGACAACGAAGCTAGATCTGACAACCTGCCATGCCATTCAAACATTTTGCCTGTCGTGTTTAATTTCTATATCTATACGCACTTTATTTGTACTCTACCATGTCATTCATACATTTTGCCTGTCACGTTTACTTCCTATATCTGTACGCACTTTATTTGTACTCTTGCCATGTCATGCATCCTAACATGTCATTCCATGCTTGAATGTTTGCGTTTGTAGCACACGCTACTTGTACTTCCTTGTTGAGGCTAGGCACCTGCGTTGCAGGCACAATCCTATGCCAAGTACACTTCCTGGCTCGTGAACCAGAAGCGGGCTACGTGTATTGGTCGAAAGTCAATGCCCGATTACACGTGGAGTGGTAGGGTTAAGCGATCACTTGAGCTTAGGAATTGGCCCGTACAGCCGTTCCAGCCAAAGGGCGTAAACTCTGTGCACGACGTGCTTACTTGTCTTGTAAATCCATGTAAATATTTTAGTAGCTTTGCTACCCTTGCCTTGTCATACTTGTTGCACTTTCTTACTTATTTCATCCATGCCTTAAACTACCATGGCATCGCATATTTTAGAACTGCTAGGTTGTTTTCCTTTTCTTTTAGTTTCCTTGCACAAAGTCTCTTGTAGACTTTGCTGACATGTGACCTCGTCTCTTTTGGGTGTCGCATGTTAGTTGCTGAGCCAGAGCCCATTGCTGAGGACGAGGTGTTTGCTGACGATGAGCTTGAGTCCACTATTGACGCAGAGTTCGAGGACACTGGCGACCAGTCGTAGAGACTTCTTCTGTGTTGCTTTCTGCTTAGTTCTTGTTAGGTTGTTGGTGCGTAGCGCCTTTCCCTTTTTCTGTATGTTTTATCTCTGTTGGCCATGCTTGGGGCCCGTTTAGACTCTTTTATGCCTGGTTGCTTTTCTGTGATGTTGAACATTATTTGTGGACATTCTGAGATTGGAATAATATATTTTATCTCTCTTTCTTTTATTATTATTTTTTTCCGTTCGCAATTGCAAAGACCTTTTCTTGGTTATTCTAGACGCTTTACAGACTGTAGCCTCACAGCTTCAACTCTGAGCGGACTTTTCACGCCTCGCCTTCCGTTTTTGGGAAGCGGGTCGTGACAGGTTTTATTACGGGTTAGTCTTTAGGAAACCAAACCCAGTATGGTTTAGTTCCTTCATGAAAACTATATTTGTAATTTTTGCTTAAATGAACTTGCTGATTCGTAATCTGTGATTTTTACGTACACTTACGTACGATAAAAATATATGTCGTAGTACTAGTGATTACGATCATTTTGACACCTTGTTTGAAGAATTCTGATGTACGTTTTGCTCTAAACAATTCCTTGAACATATGTTTTAAAAATCATTTCTTGATTTAAAATTGCTTTTTTGGCTATTTAAAATTGTTTAAAAATTGTTTAAAAATTGTTTAAAAATCTTGAAAAATAACTACTAGTCTTAGAAAGTATTTTAAGCTAATTTAAACTCTTTTGCTTGGTTAAAATCATATCTTACTCGTTCTTTATTTATTTAAGTGATACTGATGTTTTTCATTTAATCGAGTCGTGAAGTTGTGAACTTTCACGAGACTGTTGTACAGACTATTGGAACACCGAGATTGAATTGACTGAATGGAAGATGGAACTTCAACAATATTGAATGGAAGATGGAACTTTAATAATATAGAATGAAAGATGGAATTTCAATAATAGACAGATAGTACACATTCTTTTGACCGCCACTTGACTTGACCCGGGTTTAGGGTAGTCTATGATCACAAGTGTTACAGAATGACTGGATGCGCCATACTAAATTACCTCCAACACATTACGGGGGTTAGAACCTTGACCGTTGCCATATCGGAACGGTGGGTAAGCCTCGGAGTTGCTCCCGTCGCAGGCTGCATGTTGGTTATCTCTAGTACTCTTGGACATGGACTTATCACTAGGATAGACTGGTTATTGACTATTGTTCTAACATCTTTTCTGCAGGTCGCTACAGTGTGTTTATTAAATGCTAAATTGTCACAGGTTGCTGATAGTATTGCAAATTGTTATTGAAATTGCTACAGGTTGCAAATGGTATTGCAAATGGCTATCAATGATTTAATTGCTGCAGGTTGCAAATGTTTAACTGCTTTAACTGTTTTAACTACTTTAAACTGCTTTATCTCTTTTATTGCTTATTTGTGAATTAAGCTTATTGCTTGTCTTTAAAGTTCACCATTGTTTAAATTTAAAATGTCCAACATTTTGATTTTGAGATTATCTTGCCGAGTAAACCTCGCTGACGGACATTTCATTTTGTTGTTTTACGAAATGTCTGTCAGGTATCGATAGTGAGTTCTTTGAAGACACTACTGCAGGAGTCGAGCCAGTGCTCGAAGACTACGTGGAGTATCTACCTACGGAAGGCTAGACTTTTACCTTCGCGTCAGCACTTATATATATTTGAATAATGTAATTTGTATACTTGTTTGCATTGGCCATACTAGACCCGAGCTGTATCTTAATTATTGTACAATGGATATGTAATAATGTTGTTTGAGCTGCTTCTTAAATTTGCAAGTAAGGATCTGCAATTTCTATACAGACGCTTAGTGTGTTTAAGCCAAGGAGGGAAAAGAAAAAGATTTCAAAAAGAAAAAAAAGAAAGGAAGAAAAAAAAAGTACTCCTCCTTGTTTTAAGCACATCGCGGACCCGCTCGCGTCCTCGCTCCCGGTAGAATGGGAAGCGGGGCGTGACAGGTTTTGGTGGCGGCCCATGCAGGTCTTGCTTATGCAAATACTTTAAGATCGGTTTAAATGACATTAATATCCAAGTATACTGCTAGAATAGATTTATTCTAACCTACTTTACATCGCGGTTTGTTTTGAAGTATGGCTGGTCAACCAGATACCCACGTCGCCACCAACAACGATATCTTAGGTATCGTAAAGGAAATACTGGAAATTCAACGCCAAGTTCTCCATGAGGCTGTTGACAAACTCTGTAAAGCATCCCAAAGGAAGCATCCTATGGAACCACTGAGAGACGCTCTCCAACCGACGACGACTACATTCAAGAGGCCCACATCTTCAGTCAACAAGAAATCCCCGATGGTGTGCTTCCATTGCAACCGAAAGGGACATATCAAGAAGAACTGCCGCCTGCTGCTGAATCAATGTTTGGCATGTGGAGCATCTGAGCACTCTCTCAGGAACTGCCCCCGCCGCATTAACAAGAAAGCGACTACGACAACAGGAGTCTCTGGATCAGCACATCTTAAACCACCCCTAGCTCCACAACATCGAGTCATTCATCAGGCCGAGCTAAACCAAGCTAGGTGTCAAGCATCCATCGCAACAACCCGAGATACTGAGGCTACAGAGCCAGTAATCACTGGTATACCTGAACCTTTTCCCTCTACGTCGATTTGACACCCGTCGTCTTTATTATCATTGCTAGCATATGTTATCGTGCTATAGCATGTCCACATCTTGATTTGGAAATTTTCTATTGCTCCTTATCACAAAATTCGCAACGAAATATTTCCATTAAACCTCATTACTTTTCGAACTCTTAACCCTTGTTTAGGAACTCATGTTCCATTTCTAGTTATACCCTCCATAGTAACCTCTTTTGCTAGCAGTTGCAGTTATTTTCATTGGTTGAACCATCTACCTTTCCTTCAGTTGTCAGTGGCACTCATATGAATGATGATCTTCCTTCAATGGACCATGATACCGGTCAATGTGCTTGGCTAAAGTCTGTTGGATCAACCTAGCTAGACTAGGTGCAAGTGATCCTAGCTTAGTCACTTCCCTGGCCGTGTCCGCTGGACCGCAAGGATGTGAATCATGATTATTTAACGCCATCGATCTTCATCATTATCACCTTCTCTTAGCTTGATGACCTTTCGATTGACCTTCTTAGAATCTTTCTTTAGTCCCCTTGAACTCTAGTTATGGGGGACATCATTCGAATTTTTGATCATCAGAAGTTCGAGTTCAACCACTGAAGCAAATCGAAGGGCCACACTGCAAGCGACTGTCCTGAGAGGAAGTCTCAGCCTTCCAACTCTGCTCAACAACATCAGCCAACAACAAGTGTACCAGCAGACTCGACAACAGGTGCTACCCCAAAGACGCCAAGCTTGTACCATGACAGTAGAAGAAGCTGAGGCTATGGACCAAGTAAATCCCAGGTACGAGATATTCCACTAAGCTACTTACTCTATTATTTAGAGCTTGGACATGTTTCTTATCACTGTAACTGTTAAACCTCTGACTCCACGTTGGATGGTCGAGACCGCTGGCAGTTCCCAGCGGATGCCTCCAATGTTCTATTGTGATTTGTAGACGAGATCTTTTGCTAAATCCATGGTGATAGAGATGCCAACATTTGATGTTGTTCTTGGGATGAATTGGTTAAGGACATTCATGCCACCTTTGACTGTCGTCAAAGGAGGGTAGAGTTCGAAATACCCGACCATCTTAAGTTCAAGTTCCTCCGCGGAAGCAGATCGAAGGACGCTCAGAAGTATTCGAGGATGATACTGGAGATTTTGAGACGAGCCAACCTGACGTGCCAGTGTAGGTTGTTGGCGTCTTTTCATTTTGTGCTCGTATTTCTCCTCTAGCCCCTACTTCTATCTTGTACCTAATTTCTTTCCCCCAAGGGTTTGATTCATTTCCCACTGACCGCCTTTCCCCCTCTTTATTGCGTTCTGTCCGTTTCCTCTCCTCGAGCCCCGTTCCAGCCTAACACCGACGACTTCGGTGCCCCCCTTTTCTTTTTGACCCATCTCCTTCCTCCGCAAGCCACCCCGTGGCTTTCCCTTTTCGCTCAGACATCGCCCCCTCCTCCTCCCGGCCTCTTCCCCAAGCAAGCTCGATCGGACCTCGCATCGCCGCTCCGATATCCGATCCGCCGGCCTTACCCGAAGATCCGCCAGCTTCCGCTCCCCCATCCTGGAGGCCCCCGCCATGGACCGTCAGCCAGTCGCAGCCCTCGCCACCGTGGATCGCCAGCCGCCGATGGCCCACCGACAACCTTGGGGTCTGTTGGGCATAGCGACAGTCTTCACCGTCACCCTCGGCTGAGATCTTGGGAAGCCGTGATCCTTGGGCTCCTCTTGAGCTCTCTGCCATGGGTCTCACCTGGGCTGAGATCCCGTCTAGGCTTCCTCTTGCGTCTACTCCTTTTGGTTTGCGGAAAAGTGTGTTTTTGGTTATTTACTTGTTGGGTGATGTTGGGTGTTGCGAATGTCAGGTATTGGTCTACGGAAGGAATGATGGCGATGATTATTGGCATGATATTGGCCTTGGGTGTTGAAGTTGGATGTAGGCCTTGTGCTTGGCTCTGGATGAGAGCATGGATCCTGCCTTATTGTTGGATAGTATGGAGATTGATGGGAGGAATGCTGGCAGTGAGTACTGACTTAGAGTGTTGGCCTTGTACTTACCTTTGGGCGGTGATTTAGACGTTAGCATGTGGTTGGGCATTATGGAAATTGATAGTGTTGGTACCCGTGGATTAGTCGATATATGCATGCTATATTATGAACAACATCGGTGGCTAGACCCAGTTAGTCACCACGAGCACGAATAAACTATATGGTCTTCCATTTTATGTGGTTTAAATAGCTTGCTACTAACTTATCACCTCAGGTTCCAAGTTCAAACAGATGTCATCATCTTAATAGCTCTCCTTTTCGTGTAATGACATTATCTTATATTTTGGCTACTTGATAATATATATTAGTCACATCCTTTATTTATCACATTTCATGTTATTTACAACCTGATTTGCAAAGATTACTATCTTTTCTATCATTTATTTGCTTGAGCTTCTTTATAATATCAACTAATTGTTTCAAAAATATTTTTAAATTCCAAGGACGGAATTATTTTTAAGGAGTGTAGGATGTAACGACCTGTATTTTTACAATACCGTAGTTAACGTAATTTCATTTTAAAAACTATTTTATAATGGTTTGTTAGGAGTTTCACGATTTCAAAAATTTCTTATAAAAATATTTCGAAGTACCAGACTAGTTATGGAGTATTTTAGTAAGATCGGATTTTATCAAATACCTCTAAAAGATCTGATAAAAATTCATTTTTAGATATTGCTGTTTTGGCTCAATGAATTTATTTCCTATACAAACATCTTCAAAACGTTTTCAAACTTCTACGGTAGCATCCTATGATCATTTAGGGCTCCCCACATTAATTTCGTAATTTTCTGATGTCATTTCAATAGAGAAACCGCGAACCCGCTTTCTAAACGTTTTGGCCAAAATCTAGTATTTTCGTAGCCCAAACCCTGTAACGGTCTTTGTATTCGCGATCCTCGCGACGATACGGTCCCGTAGGTATGTTTTCGTAATTTTTCGGACACGTTTACTAGTATGGGCATTTTCGTAATTTCGCTTTTGTATTCTCACTAATGACTTTTGTTAATGGGGTTTTACCTTCCTAATTACCTCCTAATTACCACACCTAATCTAACCGTAACTACCCCCCACCCACTCTTTCCCTCAGCTAACCCACGCATCATCCCATCTACCCTATTTTCCTAACACTATATAACTGACCCTCCCCCCTTCACGTTTTAATTAACCCACAGACACAGATCTCTCCCTCTCCCGCTCTTTGTATTTTCAGTATACCCAACCCCACAAAGACCCGTTCACTCTCTCTCTCTCCACGGCTTCGTTCGAAACCCAAACACCCCGCGAGGCCGCTCTCTCCCTCTTTCACTCACTCCCCCGCTCTCAGCCTCTCTATCCTCGCCATCTACTCCGACGAGGCCCACGGCAGCGCCGCCCCGCTCGACCCACGCCCGTGCCTCCGGCGGAGCACCGCCTCCCGCTCGACGTTGTCACCCACGGCGAAGCCCACACCGTCGAGCAACAGACCCGTCGGAGCCCTCCCGCTTGCTGTGCACCCACCGAGCTCCCCAGCGAGCTAAGCTCTCCCCCGCTTCGCCATCCGCCGTCGCCGTCATCCAGTATCGCCGACGACGCCCCCGAGCAGCTCTGAACCCTCACTGCCACTCCCCGCGTCCGCCGTCGCTTCTCCAAGCTCTCCGACGAGCTCCCGATCCCACAGCGCCGCAGCCGCCGCCGTGAGCCACCGCCAGAGCTCACCGCCGTCACCGCCCTCCGCCGTCGCCGCCCTCCGTGCTCCGCCTCCGCCGCCTGAGCCCGCCGTCGTCGCCTGCAACGAAAACGAAAACGAAGCAACGGTAATAATACGCGATGGCAAACTTGTAAATATCGCGTATTTTCGTATTTTTCGTATTTTAAATAATTAATAAATGGGTTTTAAGGTTATAAATCCATAACTAATTATACAGGGGCCAGAAAAATGTGTGACTAGTCCCAGAAAATCAGAAACGTCGAAACGAATCCATTGGCGCTAGTTTCATCTCGATCAGGCAAGTATATTTCTCACAGTGAATTTTTAAAGGCAAAACTTAAATAGGTTAAAATTCTTTTAAAATTCGTAGCTTGCAATTTTTACGTATACGTACGTCTGATAAAAATATATGTTACATTACTTGTAAATACGATCATTTTGACATCTTGTTTACAGAATTCCGACGTACGGTTTGCCCGGAATAAATCTTTGAAGATATGTTGTAATGATAAATTCTTGTTTTAAAAATCCTTTTAAAATTCGTAATCTGTGATTTTTACGTACACTTACGTACGATAAAAATATATGTCGTAGTACTAGTGATTACGATCATTTTGACACCTTGTTTGAAGAATTCTGATGTACGTTTTGCTCTAAACAATTCCTTGAACATATGTTTTAAAAATCATTTCTTGATTTAAAATTGCTTTTTTGGCTATTTAAAATTGTTTAAAAATTGTTTAAAAATCTTGAAAAATAACTACTAGTCTTAGAAAGTATTTTAAGCTAATTTAAACTCTTTTGCTTGGTTAAAATCATATCTTACTCGTTCTTTATTTATTTAAGTGATACTGATGTTTTTCATTTAATCGAGTCGTGAAGTTGTGAACTTTCACGAGACTGTTGTACAGACTATTGGAACACCGAGATTGAATTGACTGAATGGAAGATGGAACTTCAACAATATTGAATGGAAGATGGAACTTTAATAATATAGAATGAAAGATGGAATTTCAATAATAGACAGATAGTACACATTCTTTTGACCGCCACTTGACTTGACCCGGGTTTGGGGTAGTCTATGATCACAAGTGTTACAGAATGACTGGATGCGCCATACTAAATTACCTCTAACACATTACGGGGGTTAGAACCTTGACCGTTGCCATATCGGAACGGTGGGTAAGCCTCGGAGTTGCTCCCGTCGCAGGCTGCATGTTGGTTATCTCTAGTACTCTTGGACATGGACTTATCACTAGGATAGACTGGTTATTGACTATTGTTCTAACATCTTTTCTGCAGGTCGCTACAGTGTGTTTATTAAATGCTAAATTGTCACAGGTTGCTGATAGTATTGCAAATTGTTATTGAAATTGCTACAGGTTGCAAATGGTATTGCAAATGGCTATCAATGATTTAATTGTTGCAGGTTGCAAATGTTTAACTGCTTTAACTGTTTTAACTACTTTAAACTGCTTTATCTCTTTTATTGCTTATTTGTGAATTAAGCTTATTGCTTGTCTTTAAAGTTCACCATTGTTTAAATTTAAAATGTCCAACATTTTGATTTTGAGATTATCTTGCCGAGTAAACCTCGCTGACGGACATTTCATTTTGTTGTTTTACGAAATGTCCGTCAGGTATCGATAGTGAGTTCTTTGAAGACACTACTGCAGGAGTCGAGCCAGTGCTCGAAGACTACGTGGAGTATCTACCCACGGAAGGCTAGACTTTTAC
The DNA here is from genome assembly GCA_030789695.1 of Scilla litardierei. Taxonomy (NCBI): domain Eukaryota; kingdom Viridiplantae; phylum Streptophyta; class Magnoliopsida; order Asparagales; family Asparagaceae; genus Scilla; species Scilla litardierei. Next base: position 319,040,084 of record CM061142.1, on the reverse strand, counting down.
CTTCGCGTCAACACTTATATATATTTGAATAATGTAATTTGTATACTTGTTTGCATTGGCCATACTAGACCCGAGCTGTATCTTAATTATTGTACACTGGATATGTAATAATGTTGTTTGAGCTGCTTCTTAAATTTGCAAGCAAGGATCTGCAATTTCTATACAGACGCTTAGTGTGTTTAAGCCAAGGAGGGAAAAGAAAAAGATTTCAAAAAGAAAAAAATAGAAAGGAAGAAAAAAAAGTACTCCTCCTTGTTTTAAGCACATCGCGGACCCGCTCGCGTCCTCGCTCCCGGTAGAATGGGAAGCGGGGCGTGACAGTTAGTTTTTTTTTCAAATAGCATATACACAATGATCCCAACTCAAAGAGAAATAAGGATATACAAGAGTTTTTCTTTTTCTTTCTTTGGTTTTGGGAAATTTGGAGCTAGGAATTAATAGCGGGGGAAATGCCATACAATAGAATCGCTAAGGAGAGATTCACCAATGATTTTAAAATAGAGAATTGATGTTCAAGATATGTGGAGAAAGAAATAAATATGTCTCTCAGTTCACTCTATAGGACGTGCACGACAACTTCAGCAGGGTAATCTAATCTACTCAGTTTCAATCACAAAAAAGCTAAACTAATCCAGATTTATCATAGCTAACATCATTCAATCATCCTGGAGTGAAATGTACAAATCATGCATATAGAAGTGATATAGGAAAAGGAAACGGTACTCCAGATATAAGCATTCAATGCATGAATCTTGGTGTGTTTTCTGCGATAACATACATATGAATATTCAGACTCCGCTAATAATAAAATTTCATCCATTTTCATGCGGAAGAAGTGTGGGTTACTATCTCTAAATGCAAGGCAAATCACAGCATATGATATCAGAAGTAAAATCTAAGACATGACAAATATAGCATGCATATAGAGAAAGCTAACTCCACGTCATCATCATCACAGAAAAGTCATCTCTAGCATGAGATGAAAAAGAAATAAAGATAAAGGGAGAAAATGAAACTATTTACAATGCAGCACACAAAGAAAATAAGAAAAACGTGATGCATGGTAAAAAAATAAAAAATGATGAAAATAAGTACAAAAGCGGAAAATGGTGTGAAAAAAAACTAAAAATAAAGGTGGTAAATCGAAAAGAACGTGAGAACTTACTCCCCCAAGCTAAAGTGCACAGTGTCCTCAATGTGCGAAGTGTGGCACACCGAGAGACGTGTAAAGTGAGGGGCAGGTGAGGATGCATGCATGAGGAAAAAGAAAATAAAAATAAGGAAATGAAAAATATGATGCGGACATGATGCATGCAGATACAGGAGTGATAAAAATATAAAAGTGTGACACCAAAAACTCTCCCTCGCTCCCAAAAATGATATATAAAGATATGAACAAAATGTGTACCCAAAAACAGTGAGGGGAGGGGGGTGGGCAAAAGACATCAGGACCCAGCAGAGACGGGCAGCACGACGGCAAAAAGGATCAATGGCATCAAGGGTGCCTAAGAGGGTGGTGTCGCGCCGTCTCCGTCCTGAGGCGGAGGTGGTGGTGGTGGTGGAACAGGCTGCTGAGCGGTTGTGGGTGTGGAAGCAGGCTGGGTGTGTGTAGGAGTGGGGGTGGGTACCTGCTGGGTGGGGGTGGGTACGCGAGGGAGCCGCTTGAGAACCTGGGTGAGGCAATAGTGAATGTGTGGAAGGAGGTCGAAGCGGCGAGCCATATCAGTGACGGTGGCGGACAGGGTCCTAAGGTCACCTCTGAGGCCACTCACTGCCCCCTCGAGAGCATGAATGCTCTGAAGTACAGTGGTGGGGGGAGGTGGTGCAGAGGGACGCACCTGTCTGTGCTGTGCAGGACGGGGCTGGCGTATTCGGGTGGCGTAGGTGATGGGCTCAGCAGGTAGGTGGAGGAAAGGTGATGTGCTCGCAAGTGTGGGCCAAGCCTCAGTGTGAGGCCGGGGCGCAGGCTGGTAAGAAGTGGAGGCAACAGCAACGGAAGTGGAGTGTAAAAGTGGCAACGAGGCAGCCAGAGAGGTCGGCGACACAGACGTGTGGACAAACGCCGCGACACTCTCAGAAAAAACGGCTACGGTGGAGACAGAGGCGAAAACCACGGTCTCCACGGCGACAACAAAAGAGGGCTCTCCGCTCTCAACTACAGTCGGTGGGCGCTCGGGTAGGGCGGACGAAACGGGCTCAACAGACAGAGGGCCAGCTGCGGTGGTGGGCGTGGAGGTAGTGGGGGTGGTCGTAGGTGCGGAGGTAGTGGAGGTGGGCTCAGCGAGGGTACTACCGACACCGGCAGAAGTGTGGACAGAGGTGTCGGGAGCAGCATAAATATCGGGCTGCTGAGGGGCCACGGGGTCAGCAGGAGCAGCGGGGTCAGCGGGTGCAGCGTGGGCAGCGTGGGCCTGCTCAGCCTCTTCGGCCTCAAGCACATAGGGGGCGGGGATCAGGAGATCCATCGCCGGAAGCCAGTCCACATGTGCTGGTGCTATCTGAGTCTGAGCTGGGCTCGGAAGGATCATGTAATCCGCACCGAATGGACCGTGCAACCAAACCCAGTGCCGCTGACCATGCGGACGAAGCATCTTCATCCGGGCCATAACATCTATGGACAGTGAAGTGGGGCCCGGGGCTCGTCGCAGGTCAGCAGGAAGGTCCTCGCCGGTCATAAGAGTGAGCAGGGTGATCAGACCGCCGCAGCATATCGGTGAGCGATCGCCCACCGATACGATGATGCGATCCAAAAACCAGCTCGCGATATCGATCACGACGGCGGGGACCAACTCGTCACCCTCCCTAGATAGAGCTCTGGGGCGCGTCATCGCGTAGAGCATATAAAGCTCCGGCGTGGACATCGTCCCAGGCTCATATCTCGCCAAAAAGGTAGTCGCCTTGAGGCGCTGAGCTATGCGGAGGCAAGGGTGGACGATGGCCGAGGCCTTGGCCCTACTAGGGTCGAAGGCAGCAGGTAGACCCATGATCCGGGCCCAGAAAGCGCCGGCATCGAAGGAAGGTGGGGGGATGTGAGTGGGGGCGTAACCACGGTCGGCCCCGGGGACATCGTCCCAGGCTAAAACTTGATCGCGCCCGGCAACGGCGCCAAAAACTTGATCGCGCCCGGGCGTACACCCTAAAGAGCGACCGTGTAGTTTTACCGCAAGTGCACGGCGTAGTGGCGAGCGGGTATCGAACACGAGGAGGTGGTGTCGGCTCCAATCTATCCTAGGTTGGTTTGACTACGAATGTTTTATTGGTGGAGATGGCTATGGTATGATATAATGGAAATGGTGGTGGATGTCGGTGTCGGTGATAAAGAAATCGATCAAATATCGATTCAAATACAATATAATAAAAGTGTCTAGGGCTAGAGAATTCCCACTACGGATCGTCATACATCATCGTAAATAGTGAATCTCAATATTACTAGACTTGCATTGAGGTGAACTAGTCGTAACTGAATATAGAACCAAGCTCACGCTCTCTCGCTATTGACGGTCTATAGCAACCTAGATTAGAGCCCAATCTCTTGCAAACCCTAACCTAAGCCACTAGCATGAAGATCGACGTCATCGTTCAATCGCCCCTCGAGCCCACTCTCGTTCAAACTCGAGTTACGATCTAGGTTGTGATAGTTCGTATTCGTCCAATCTCTTGCAAACGAATATGTGTAGAGATTTACAATTAAAAATCCTAGCTTTGGTCCAATCTCTTGCAAACCAAATCTAGAGAAACCCAATTGTAAACCTAAATCGAATATCTAGGCCTTCCCATCGATCAGAATCCAATCTCTTGCAAACCCCAATCGATGGAAATCCCTAGCTATCCGTAATAAATCAATCACAACCTAACCTCCTAGCAATTCTAGCAATTTGGAATTTCATTCATCACAAATATGAAATTAGATCCATAGGGTTCATCCCCAAACCCTAGAACAACAAATCTACTCTAGCATAGCAATAAGGATATGAGAATCAATAGAAATCATTGCTTGCATACAAAAAGATAGAAAAACAAAGATTCAAATAAGAAGAAGAAAATAATAAGCTTGATGAAGATCTTCAATCCAAAATACAAGCTTTTAGATCCAAGAGGGGGCCTAGGGCATGGCCTAACCTCTAAAATAATCCTAAGAAAAACATATGGGGGCTAAGAAAACATAATTGGGATCCCCCTCTAATGGTGGCTACAAAACCCTTAAAAACTCCCACAAAACCCTAGCAAGAAACCCTAGAAAACCTCTCAAATTCGTGCCCAAAAACAGCCCAAACCGCAACTTAAAATCTGGGCCCGTCGCCGACTCGGCCGAGTGGAAAATGTGACTCGGCCGAGTGGAAATTCCAGCACTGCAGCATCAACTTACAGAAATTCTCCAGATTTCATCCGACCTCCGATTTGTGCGTTCTTGGAGGCGTTGGAATCTTCATGAGGTCTACTATCCATAAAAAATATGAGAAAAATACTTTGCTTACTGGAATGATAGCAGAATTTAAAAGAGTGAGAGGCTGTCTGAAAATCTGGGCGCTGCATGTCCTTGGCATCACTCGGCCGGGTGGAAAATGTCACTCGGCCGAGGGACTTTTGGAACTCGGCCGAGTCGGAGCTCGTAGTTGACTGACTGATGGATTACAGAGAGTTGGACATTTTGGCTTGCCGTCGTCTGGGTGCCACTCGGGCGGACGGAGTCTCCGCACTCGGCCGAGTGGGCGTGCGATGCTCGGCCGAGTGCACGCTGATACATCTCTGTTGCGTGTCCGATCTAGCCGGCCGAGCGGGGTCTCAATGCTCGGCCGAGTCACTCCTTCACTCGGTCGAGTGGCATGCTGAAAATGCCCAATCTCCATCTTTTCGCTTCCTCGTCGCTCCTACGACGTTCTTTCTTTTTCCACTCGTCTTCCATTGCAGAATAACCCTCAAAAGGGCCATGGTTGACACTCCGGAGTGGGTGCAAATCCTTTAAGCTCATTTTTGCTCCCGATCACTCCATATTTCCTGAAATCCGACAAAAACAAGAAATAGTGAAAAGCATCGCAATATTGTCGAATAATCTTGAAAAACGCAATATGAGCAATCGAAATGGCGTGAAAACATGCGGAAAAAAGGTGTAAAATATGGACCGATCAAGCTCGGGCTTAGTTTTCGCTCCAAACGTTCAGCCTAAAATTCGCTCTGGCATTCGACGCACCTGGGGGCTACCTGTGATAAGCACTGGCGTCATTTGTGTTGGATCTATGATGCACACACCTTACTTTTTTAATTGGGCATAGCTTAGACGGTGCCATGAGCATCGACCCATCGTTTCAACCCTGTCGTGGGCACCCTTTGTTGTGGCCCCTTCACCATGAATTGACGAGGTTTCAAACCTCAGTCAATGGATCCATTGGTCTTGTAATGGTCTCCACCACAAGATGATGAAGCTCCTGATAATTGTAAAACACTTTGAAATGTAGAAAACTGTGAAAATTTTAAGGAAATTCACAATGAAAATGGGGGCAGAATTTTCCCTATCCTCGTTCTCTTAGTTCAGTCGAAGCTTAGTCGTTGTGGATCCGATCAAGCAAATCGCCTGGATCAGCTACAAGATCGCTTGGACGGGAGGGGAGCTTGGAGAGAATTTGTTCTGACGAGCGTCGATCGAAGCTCGTTCCTCATGGCCATGATCTGAGCTCGCATTCGATCGATCATGTCGGAGCTTCGACGAGGCTCGGAGCAAATCTGTTGGGTCGATTAGCGCTTGAAGCTCGGACAAAAAGAATCGAGCTGGGATCAGCGAGCCTCGGTAGAACATTACTGTTCGAGTTTCCATTGGGTCAGAGTTTAGCTTGAGCGTGGGGGGAGATCGAGTCCCGTAGGGTCGATACATACCTAATTCATTCACATTTGGGTGGATACCTCTCTGATGTAGAAGTACCCCCTCAACCCCCTATCCCAAGGAAAAGAAATTTAACAAATCGATCATGTTGCGGGGTAAAACCCGCGTACAATGAATTTGTATAATGGGGAACCAAGGGCACGATGGTTATGTTCATGATGGGATTAGGATGGGCTGTTTGACAGGTGATTAGTGTAGTGAAGAGGCTAAGCACACAACGGGGACCGGCCACAGAGTCAATTCCTCCAAGGACTCCGGCTTGCGACCGCACTGTCGGAGGTAAGGTCGGAGCGCAATTCGTGACGACGGGCTGACCTGCACAGGGAGCAGCTCGTCAAAAAGGCCGGGTTGGGGTCCAACCCTTAGCCTCCCCGATGCCTAAGTTAGTAATAGGACTTAAAGCGGGGGCCAAACATGCAGGTCGGACTAAGAATGAGTCGACCGTACGTGACGAGCTATCGAGAGTGGAAGAACAAAGATATGGAAGACCTTTGCTCTTGTGTGTGAATAACGAGATTGAGAGATAATTTGCCAACCCCCTTCCCCGTAAGAGACGAAGGGGTATTTATACCTGATGGAGGTGGTTAGGTGAGGCTGACCTGGCATACTGACTCAATGTGCTAAGCTGGCCCAACTGTCAGCGGAAGCTTCGGACGAGTATGTCAGGATTAGAGGTGTCAGCCATGCTTTTTTGTCAGACGGCGCAACGGCCAAGTGCGCTTTTGTCAGAATGTCAGGACCGAAAGCACTAAGTGTCAGGGGGCGCAGCGGCCGGTGTGTGCTTTGTCAGACGGTCGGGCGGCGGAAGCATCAGTGGCGTCCTTGTACTAGGTTGTTTGTCGTGTCCGATGTGCCAAAGAGTCGTGGGAGTACATCCGAGGAACGGGGCTACCGATTGAGTCGCCAGGTCGTCCCGAATTGAGGACGTGCGGTCCGGTCGTGCGCCTTGCGCGCTGTTCCCGGTGAGATGGTGGGGGGACGAGCGAGCGGACAGCTGGGACCGTGGCGGAGTACGGCCCTGCCACCGGCCACAGCGGGGTGCGCCCTTCCACCGGTCGTGTCGGACTTCCGGGTAGTCTGGCGCCTTGTTGCTGGGAAAATAAGCGAGCGGTCTTTGAAGTCGCGGCGCTTGGCGCCCTATCGCCGGGCCAGCTGGCCTCTGGGGAGGAGAGGCGAGATAGGTAGGATGTTTGATGGACTAGGATGGAAAGTCGGGCTATCACGATCTTTAGGTTGTAACAGATCATATTAAAGCCGTGGATTAAATCTCACAGCTATAGAATAAATCTCAGAGCTAGGGGGGTCCAAGATTGAAGAAATGGTGACTTTCAAAAAATGAGACGGTTCCCATAGTGCCAGGCATAATTCCCGGCATGTGTCGAGTATTACGAAGGGCGCCTCTTACCCAATCAATGAGGAGCTGATGATTGAAATTACCGAAGCACTGTTTTCATGAGATCAGGACTCGGATCTGCACGACCTTGGATCTGATCGATCTCAGAATAAATCGAGCAAAAAATCTCAGGGCGTGGTTTTCTGATCGATTGAGGCGTCTGAGCGGAGTTGATCGAACTTTAAAGCAGGTCATATCGATCATATAGCCTGGATTGCAACTCGGAACTGGGCCAGCCTGCACTTCCATAGGAGCTCGGATGAATCCTGTTGGTGGGTGAGTGTCTGCTCGACTATTGATTCAGGCCTTGCACCAAGGGTCATTGGCTGGGTTCGTGGAGTCGATGGCATCTGCTTGGCCGATGATGTATTTGGGGAGACTGTGCCATCACCACATCGACCTCCCACCTTGCCATCATTTGCGATCTCGATTGCAACGAAATTAAATGATTTTTAATCAATGCACCTGATGTTGACGTCATCTTCGTGCAACAACGTAACACTCATCAATTATCATCTGACAAAGAAATAATTGGGTGGGGGGTGAGATGCTGACTTTAAGTTTCTCACAGCCGATGTCAAACTGTTAAGCCCAAAAATGACCGAAACTGTATTTGGGCCGACGAGGACGCTTTCGTTGGATTGTTCCTTCGTCGGCTGAGAGAGGGGACCCGTGAACGAGCGTCTTTGGGTCGGGGTGAGCTAGGACCAGACTCCACAGATGAATGTTAGCCTAGCTTAGCTATGTCTCCAATATCATGCATTATGAGAAGATCGTTAGGGGGTCGGGGTTGGGGCTTGACTGATTCCCCTCCGACGCTCAAGTTAGTCTCTATTAGATGAAAAACATGTAGAGCAAGATCAAGAGGAAAATATTAAAGAGGAAGATGTTAGTGAAGGGTTTTTGATGGACCCTTATGGCACAACTCTATGCCCGTCCAACATCGGACGGTCTATAGAATTAAAAATAAAGCAGCAGAAATAGTAAAATCGTTAAACTATTTAACGATGGCCCTATGGCTACAAGACCCTAAGGCATGATATATGCTAACTTGGGGTGGATCTGACCACCCCAAGAAAGATCTAAAGCTACAGCGACATAATAATTAAAGAAAGCTTAATTAACAACATACCCGGAACCTTTCTTGCCCCGGCAAGGTGTAACGAACCACCTTCCGCTCCCCTAGCTTGCCGCCTCTGCGCCCACGAACCGATCCTCCTGTAGCGAGCCGACACTGTGCTTCTGGGCCAACCACTTGCCGAAGAAAGTTTCACTTGAGCTCGATCCGACGTCTTAGACTTTATATCAAAATCCACATCCTCCATGTCATTTTGCTAGAACGAACGTGAAGGAAACGGACGAAAATGGGAGGGAATAATTTCTGTCTCGAATTTTGAGCGTGCCCAAAACTTTTGTGAGCTTCTCAATTCTCAGAGACTTGGTGCAAGTTTTCAAGGAGAGTGGTGTCCCCTATTTATATAGACGGCCGGCTCTCTCCTTCTCATCATATCCGATGTGAGACTAAATTAAAATTTGAGAATTAATTAAGTTAGTTTGCCTTTCATAAAGGCTAAACTTTAACGAATTAATTCTCCCTCGTCGTTGAGCTTTAGAAATGATACAACCTATCAATTCGAAGAGCTATGAACGGTGAACGCATATGAATGAACGACGACGAATTCCGACTTCATTTGACCCCTCAAATAATTGCTCAAAGTTGAGCAAAAAGTCAAAATTCGGCTAATTCGTAGCCGTCACAACCCACCTAGGGTTTCTGGAAGTTTGGGTCCCTAAGGTGGGGCCCACGACCAATTGGGCATGCCCAAAGGGTGCGCCCAGTCCATTCTGGGCGCCAGCCCGCGCCTGGGCGCGCGAGCTGACCCGCCTGCTACAGTGCGGTCGGGTTTGACCCACCCGCATAGGCAGGCTTGCCCGCCCGAAGAGCGGGTAGGCTGGCTCGCCCGCATTTCCGGTCGGGCTCAGCCTGTAGAGCGGGCTGAGCTCAGCTCGCCCGCTGGGCGGGCTCTGGTCTGAACCCACCTGTTTGGTAGGTTGGGCTAGCCCCTACCCAGTTGGGTGGGCTAGCCCTACCGAGTTGGGCGGGCTAGCCCAGTCCAACTGGTCAGGTCAGACCAGAACTGGGCAAAAGCCCAGTTTTGGCCTTTTGAGCCATAACTTGAGTTCTATAACTCCGATTGGGCCGATTCCAGATTCGTTGGAAAGCTTGGTTCGAATGGACCATCCCAAAGAGTCATCTATCAATTTCTATGCGTTTATATGTATCAAAATATCATTATAAACTATATATAATGTATTTTAAACATGTTTGCATCATATGCAATAATCACATTCAGCATTCTACTAACGTTGAAGTCGCAAACATTTTGTGACATTATTAAATCTCATTTAATTTACTGAAAATTTATGCGGCCTTTATCAAATTTTATTTCATATAGGTCGACTTAACTCTTTAGAGACTCTTATTATTCTCGTGCACCCGAGTGCACACCTAAATTCTTCCTATTACTAAGGCGTGAACTGAACTCGGTGTGAGATCCTACAACCTGACCCTACTATAGGTTGGGGATCGAAACCTCTAGACGATAGTACCCACAAGCAGCAGATGTCGTCCCTATTTCAGAATCATACTTACGTGATTGACCCATCGACAAAAGTGTTGCCGGGATCACTCTGACTGTGTCAGTGATGAATACCGTAGTTTTAGTCCCTTCGTCACAATTATGTCCCTGCTTGGCCTAGGATATAGTAAACCATCAACCCTACTAGCCAGCATCGGTCAGTATACAGTGGTCTTTGTTAACGTTCCCCGACCGAGGTTTAGCACAAAGAACCGTACTGAGCCTGTGACATTAACTTCCCTTTAACGGAAGAGACGAATCCCATCCAAGTCATATACTTACCTCGTATGCTTCACGTGTCACCCAACCTAAGACCTTTCAGTAGGCCTGACCTCGAAGTAAGATTATAGATCTATGTGACACTATTCACACACAGGTTCGTACAAATGACTTCAGGTCTTAAGGACCAGCGTGCCTATCATCACTATAGAGTTATTAATGACAGTTTAGTTAAATTTTAAACATTTAATAACTCTTAATTGGGTCGGTCAGTGAACTCATTTGTTGGATACAACGATCTTGGATTTCTTGTTTGATGATAACAACCCTTTATGAATATTTTGATCTGTTTGTTAAGTGTTTTCAGGTACAAATGAGCACGGATAACATCAGAGGCAAAGTTGCAAATTGTGAACACGAAAAATAAAGGTCGTCAAGCATAGAGTCGGCAGAGTTCTCTTCCACACAGACAAGTCAAGAATGCAATGCCAATTCAATGAGGAAAGAGAGAGGGATTGCAATTAATTGGATCCAAAGAAAGCAAAATTGTAATGTCTCCATGAAGTTTCAGGTTGTTCAAATCACTACGCTTAGCCTGTGGGTAGTTCGGCTATGTCGGCACACTACCAAGAAAAGGGCCTGCAAAAATAACTGTGTGGCACATAAAAAAAGTCAGAATCTTTGTCATCAAAATAATAATTGGTATGGTGCAACCTGTGCAAACATGAGAGAGAGAGAAGGGGGATAACACCTCATTTAAATTGGTGTGATGAAAAAATATATAAAAAGGGTGCATCCACTACAATTGAATTGGTGTGCTTAAAATAATGATAAAAAAGGACATGTAGCCACTTGGTTTGAAAAAGAGAAGGGCCTTCACAAAAGCAACGAATGCAACTCAAAAAAAATTATTATTTGAAAGAGAGGAGACAGAGCTGGCCACCACGATGGAGAAAAATTCAAAAGGATTAAATGAACGAAGGAAACAAAGACCAACCATTAATGTTGCACAGAGCCAAAACATAAGAAGAGAATTAAAGTATTTGGTTGAGCTCATGCATCGGGACCCAAAGAAATTGTAACACGGATGCCTCACAAAGCATGGCACAAAATGACAAGCGGATTCTTTGGACCAACAAGCATCAATAGTTTTGCATAAAATTCAGAGCAGCCGATAGCAGAATTTTCCAGCACGACTCTCAGGTGTAGCCGACACTATATGACATCTCAAATCCTTATAAATGGTGTTGCAGGCAAACGAAAACAAAAGAGGTGAAAAAAACAATAAGGAAGATGCACAATGCCCAAACAGTGCACAGAAACTAGAGCACTCATTTCTAGATCCTATTTTTGATGCAGTGAAGATCCAAATAAATTCAACAATTAGAGAAAGACATCATATATTTGAAGCTGAATATCTTGAGGTCCAGAAGTCAGATTGAGACGTAGTTTTTTCCATTGCAGAGCTGACAACGTGCTGATTGACAGAGACAGATTTAACTCCACAACTGAGCACTCCAAACTTTTGCTCTTTTATTTATTTGTGTATATTTTGGTTTTGAACTCGTACCAAACATTATTTTCATTAGGTTTATTTTTGGGGACTTGACTTGTTGGGAGCAAGTTAAGTATTAAAATTTTTGCTAGAATAGTTTTTGTTTGAGCTTTGGTAAGCTAGGTATAGACTTGGTGAGCGGAGCATTGGTGTGCATAGTTCTGGATGTTTGTATCATTGACATCATTATTCTAGTGATTCTTTTGGGGCTGGATGTAGGTCGTGGGTGACTGAACCAGGGTAAATATCATGTGCACTCTATGATTGCTTCCACATTTTTTTTATTTTGTATTAATTTACTCTGTGATAATCTGGTTGTGTAGACTAAAAATTTTATCTAGCGATAATTGGTCAGAAGCCTATTCACCCCCCTCTAGGCTTATTTACGATCCAACAAGTGGTATCAGAGCATAGGTTTGACTATATAGTCTAGAGACCATGAATATTCCAGATTCAGCTTTTTATGAAGGCCAGTCCACAATTAGACCACCAAAATTTAATGGTACAGACTTTGCTTACTAGAAACTTAGAATGAAAATATATCTTACGTCGGTAGATTATGATGTCTGGAAAATTGTTGATAGTGGCTATTCACCACCCATGCTTAAAGTTGAGAATATTGATATTGTTAAACCTGAAGATAAATGGGATGATAATGATAGGAAACAATGTTCTCTGAATGGCAAAGCTATGAATGCAATTATTTGTGCACTTGATAAAATCGAATTTAATCATGTTTCTTAATGTCTTACTGCGAAGGAAATTTGGCACACTCTGGAGATTACGCCTGAGGGAACATCACAAGTGAAGGAGTCCAGACTAGCTCTTCTAAGCACTGAATATGATGGCTTCCACATGCTACCCAAAGAGACAATCAAAGAGATGTATGCGAGATTTACAGATATCGTCTACAATTCAAAAGCTCTTGGAAAGCCATATTCAAACATTGATCAAGTCAGAAAAATTTTGAGAGCTTTGCCAAGCAACTTTCATCCGAAAGTTACCGCCATTCAAGAAGCGAGAGATCTTACTAAACTTAGCATGGAAGAGCTGATTGGAAATCTGATGTCCCACAAGCTTGAGCTGAAAACGATAGAATCAAGGGAAAAGGCTAAGGTTAAAGCCACAAAGACCATTACTTTTAAAATTGAGGAAAGCGATGATGAGCTTGATGAGCTTGATGAGGAGCAAGCTTTGATGGTTAGAGGCTTCAGAAGATACATCAAGACACCGCAAGGAAAAACAGAAATGACTAAAATTTATAATCGCTTCAATAGATTTAATCCTGCAAATAATTATTCTGAACAGAATACTACTAAGTTTGTACAGTGCTTCAATTGCAGGAAACAAGGCCATTTTATGAAAAATTGTACATCAATGAAAAGCACTCCATCAGAAAATAAACGGAAATCGCTTGCAGTCACATGGGATGAGGATGACGAGGATGAACCACAAGATGAGTTTACTCATTCCTCCATATGTCTGGTAGGAAATATTGATGCAAAAAATTCTGAGGTACAAGAATTTACCTTACCTGAGCTTGTTAATATTTGTGAAAATATGCATAATGAAATTGATAGTTTAGAATCCACTGTAGAATCTTTAAAAGAAGTAAATTATGAACTACAGCAGGAAAACTATCACATGTCTTTAAATGATGGATAATTGAAAGCTAAAATTGACGCACTTAAGGCTACACTTGCTAAGCTTAAAGAAAAATCCGATGTGCATGAAACCTTAAAGTATGAAACATGTCCCAAATTAGAGCTTGAAAATAAGATATCTGAAGAAAAAATTATTGGCCTAGAGAAGGAAATTGAAAATTCTAAGAAGACTGAAGAAGAAATCAAAAGGGGTTTATAAGTAGAAGCACATTACTTGTGAACGAAAATATTTATTTAAAATCTAATGTCTTAGACCTAGAGTTGACCATAAAGAAATTTTGGTGTAGGAAAGCAATCTTTAGATATTATTCTTGGATATCAATTACATGGCAACAATAGGCGGACTAGGATTTGGAACCAAACATGTTGAAAAGCCTAAAACGAATAAAATGGTTCACAATGAAATTGCTAAAGGAAGAAGTGTTTTTGCTAAATGCTATGCATGTGGATTTGTTGGTCACACATATAATAAATGCTTATATAGGAACCAGAATATTAAATTAAAACAAGTATGGCTTCCTAAAGGTACTGTGACTAACACTCGTGGACCTATTTGGATGCCTAGGTCACACATATCTTGTTCTTCTTATGTGTAGGTACGCAGTACGGCTAGGGGACTATGGTGTGAGTGGTACTTGGATTCAGGCTGCTCAAGACACATGATAGGTAACAACGATAAGTTCCTTAGCCTTGTGAAGCAAGAAGGAGGCAGTGTTACTTTGGGGGACAAAGAAAAATGCATGGTAATAGGGAAAGGTGTTGTAGGTAACAATACTTTTCAACTCACAAATGCCCTATGGGTTGAAAATCTAAAACACAGCATCATCTCCATTAGCCAACTTTATGACAAAGGTATGAATGTGATGTTTGATGCTTAAATTTGGAAAATTATTGATAATGTCACAAGTAATATGAGATTCTCATTACAGCTATAAGGAAAAATAATGTTTATACACTTATTATTGAAGAACTGACTATATCTAAATGTCTGCTTGCCAGGGAAGAAGAGGCATCTTTATGGCATGGAAGATTGGCACATGCAGCATGAAACTATTACACAAACTTGAAAACAAAAATTTGGTTAGAGGACTACCACATCAAAGGTATGAAAATGGTAAGCTATGTGTGGCATGCACGAAAGGTAAACAAACAAGATCCACTTTTACTAGCATTAGAGAGGTTGCTACTTTGCGCACTTTGGAATTGGTACACATGGACTTGTTTGGACCCACTGATATTGCTAGTCTAGGTGCTAAGAAATTTTGCTTAGTCTTGGTTGATGACTTCTGTAGATACACATGGGTTTACTTTCTAGCCAAAAAATCAGATTCCTTTGAAAACTTTCAAAACTTTTGTAAAGAGGTTTCAAATGAGAACTTTTTTATTGTAAAAATAAGAAGCGACCATGGAGGTGAATTTGAAAATTCTATTTTTGAAAATTATTGTTTAGAAAAAGGGATTCAGCATGAATTCTCTTCTCCTAGAACACCTCAACAAAATGGGGTGGTCGAGAGAAAGAATCGAACATTAAAAGAGATGGCTAGAAGTATGCTAAATGAATATGCATTACCAATGTATTTTTCGGCTGAGGCAATCAATACCTCATACGATGTGTGTAATAGAGTCATGATTCGACCAATGATGAACAAAACGTCTTATGAGCTTTGACATGGCAACACTCCCAATATTTTATATTTTAAAGTATTTGGACGTAGGTGCTATGTATTAAACATTGGAGATCAATTAGGTACTTTTGAATCCAAATCAGATGAAGGGGTGTTTGTGGGATATTAGTCAAGGAGAAAAGCTTACAGGATTTATTATAAACGTACCTTGACTATTATTGAGTCCATAAATGTTAAATTTGATGAACCTGAAAAAGATTCTTTGGATCTCAGGGGGGAAAAAAGGAGATAGAGAATTAGAGCAAGAAAGTGATTCAAGGAACAATGATGAACCAAAGTATGGAAAAGGGGAAGCTAATACTCAAGAGGAGGCATTGGACAGAGGAGAGCTTAGGTTTGACCCCAATCACCCATCTGATAATTTGATCATTGTTGAGCCTACAGCAGGTATACGCACTCGCTCTTCTTTTAGTGATCTTTGTACCTTATGTATTCATGGATATTTTATCTCTGAGATAGAGCCTAAGGACATAGAGACTGCATTGAGTGAGGAAAGTTGGGTTATGACTATGCAAGATGAGTTGAACCAGTTTGTTAGAAATAACGTCTGGAAACTAGTTTCTCGACCCACAAACTATCCCGTTGTTGGTATTAAATGGATTTACAAAAATAAGCTTGATGAATCTGGAAATATAATTAAAAACAAGGCAAGGTTGGTGGCCAAGGGATACAATCAAATTGAGGGTAATGATGTTGATGAGACTTTTGCACCAGTTGCTAGGTTAGAGGCCATTAGGATTCTGCTAGCTTTTGCAAGTTTTAAAGACCTCAAACTGAAACAAATGGATATAAAAAGCGCCTTTTTAAATGGCTACCTAAAAGAAGATGTGTTTGTTGAACAACCCCCCAAATTTGAGAGTCATGATTTTTCAAACTATGTTTACAAATTAGAAAAGGCCTTGTATGGTCTTAAGTAAGCTCCTAGGTCTTAGTATGACCATCTTAGACCATATTTGTTGGAAAATAATTTTAAAAAAGGTAGTGCAGACAACACATTATTTATTTTGCATGATCATGATGACTTCCTCATTGTTCAAATCTATGTTGATGACATAATTTATGGTGCTACCAATGATCTTCTATATCAAAAGTTTGAGAAAGTCATGCAGGATCAGTTTGAAATGAGTCTTGTAGGAGAGCTGAAGTAATTTTTGGGCTTCCAGGTAAAGCAAGGAAAAGAAGGTCTCTTCATATTTCAAACCAAGTATATCAAGGAGCTTTTGAAAAGGTTTGGGATGGAGAAGTCTAAGGGGATTGGAACTCCAATGAGTCCTGCAATGAAATTGGACAAAGATGAGAAAGGAATCGATGTGGATCAAAAGCTCTATAAAGGTATGATTGGTTCCTTATTATATTTGACTGCTTCTAGGCCAGACATCATGTTTGTTGTATGCTTATGTGCACGCTTCCAAGCTAACCCAAAAGAGTCTCATTTGAAAGCCATCAAGAGGATATTTAGGTATCTTATTCATACACCATCTTTATGCCTTTGTATCCCTCTTGTGGTAATTTTGATTTGATGGGTTATTCTGATACGGATTATGCGGGTAGTCTTGTTGATAGAAAGAGCACTAGTGGCACATGTTTTATGCTAGGACACTCTTTAGTTTCTTGGTCTAGCCGTAAACAAAAATAGTGTTGCACTTTCCACCACCGAAGCAGAGTATATTGCCCTAAGTAGTTGCTGTGCGCAAGTATTGGATGATGCAAACATTGTTAGACTACGGATTTGTTCTTAAAAGAGTCCCTCTTAGATGTGATAGCAAGAGTGCCATAGATCTTTCTAACAACCCTGTACATCACTCTTGTACTAAGCATATAGACGTTCGACATCACTTCCTTAGAGATAATCTTGCTAAAGAGGATGTGTCTGTTGAGTTTATTCCTACATATTCACAGTTAGCAGACATATTCACAAAACCATTGGCGGAGGATCGTTTTTGTCGTCAACGTCTAGAGTTGGGAATTATTGATAGAATCTAGTATGAGATTTTACTTTATTTTATTTTTTTGTGTATGTTTTGTTTTGTGTTTAATTTTTAGGAGTGTTTTTTCATTTTCTTGTGTGATATGAAATTCTAAAAAACCGAAAAAAATATTGAAATATTGTTTACAAAAAACTGGAAAATAGGAAAATTATAAAGATTGAGCTTAATGGATATCTTTCTTTTGTGAATAAAATTGCACTTCTAAATGATATTCATATTCTTGTAGAAATCTATTATTATTGTCATGGCTATAATTGCATATTTGACTATATGTATAATCATGACATGTTCAATTATTTGACTAACTCTATTTCTACATCTTCACCTTACACTTTCACAAGATTAACTGTTATTACACATATAGAGATGTTTTTATGCAATATAGGAAAGTGATTGCAGGTGGAAGAATTAATTGAAAACCATACTACTCTATGGGATATGGAGTACCATGACTTGGATTAAAATTAAAGCTCCTGAAAAGAAATGGAAAATATGTTTAAAAAAATAAAAAGAAAATTATTGCAAATTAGAAAAGAAAAGAGCTTCGCATGAAAAATGGATACAGTCCATGGCAATGATACAACCCACTGATATCCAACTTATGCTTTAAGATAAATTTTTAGCGTTGGTGTTATATCCGTCAACCAAAGCCACCCCTCGTCTAAGAGTCCTTCTAGGCTATGTATGGGTGTTGGTATCTTGAACTCATATTTCATGAGGTGGGAAAACTCAATCTTCAAGGAGTTTATGTTATAAGGAAGGTTGTTTGTTTGGCTGAAATTCATGAAACTTCTACATATGTACTTTAACTTTTGCGCATCACAAGAGCACGAAGATGTTTTAATCGTGGTTATAAAATTATTGAATATCAAGTGGTTATTTTTAAATGTCTTAATGTGATCATATGTCTTGAATTATAATGCTCTATTTTTACATTGCATAAGACTTGGTGTTCATAAGTGTTCTTTTGATAATAACAAAAGGGGGAGAAAGTGATAATATTTGATTGAACAAATATTCATGATGAGCATATCGATATGGGGAGCATGTTAATAGGGGGGCTCTTTGCATATGATCTTGAATCGTTGACATGCATCACCACACTTCACAAACACATGATTCTAAGCTTGAATTGATCAAATCTTAATTGTGGTTTGTCATCATCAAAAGGGGGAGATTGTTGGATACAACAATCTAGGCTTTCTTGTTTGATGATAACAACCCTTTATGAATATTTTGATCTGTTTGTTAAGTGTTTTCAGGTACAAATGAGCACGGATAACATCAGAGGAAAAGTTGCAAATTGTGAACACTAAAAATATAGGTCGTCAAGCATTGAGTCGGCTGAGTTCTCTTCCACACGGACAAGTCAACAATTCAAGGCCAATTCATTGAGGAAAGAGAGAGGGATTGCAATTAATTGGATCCAAAGAAAGAAAATTTGTAATGTCTCCATGAAGTTTTAGGTCGTTCAAATCACATCGCTTAGCCTGTAGGTAGTTCGGCTATATCGTGTTGGGGGATGTATGCCCGCAGATCATTTGTATTTGATGCAAATGATATTTTAAGATTAGATAGGGGACTATTTTGAATATGATACAAATAGAGTTAAATGTGTCATAAATTTTTTACAACCATAATGAATGAGATAAACACAAAGAAAAGTTACTTGTAAGATGGGAATGTTGTGGTCTAAACACGGCTTCGAACGGCATCCAAAACGGACGCAAAATGCACGAGATATGCCCACAACCGTCAAAATAGCCCTATTTGGGCATTGCGGGTCAAGCACCCGCTAGGCGGGCACCCAACCGGCGCCAGCCTAGGGGGGCAGGCGGGCGGGTGTCCAAGCCTGCAATGCGGGTGGGCGCCCTGGCCCGCCTGTTGTGCGGGCGGGCGCCCAGACCCACGAAGCGAGCAGGTGCCCTGGCCCGCTGTGCGGGCCTGGACGCCCCAGCCCACCCGCACAGCAAGCAGGTGCCCCTTTGTGCGGGTGCCTGCGCCCGGTTGCGGGCTGGCAAGCATGGGGCCCACTCTGTGGGCCCCACAACATAAGGTTTAGAACCCTAGGCTGTTTTATACGGCTGGCTCTTGTGCGAATTTGTGCTTTTGGGCTAATCTTTGGACGATCAATTTAAGAGTCAAACGGACTCCAATTGACTCGCCGTTTTTTCCTACGCATTCATCGTTGAACGCCCTTCGATTTGATAGGTTGTATCAATCGTGAAGATCAACGTTGAGGGAGTTAAAATTCATGGAAGTTTAGCCTTTATAAAGGCAAACTAACTTGAATTATTAAGCTCCAAATATTTAGTCCCACATCGGAAGTGGAGTAAAAGGGAGGAGTCTGTCGCCTATATAAATAGGTGTCTTCTCTCCTCCTCTAAACTCGTCACAAGCTCTAGATCTGAGCGGCTCCCAAAAATGTTGGAGCACGCTTGGATCTAAGCTTAAAATTAATATTATCTTCTCCTTAATTTTCTGCATTGCTCCTGAAGGGCTCTAGCAAAGCCACGAAGGAGTTCGGATCTGATCTGGAGTCTTGGCGAAGGTTCACACTCAGGTGAAACTTTCTTCGGCACGTGGTTGGCTCGGCGACAAGGGGATTGCTCACCTCGGGATGCGGAGCGGTTCAAGGAGCGGTTCGGCATGGGACGAGGAGCAGCTCGGAAGACGGTGCGGTACACCTTGCATGTAACAAGGCAAGGTTCCGGGTATGTGATTTAGTAGCTTTCTAGAATAATTTTAATAATGTCGCAGTAGTATAGATCCCTCTTGGGGTGGTCAGATCCACCCCAAGTCGGCATAGATCCTGGCTAAGGTTCTGGCTTTCGTTAGGGCCTTAGCTAAATTTTTTAGCTATATGTTTTTTCGCTGCGTTTTTTATCCCTCTGTTGTCCGTCCGACTTAGGACGGGAACAGATCTGTGCCCTAAGGGTCCGCCAAAACCCATCAGTGGTATCAGAGCCTCGTCTGCATGATGATCTAGGACTGCGACAATTTTAAAATTATGAATGCTTACTAAATGTACATAAAAGATTTTGACTTTATGTGATATCGTTAGAATGCACCCCTTCTAGTAAAATGTTTTAAAATTTTTTTAAAAGCATGAATTTGTACGAGAATGCCTTCTAAATGCATTAAAAATGTTTTTTAACTTTATGCGATAATTTTAAAAATGATTTTAGATGCTTTAAAATTTTATGTGATAAAATTTTCTGCAAGCAAATTTCAATTTGATAAATTTTAACATATGTTCATGTAATAAAATTATGAGATAATTTTGAACATGAAGCTCTAAATTTTATTAGATAAATTTTTCATGTTTTAAAATTATGGTGTATGTTATGTTTAGTTGAAACATAAAATAATTATGTGATACTTATTGTTTATTACTGACACTTAATTTCATATGATTTAATTAAGATGTTAGTGTTAATGGCTATGTTATTCTTGTCCCTTACTTGATAACACAAGAAAATCCTTATAGGTTAGCCATTAAGAATCTTTAAGATTTCTAAGATAAATTTTAATAACATGCTATGTTTTAATAATCATTACAAACTTTAAAAACCTAATTCCTGATTAGGGTAGTCCTCTTTAACGACGATTATTATTTTAATCGTTTCAATAATAATTCTCATTACATGACTACACTTTAAAAGTGTTGAAAATGATTTATTAAAATCCTAATGTTGATTAGGGTAGCACGTTGGACAACGAGACCTTATAATTGATAAGGATTTAATTAAAATTATTAAACAAATCCTAAAATTTTGAATTTTAAGGATTCAACTAGTTGATAGGATTAATTAGTTTTTAATAATAGCCTTTAAGTCTATTGCATGCATATAAAAAATGACAAGCTTCATTCAATGGACCATGATCCGGTCAACGTGCTTGGCAAAGTTTGATGGATCACCCTAGCTAGTCTAAGGGATAAATGATCATGGCTAGTCAATTCCCTGGTCGTGTTCCGCTAGACCGCAATGACGTGAATCATGATTATATGACATCCTGGACTATATCTAAGTCAAATACGTTAATAATCTTCTTTAAGATTAGCCGTAGCCCTCCTTGTTTTAGGGGTTGGCAACTATAGGACCAGTTTCCAGTTGTTAAGCTACACTCAAGCTGTGACATGGCAACCTTGTAGAAACCAACTTCTTAAATTCATATGATGTAATCTTGATTTGACCCAAATCGTCGTGTCGTAAATACACCGAGCGTCGGCGTAAGTTAATCTAATGATGTAGTCTAGACTTGACCCAAACCGTCGTGTCATGAATATACCGAGTGCCGGGCGTAAGTTAGGCTAGACAAGAAAACAAGGGTCCGACTAGACTAGTCATTATGATTTGGATGAGCACACTCATGATCACAAATGGCTAGGGGTAAAAACCGATAAGAGAATCATATATGATATGATTGATGAAGAGTCATCTACCGATCGCAGAGTCAAGCAATTTGTTGAGATACACTCAAGGTTGTAAGACTCAGGATGGTTGGATCTCTTTTCCATTAATTTAATTTTAATTAAATTGTTCATTGATTGGCTTAAAAATGATCGTGAAAATAGTGGGAGGATATAGTTAGATAAAAGCCATTCTATCTATATTTAATACTGAACATATGCTAAACTAGGGTAAGTTTATGTTTGCCGATGGAATCAAAAACATAATATTCTAAGAGAATAAGTTAACTGGTCCAAATGATTGGTTAATGGAATATCTAATTCTAATTGATAAGCTATACTATATACCCATTGACATTAAAATGACCTTCTTAAGGACGGACTTAAGGAATATGATTTCATTAAGTTTTGAGTCCAACAAAATAAATGCACGCTACATGTCACTCGCCTCTATATGAGGCAGTTGGAATATATTGATGTTCAAAAGCATGTTTCTCCATACAATTTGTCAAGCGACACACAAGATTGTATGGAAAGCAGGTTCGATCCGCAAGATTCGAAAAGTTCGATCAAACTGTTTAAATTGAATGTGAGTGCATGAGCGGTGCAAGACTATGTATCCCAATCGGACTTGAGACGAGCAACTTGTTGAGCAACACTCAAGGTTGCAAAGCTCAGGCGTTTGGATACATGAGATGCTTGCATGGCTACTTATTTTTGTTGGGTCATATAATATCTAAATGAGATTTAGAAAAGGAAGAAGGCACTAATGAAAGTTAATTGAGAAAGATAGTTTTATTTATCATTAGTAAATGCATAAGTATGAGGAACTGAATATGTGACATATTTAATGTCACGATTTCAGAATAATTGTTATACAAAAGACGTCTAACACAATTTTGACGAATGTCGTCACCTTGCTTCTGAAGAAATGTTTTGTGTTAGTAATTTGTAATAAATATAATATATTAAATGTTAATATATGAATACGGAAGATAGTAATAAACTTATATGGCAAAATAGACTAGGCCGTACCAAAGAGACTAAGCTTCACAAGTCACATAAAGAGGTGTCTGACCTCTCATATTATGAAGTCTATAGACACTTGTGAACCTTATTCTCAAAAGTATGATGGCCGAAACTCCTTCTGTAAGACAGTGGGAGAACAAGTTGTTATACTCACAGTCTCGTACATGTTGATGTACCCAGACCCAAGTCTAAGTTATCCAGGGTACGTCGTTCTTATTATTATTACGACACAAGTTCTTGATGAAACACAAGTCTGATAAAATAGAGAACAAAATAACAGAAGTATTTGAAATGATTCGAATAGATCGAAAAGTCAAATACTTAGTTGTATAAATCTTGCATAAATAAAAGAAAATGTGATTTTCTCTCAGGTCAAGTATCTTAACATATTGGATGTGTTAGAGAGCATGAATCGCACTTTGTTAGACATAGTGCGACTCATGGCAAAGTGACTGAGTTACAATCCTCCCTCTGGGTTAAATCCCAGATAGAACTGCATAGGGTTTGATAAGGTTCTATGAGGACCTTATCAATAAGATATTCATTAAATCAATTGTTAGGAAGTTAAAGGATTACTCGAGTCTCTTGAGACGAAGAGTCGAGTTAGACATCATAATCGATGATGGTCTAAGATAACTTCCAGGATGAAATTCGGAGTAGTGACTCTGATTAATAACTTGATGCAATCAGAAATGGTCCGTGAATGTGAGTAAAGTTTGGACTTTAGTTTACGTGCCCAAGGAAAGAGTTTCTTTGACTGCAAGTGAGTCTTTGAGTTTAGAAGATATGTGCAGGAAGAAAGTAGTGAAGTACAGCTTATGTTGGTTGAGAACGTTTTCATCCTAATTCCTATAAACGGATTATGATGAAAATGTCTTGCCAGCAGATGCGTACAGATCTACTCGGACCAAACTCGATGTAAATGCTCATGATAACAATAAAAACTGGAGCATTCATTTATCGCGTGTTTTCTAAATATGATTTGGAAGAACAAACTTATATGAATTAGCAAGAGAGTTTTCAAGGTCAGTGGAAGCGAATAAAATACATGTGAGGCATCAAGGAGGTCGAACATATTTTTGATAAAGTGGTCAAAAGAGTTTGACACTTTCGAATATGAACTGTCTAAAATGACCAGTAACTATATTTAAATCGTAAGGTACGATGAGCTGGATGAGATCCAGGGATATTAAATATTATAGATTCCAAAGGACCAAAGGAATTATTTGAATAAGATTCAAATGGTTGGTCTAATATGAACATAGAAACCCCTTAAGTATATACAGTAGACGGTTTAGCAGATCCACTCACGAAGGCTCTGCCACATGAAGTCAAGAAAGACTTATATGTAAAATACAGTATGAGATACCAGGATCAATGGGCCTAAGTGCAAGTGGGAGATGTTGGGAGATGTATGCCCTCGAGGCATACATCTCTGTGTAATTGTACAAACATCTTGTTCAAAATAACAGTAAGATGTTTGGTATAAATTTATCTAAGTTAATCAAAATGTAGTCATCATCAGATATTAACTTAGGTAAAGTCCTGAGACTTAATGCAAGGTCAAATATGTATCGAGATGAGTATCTCGATCATGGAGAAGTGCTTGACCGTTAGTAGCATAAGTCTAAAAGGATTCGTAGTCATAGATGATTCGAGAAAAGGATATCGAAACATCGGATAGACCATTGTGTCTTAGTCTTCACCGTATAGCGGTGACGATGATCTCATGATCGTTTGACTTGGCGAAGTCGAAGTCGAGACACAGGTGCTCATTGGAGAATGAGTTCACTGAACGACCCATAAGGAGTTGTCATATGGTTTTGATTGACCAATCTGTCAATGATAACTCTTAGTGATGATAGGCTAGTTGTTCTTATGACTTGAGGTCATTGTACGAACATATGTGTGAACGATGTTACTTAGATCACTGACCTAGCTTCGAGACTAGGCATGTCGAAAGGTCTTTGGTTGGGTGACATTTGAAGTGTACGAGAAGAGTAATGACCAAGAGAGGATTCGTCTCTCCCGGGCAATGGGAGTTAGTGTCGTAGAGTTAGTTCGGTCTTTAGTGAAATCTCTGGCCAGAGTATGTTGGAAGATGTCCAATATTATTCGACTAAAGATCGATGGGAACTAACTGGTTTCGAGTTATTAGGGTTGACAATTTGACCATACCCTAGACTTGAACTAGACGACATAGTTTAGACGAAGAGAATATAACTGCAAAATTCATCACAGACACAGTTAGGGTGGTCCCGATAATATTCATGTCGATGAGTTAACCACATAAGTATGATACTGAAACAGGGACGGTAATTGATGTGCGTGGTCACTGCCATCTGGGGCTTCGAGCCCCACATATAGTAGGATCAGGCTGTAGGGTCTCACACAGAATGCAACCTTCGTCTAGTAATAGGTAGAAACATTAAGGAGAATATGCATTTGATGCAAGGGATAGAACACTGCAAAGAGTTTACAGTTATCTTCTGCATTCGGGATAAATGATCCTGAGTACAGTGGGAGATGTTGGGGGATGTATGCCCTCAGATCATTTGCATTTGATGAAAATGATATTTTAAGCTTAGACAGAGGACTATTTTCATATGATGCAAATAGAGTTAAATGTTTCGTAAATTGTTTACGATCATATTTAATGAGATAAACGCGAGTAAAAGTTTACCTGGAAGATGGGAATGTCCCGGTCTAAACACAATTTCGAATGGCATCCAAAATGGACGCAAAATGCACGAGATATGCCCAAAACCGTCAAAATTGCTCTATTTGGGCATTGCGGGTCAGGCACCCGCTAGGCGGGCGCCCGACCCATGCCAGCCTAAGAAGACAGGCAGGTGAGCGCCCAAGCCTGCAATGCGGGTGGGCACCCTGGCCTGCCCACTGTGCGGGCGGGCGCCCAGATCAGCGAAGCGGGCAGGCGCCCAGATCAGCGAAGCGGGCAGGCGCCTCGGCCAGCTTTACGGGCGGGCGCCCCGGCCCGCTGTGCAGGCCTGGGCACCCCAGCCCACCCACACAGCGGGCGAGCACCCCTCTGCATGGGTGCCCGCACCCGGTTGCAGGCTGGCAAGCATGGGGCCCACTCTGTGGGCCCTACAGCTTAGGGTTTAGAACCCTAGTCTGTTTTATTTGTGACAGCTAGCTCTTGTACAAATTTATGCTTTTGGGCTGATCTTTGGATGATCAATTGAAGGGTCAAACGGACTCCGATTGACTCGCCATTTTTTCCTACGCATTCACCGTTAAACGCCCTTCGATTTGATATGTTGTATCAATCGTGAAGATCAACGGTGAGTGAGTTAAAATTCATGGAAGTTTGGCCTTTATGAAAGGCAAACTAACTTGAATTATTAAACTCCAAATAGTTAGTCCCACATCGGAAGTGGAGTAAAGGGGAGGAGTCTGCCGCCTATATAAATAGGGGTCTGCACTCCTCCTCTAAACTTGTCCCAAGCTGTAGATCTGAGCGGCTCCCAAAAATATTGGAGCATGCTCGGATCTAAGCTTAAAATTAATATTCTCTTCTCCCTAATTTTCTGCCTTGCTCCTGATAGGATCTAGCAAAGCAACGATTGAGTTCGGATCTGATCTAGAGTCTTGGCGAAGGTTCACACTCAGGTGAAACTTTCTTCGGCGTGTGGTTGGCTCGGTGACAAGGGGATTGCTCGCCTCGGGACGCGGAGCGGTTCAAGGAGCTGTTCGGCGTGGGACGGAAGCAGCTCGGAAGACGGTGCTGTACACCTTGCCTATACCAAGGCAAGGTTCCGAGTATGTGATTTAGTTGCTTTCTAGAATAATTTTAATAATGTTACAATAGTATAGATCCCTCTTGGGGTGGTCAGATCCACTCCAAGTCGGCATAGTTCCTGGCTATGGTTTTGGCTTTCCTTAGGGCCTTAGCTAAATTGTTTAGCTATATGTTTTTCCGCTACATTTTTTATCCCTCTGTTGTCCGTCCGACTTAGGACGGGAACAGATCTGTGCCCTAAGGGTCCGCCAAAACCCATTATGTCGGCACATTACCAAGAAAATGGCCTGCAAAAATGACTGTGTGGCACACACAAAAGTCAGAAGCTTTGTCATCAAAATAATAATTGGTGTGGTGCAACCTCTGCAAACATGAGAGAGAGAGAAGGGGATAACACCTCATTTAAATTGGTGTGATGAAAAAAATATTTAAAAAGGGTGCAGCCACTACAATTGAATTGGTGTGCTTAAAATAATGATAAAAAGGACATGCAGCCGCTTGGTTTGAAAAAGAGAAGGGCCTTCACAACGAAATCAACTCAAAAAAATTATTATTTGAAAGAGAGGAGACAGAGCAGGCCACCATGATGGATAAAAATTCAAAAGGATTAAATGAACGAAGGAAACAAAGACCGGCCATTAATGTTGCACAGAGCCAAAACATAAGAAGAGAATTGAAGTATTTGGTTGAGTGCATGCATTGGGACCCAAATAAAATTGTAACATGGATTCCTCACGAAGCACGGCACAAAATGACAAGCGGATTCTTTGAACCGACAAGCATCGACAGTTTTGCATAAAATTCAGAGCAGCCGATAGCAGAATTTTCCATGCACGACTCTCAAGGTGTAGCTGACACTATATGACATCTCAAATCCTTATAAATGGTGTTGCGGGCAAACGAAAACAAAAGAGGCGAAAATAAACAATAAGGAAGATGCACAATGCCCAAACAGTGCACAGAAACTAGAGCACTCATTTCCAGAGCCTATTTTTGTTGCAGAGAAGATCCAGATCAATTCAGCAATTAGAGAAAGACATCAGATATTTGAAGCTGAATATCTTGAGGTCTAGAAGTCAGATTGAGATGTAGTTTTCACCATTGTAGATCTGACAATGCGCTGATTGACAGAGACAGATTTAACTCCACAACTGAGCACTCTAAACTTTTACTCTTTTATTTATTTGTGGATATTTTGGTTTTGATCTCTGTACCAAACATTATTTTCATTAGGTTTATTTTTGGGGACTTGACTTGTTGGGAGCAAATTAAGTGTAAAAGTTTTTTGCTAGAATAGTTTTTGTTTGAGCTTTGGTGAGCTAGGTATAGACTTGGTGAGCGGAGCGTTGGTGCGCATAGTTCTGATTGTTTGTATCATTGACATCATTATTCTAGTGATTCTTTTAGGGCTGGATGTAGGTCGTAGGTAACCGAACCAGGGTTATTATCATGTGCACTCTTTGATTGCTTCCGCATTTTTTTATTTTGCATTATATTTACTCTGTGATAATCTGGTTGTGTAGACTAAAAATTTTATTTAGCGATAATTGGTCAGAAGACTATTCACCCCTCCACCTCTAGGCTTATTTACGATCCAACATCATTCTCTAATGAGCACATGTGCCTTATCTCTGACTTCGCCAGGTCGAATGACTATGAGATCATCATTACCCTACAGGGTAAGACAAAGACACAAAGGTCAGTCCGATGTACCGATATCCTTTTCTCGACACATCTATGACCACGAACGATTTAAGACTTAAGTTCTAGTCGGTCATTTACTTCTCACTATCGAGATCTACATCTAGATACGTAATGACCTCACTTTTAGTCTAAGGAAATTGTCCAAGTATTTGATTCATATGATTTATACAAGGACAATTATTACCTTTCGTATATACGAACAAGATGTAATATTAGGATAAATTGCCTCAAGGGCATATATCTCCCTACATCTCCCACTTGCACTTAGGCTATTTATCTTGGTATCTCATACCGCTATAGCATATCATTCACCACGGACATTCATATGTCAAGCCTAAAAGGGGATCTGCTAAACCTTATCTATTATGGAGTCTTATTATTAATAAATCACTTGATCACACAGAGTTGATCCTTCGAAACCGTCTTTGGATCTCATCTAATGATTTTCCTTCTTGTATAGCTAACAATTAGCATATACAACTTGATGTAATGTTTATCATTCCTACAAGTCAGTCATATCATGGCAAATTCCAATTACTCTGGTGTCAATTATGTCCAGTACATTAATGACATCATAGTTTCTATATCTTTGACATAATTA
The DNA here is from genome assembly GCA_030789695.1 of Scilla litardierei. NCBI lineage: Eukaryota > Viridiplantae > Streptophyta > Magnoliopsida > Asparagales > Asparagaceae > Scilla > Scilla litardierei. The sequence goes on along the minus strand of CM061142.1, from coordinate 319,011,555 downwards.
AAACTATTTTGATTTTATGTCACATATAGACGGTTTTATAATTTGGAACTTTTACTTAGTCCAAAACGAAACTAAGTGATATGCTCGCTCCCACTGACTTTGAGAAGCGTTTGGTTAAATACTTCAACTTAAAATATCTAAATCTTATTTAGAATATTTATTAAGCATAACCAATCCATTCGTGCTGAATAATTAAAGTGGAATGTATCAGTGTCAGTTTGACTTGACGAATAAGTTATATCAATATCCATTTATAGGAGTCTTGATGACAATTTACTCAGTCAGAAAAATCCTACACTTTTATTTCCTTTTAGCTGCATTAATATTCTAACTTTGAAGCATTATATGCAGCCCAACGAGAACTATTCTCAACTGTTTGATGTGATTGCAGCTGATGTTAGAGTTATTTTGCATGATCTGGAGCCGAATACTGAGGAGGAAATGGTTGCCTTCGCCAATTGGGAATTTAGAGACATGGGTTAAGTCATGTATCTTATTTCTACTCTTTGTTTGGGAGATTAAATAGCTCCATATTTGAAGTGGTTCTTATAGTGGAGAGTGACGGCGCCTGTGCCCTATCCTCTCTCTATCCGTACCATTTCCTATTTGGGCTTTTGTTGTACATTGTATTTTGAATCAATAAAATTAACGCTAACTTTACTATATATATATATATATATATATATATATATATATATACCGACAGCTCAGATTAATCTCATTAACTCAAAAGCATCCATGACAGCTCAGAAAAATATACACCAACTCAGATAGCCATACACAGCAATTTAACCAGCCATTCACAACAAATCATATTGTCAACCAGAGCATATATTCCCAAGATATCCATAAATTCATTCAGAGATGAAAAACTTGTTCAACGCAGAGCCTTTGAGTGACTATCACTCAAATATTGTTTTAAAACAAAAACATCGATACATTTATTAAAAATAAAAATATCGACTGCCGCTTGATATCCTTTTGAAGTCCCTAGACGACCCTAGCAGTAACGATTACTCCAATGCCGACTTGTTGAGAACTTCTTCCATCCTTTGCTTCATGCACATGTAGACAGTATACAGATGTCTTAGTAAATTACTGGTATCTTATACCATGTAGCAAAGCTTTTATGTATATTTATATGCTCTTAAATGAGATTTGTACCTGAGGTAGAGGCATCACCATGCCCCTTCTTTTTCGCAAGGTAGACCTTGCAATTCCTCTTCCAATGGCATGTCTTGTGGCAGTGGAAGCATTCAGATTTCGACGGTGCCCCTTTGTTCTTCTTCTTCCCCCTTTTTCTTTTGAAGGTTGAGGGGCTTGCATCTTCTTTCCCTTACCCTTAGGCTAGTGGGAAGGGGCAGATTCGACAACCAACGTTATTGTTGGCTTCTTCTCAATCTCCTCGAACTGCCGGAGCATGTTGAGGAGACTAGGAAGATCCACTTCAGTACTGTTCATTATGGTAATGAACGGGTTAAAGTCAGGGATTTAAGATCTCAGGATAATGTCCACGCTCATTTCGTTCTCGAGGAAAAATCCTAGTTGGGCTGCATCCTCTATGTAGCCGATCATCTTGATAACATGATCTTGCACAGGGCTCGTCGTCATCTTGGCTCCCCAAAGGTTGCATGTGGCCTCAAACCTGGCAGCTCTTGAACGCTTGCCATACAATTCCTCTGCATTTAGAAGCATGCTACAAACATCCATATGTTCGTGCTTCCTTTGCAAGTCAGTGGTCATAGAGGCCAGAGTAAGGCACATTGCCTTCTCTGCATCCCTTTGGTACTGCTTGTAGGCATCCCTCTCCTCGTTGGTGGCATCCTCGTCAGGCCTTTCCAGAGCATCTTCAGTCAGTATGTATCCAATCTCGGCTAGCAAGATGACCAGCTTTATATTCCTCAGCCAATCCTTATAGTTCGTCCCATCTAGCACGTTCTTCTCGATTATGAATTTTAGACCCGACTCCATACTGCATTATTAATAGACATGAATTAGCATATGTTCTTGTATAGTTTAAGAGGTTTTTATTAAATTAATTCTCCCACTATTTTTAAAGAATTTTTAAGCCATAATAATAAACAATTTATTATAATTAAAATGTTGTGGGAGGGGGATCCAACCAACCCGAGTCTAACAAACTTGAGTGTGCTCAACAAGTTGTTTGACTCTGCAGTCGGTAGATGAACTCTTCATCAATCATATAAAATATGACTCCCTTTAAAATTTTACTCCTAGCCACTTATGATCATGAGTGTGCTCATCCAAATCATAATGGCTAGCCTAGTCGGACCCTTGTTTTCGTGTCTAGCTTAACTTGCACTGGCGCTTAGTGTATTCGCGACACGACGGTTTGGGTCAAGGCTTAGACTACATCATATGTAATAAGAACTTGGTTTCTATAAGGTTGCCCTGTCACAGCTTGAATGTGCTCAACAACTGTAACGAGGATCATATAGTTGCTAAGTTCTAAAACATGGAGGGCTATGTTTTATCTTGGAAAAGATTATTAACGTATTATACTTAGGTATAGTTCAGGGTGTCATATAATCATGATTCATGTCATTGCGGTCTAGCAGACACGGCCAGGGAATTGACTAAGCCAGGATCACTAATCCCCAGTCTAGCTAGGGTGACCCAATAAACTTAACCAAGCACATTGACCGGTATCATGGTCCATTGAATGAGACTTATCATTTATATATGTGTGTTGTAAACTAAAAGGCTTTTATTAACAATAATTAATCCTATCAACTAGTGGAATCCTTAATATTAAAAATTTATTAGGATTCGTTAATAACTTTTATTAAGTCCTTATCAATTATAAGGTTCATTTGTTCAACGTGCTACCCTAATCATTATTAGGATTTTAATAAAATCATTTACAACACTTTAAAGTGTAGTCTTTTAATGAGAATTATTATGATAACAATTAAAATAATAATTGTCGTTAAAGGACTACCCTAATCAGGAATTAAGTTTTAAAAGGTTGTAACATTTTATTAAAACATAGCATGTCATTTAAAAATTCATCTTATAAATTTTTAAACAGGATTTAATGGCTAACCTAAGAGGTTTCATGAAATATCAAATAAAGCATGGCCATTAAACATAAACAACACTAATTTCATCGCATAAAATAGGTGTCCAACTATTTAACAATTAAATAGAACATCATATTAAAGATTTATCTAATAAATAATTAACATGCATTCTAAAATTTAACACTTAAATTTAAAAATGATTTTAAAACTTTAAAATTTTTATCTAATAAAATTAATAGTTTCATAAAAAAATTATCACATAATTTTTAATTCCAAAACTTGGTTTTAAAATCATCATAAAATTTTTCATGTTTCTAAAAACATTTTATCACATAAAACAACTTTTAAAACATTTCAAATAAAGGGGATTATAATTTTAACAATATCGCATAAAGTTAAAAAAAAAACTTTAACATGCATTTAAAAAAGCATTCATTTAATTATTAACATCGCAGTCCTAAGATCAACATGCAAACCTAGATCTCTGATTCCACTGAAGGGTTTTTGATGGACCCTTAGCGCACAATTCTATGCCCGTCCTACGTCGGACGGACTATAGAATTAAAAATAAAGCAGCGGAAATAAAAAAATCGTTGAACTATTTAACGATGGCCCTAAGGCTACAAGACCCTAAGCCAGGATCTATGCTAACTTGGGATGGATCTGACTACCCCAAGAAAGATATAAAGCTACTGCGACATAATAATTAAAGAAAGCTTAATTAACCACATAACCGGAACCTTGCTTGCACTGGCAAGGTGTACCGAACCTCATTCCGCTCCCCTAGCTTGCCGCCTCTGCGCCCACGAACCGTTCCTCTTGTAGCAAGCCGACACTGCACTTCTGGGCCAACCAATTGCCGAAGAAAGTTTCACTTGAGCTCGATCCGACGTCTTAGACTTCAGATCAAAATCCAAATCCTCCACGTTGTTTTGATAGAACGAACGTGAAGGAAACGGAAGAAAATGGGAGAGAATAATTTCTGTCCCGAATTTTGAGTTTGCCCAAAACTTTTGTGAGCTTCTCAATTTTCAGAGACTTGGTGCAAGTGTTCAAGGAGAGTGTTGTCCCATATTTATATAGGCAGCCGGCTCTCCCCTTCTGATCATATCCGATGTGGGACTAAATTAAAATTTGAGAATTAATTAAATTATTTTTCCTTTCATAAAGGCTAAACTTTAATGAATCAATTCTCTCTCACTGTTGAGCTTTAGAAATGATACAACCTATCAATTCGAAGAGCTATGAACGGTGAACGCATAGGAATGAACGGTTACGAATTCCGACTTCGTTTGACCCCTCAAACAATTGCTCAAAGTTGAGCAAAAAGTCAAAACTCGGCTAATTCATAGCCGTCACAACCCTCCTAGGGTTTCTGGAAGTTTGGCTCCCTCATGTGGGGCCCACGGCCAACTGGGCGTGCCCAGTCCATTCTGGCCGCCAGCCCGCGCCTAGGCGTGCGGGCTGACCCACCCGCTACAGTGCGGGCGGGTTTGACCCGCCCGCATAGGCAGGCTCAGCCCGCCCGCCTGTTTGGCAGGCTGGGCTTGCCCCTGCCCAGTTGCACGAGCTAGCCCTACCCAGTTGGGCGGCCTAGCCCGGTCCAACTGGGCCAGGTCAGACTAGAACTGGGCAAAAGCCTAGTTTTGTCCTTTTGAGCCATAACTTGAGTTCTATAACTTCGATTAGGCCGATTCCAGTTTCGTTGGAAAGCTTGGTTCGAATGGGACCATCCCAAAGAGCCATCTATCTATTTCTATACATTTATATGTATCAAAATATCATTGTAAACTATATATAATGTATTTTAAACCTGTTTGCATCATATGCAATAATCACATTCAGCATTCTACTAACGTTGAAGTCGCAAACATTTTGGGACATTATTAAATCTCATTTAATTTGCTGAAAAGTTATGCGGCCTTTATTAAATCTTATTTAATATAGGTCGACTTAACTCTTTAGAGACTTTTATTATTCTCGTGCACCCGAGTGCACACCTCCTAAATTCTTCCTATTACTAAGACGTGAACCGAACTCGTTGTGAGACCCTACAGCTTGACCCTACTACAGGTTGGGGCTCGAAACACCTAGACGACAGTAACCACGAACAACAGGTATCGTCCCTGTTTCAGAATCATACTTACGTGTTTGACCCATCGACAAAAGTGTCGCCAGGATCACTCTGACTGTGTCAGTGATGAATACCGCAGTTGTAGTCCCTTCATCACAACTATGTCCCTGCATGGCCTAGGGTATGTTAAACCGTCAATCCTACTAGCCAGAATCGGTCAGTATACAGCGGTTTTTGTTATATACATGTTGTACATCCACAATGTACCCCAGCCGAGGTTTAGCACAAAGAACCGTACTGAGCTCGTGACACTAACTTCCCTTTAACGGAAGAGACGAATCCCATCCAAGTCATATACTTACCTCGTATGATTCAGGTGTCACCCAACCTAATACCTTTCAACAAGCCTGGCCTTGAAGCTAGATCTAGATCTAAGCGACACTATTCATACACAGGTTCGTACAAATGATATCAGGTCTTAAGGACCAACTTGCATATCATCACCATAGAGTTATTAATGACACTTTAGTTAAAGTTTAACCATTTAATAACTCTTAATTGGGTCGTTCAGTCAACTCATTCTCTTATGAGAACATGTGCCTTATCTTTGACTTCACAAGGTCGAATGACTATGAGATCATCATTACCCTACAGGGTAAGACAAAGACACAAAGGTTTGTCCGATGTGTCGATATCCTTTTCTCGACACATCTATGACCACGAACGATTTAAGACTTAAGTTCTAGTCGGTCATTTACTTCTCACAATCGAGATCTACATCTAGATACGTAATGACCTCACTTTTAGTCTAAGGAAATTGTCCAAGTATTTGATTCATAGAATTTATACTAGGACAATTATTACCTTTCGTATATACAAACAAGATGTAATATTAGGATAAATTACCTCAAGGGCATATATCTCCCTACAGATAGTGTGTAGGATACTTAGCCATAGCTTTAGATAAAGATCTAGCCTCCCTCTTTCCTCCTTTGTCCTCGAGATATTTATCCCCTCCCTTTGATTTGTAACCTCCTTCCCTTAAATGTGGTTCCCTAACTACGTCATTAGTGAGCCTTGAATTGGTCCACCCAATGAGTGTAACCGTCCCCTTTATTCAGCCCATTTTTCGGGGCTATTAGGTCATGGCATACCACTCTTAGTGGGCCTTGCTTATCGGGTAGACTTCATCTACTCACTTCGTGATCTAGACCCATGACGAAGTTGGTATCAACAGCTTCTTAATTTGGTTTGTTCTGAAGTTAATTAAACTTCGTTACTTATAGACACATTACTTATAGACACATGATGGAAAGATTCTGGTAAAACCACCACATCATTGTGTCTATGCATGGTTGCCTAAGATGCTAAAAGACGAGTGATGGTGAAAGATACATCCTTGTAGGTGATGGCAAGACGGTTCAGATTGAAGCAATTAAAATTTTAGATTATTAAAGACTAGATTGTATTTGGATTTTGATGAGACATTTGATCTACTGTTTTAAACGGAATTTGGTTTCCATTTCTATTTTGGACAAATTTGGTTATCATTGTTCATTTTGGAGATGGAAAATTTGGTTTATCTCATGATTCAAAATGAGTTAGTTCTAGTTCTTTATCATTTTATATACATTTTGTTGCTTCATTTAAGTATTAAATTCATTTGAGTACACGAAGTATAAAGTGAAAATTAACAAATGATAATTCGGTTACATTGTGACATAAAAGTTAGAATATATCTCTGAAAAGCGAAACAGATAGACTTATGTCAAATGAAATTCATAATCCCTTATACTTTGCAGACTTTGAAGTTTGTAATAAACATACAAAGGGCAAACAAACCAATAAAGGAGATCATGAAACCAATAAGACCTTGTGCATCTTAGAACTTATATATTGAGAATATTTGTGGGTCATTCTATACGGTTGCTTGGAGTGTTCAACGATATTTCATGAAGTTCATAGATGAATTTTCAGATATGGCTACGTATATCTCATTCATAAACTCAAGATTGCAGATTACATTCCTTACAGAGTTTCAACTAAAGTAACAAAATCACTTGCATGTTTGACATGTTCAGCTCGGGTAAGGCCTCACAAGCATAATAAAAGGAAAATTGACACAATGATAGTGATTTGCTACTATGTTGAATACTTTAAAATGATCTATATGGTACATTTTAGTCCCACAATTAAGTAATTATACGAGCATGGAAATGTCCAGTTTTTAAGGATGTCGAGTTTACGGGGAGATACAATTAAGGATATTGTATTTCGAAATACAGTTAAATGACATTATCTTTTGGAGAGGAATACGGTGATATTCCCACATGTGTTATTGTTATTAATTAGGATTTCATTTCTAACCTTATTCAAAACACAATGAATCAAGACAATGTCAGAAATGAGATCTCAAAACAATATCAGAAATCCTCCTACTTAGGAAACTATTCAAGAAGAACAAACTCTAGCACTTCAAGAACTTATGCCATTAAGTAGATCTAAGAGAGAGAGAGAGAGAGAGAGAGAGAGAGAGAGAGAAGTTCTAACTCTCTAAAGTGAACTAAGACCTTAAGTAAGAAAATTAAGTCTATGAAGGACAATGAGATTCAGAATCTCGACTCATTGCAATAAAGTATGAAACCTAATGGTTGTAAATGGATTTTTATAATCGGGGTTCAAAAGGCAATGTTCAAAGATATAAGGCATGTCTTTTTAGAAAAGACTTTATACAGAAATAAGGCATTAAAGATAAAGAGACTCTCTCTTTGGTTTTCTTGAAAGACTCTTCATGATAACAATGGCATTAGTGGCGCATTTCAGTCTCGATAATGGTATTCTGTATTTCATCTAATGATCATCTCGTTTGGTTTTGAGATGAATTTGGTTGATAAATGTATATATCATAAGTTCTGTGGGAGTAAAGTTTTCTATTATGGTTTTATATATTGATGCCATATTGATTGCCAGTAACGATATAGGCTCATTGCATGAAACGAAGAAATTTCTAGATGGAAGATCTTAGTGATGCATGTTTTGTATTAGGGATCCAGATACACCGGGATTATTCTCGAGGTACTCTTGGATTATCACAAAAGGCCTACATCGAAAAAGTTCTTCAAAGATATGGCATGCAAAATTGTAAACCCGGTAATCGATGCCCCTGAATCTAAGGGAGACAAGTTTAGTCTCAATCAGTGCTCAGGTTTGTACGCGACCTGGCATCTCTGACATTACGGGGATGTTGGGCAGATACTTAAGACATTCAGGAGTTGACCATTTGATAGTATCCAAATGAGTCTAATAATATTTATAGCGAACAAAAGGGGATACATGCTCATGAATCAGAGGTCAGGAAAGCTTGAGATCATTTGGTATACTGACTCTGATATTTTTTGGATGCAAAGAAGGTATGAAATTCATGTTATAGGGTGCCATCTGCTATAGGAGTGCTAAATAGTTTCTTTTATAGCCTCCTCTAATGTGGCTGCAAATTTCATATCAAGTTGTGTGACATCCAATCGTGGAATTTTACTGCATAATCTTGTCACATGGCTGCAAATTATGGATGGTTTTTAAAACCATATAGATTATTTTATGATAATAAGTCTGTAGTTTTATTCCAACACCAACATGAACTTGACAAAGTTAAGGTATTCAGAGATCAAGTTTCTAGTTGTTAAATAAGAGGTTCGGAGTGAACAGTGTGTATAGAGCACAACAGAACAAACTACATAGTTGTGGATCCACTTACTAAGGGATTGTCGCCCAAAAGGATTCATAAGAGCTTTGCTCTTATGTGTGTCATATTAGTTAAAGATATTCAGTTCTAGTCGGAGTTTGTTCTTTTGGGTGCTCATGTAATATCGAAATTTTCAGTTTTAAGCTTAAGTTTATTTTCTACAGAAATAAATATATGGTTTGGTTACACGCTGATTCTACTATGATTTGATCTCACTAAAGTTTAAGGGATGATCAGTTGGAAATAGGCATGTTAAGATCACATTACATGAAATTTCCTTGCTACACATCCACACCATAATTCATGTGATTCAATTATTTTAGTTTATGTGACCATTGATGGGTCGAGTTACGTTAAATAAGACAAATGCCGCTTTGATCCTATGTTAAAATAATTGATGGACCGAATTCGTTTAGATACATTACAGTTATGACAGCAGATTGCGTACTCATTCAATTTTTTATGCATAACATAATTATAAGGTTGAAATATATCCCAAGTGGGTGATTGTTGGATAGTTAATCTAACGTTGGGCTTATATGTAAAATAATTATGTAACGCGAGCTGTCAAATTAAGTTAAGCCCAATAAAGTGATCTAATTAATTAAGTCGGCTTTAATGTATCGTTTAGGGTGTGGGCCTTTAATGTGCAGACACTATGGGTTTACTGTTTTAATGATGGGCTAAACCCAAACCCAATATGCATCAGGTTTTGCCTATATATATATGTGGTCATGGCCCCAAGATCGCACGAACAAAAAGCCCTCTTTTCTACATCCCGTCGACAGATTAGGGCCAGAGAAAGTTAAAGAATTTCTCACATGGATTCGTGTAAATCTGGAAGGCCAACCACACAGATCTAAGGTTTTAAGCGCTATGGATTCAGGTACGCTTCTGCTTTTAGATTCAGTTTATTTCTCGTAGGTCTGACATGAATATTGTATCTAGATTATTTGCATGGTGTTGCATAGTATAATCTAGAAATAGCCCCCAATAGATGAATGTTACCACATAAGCTTCAACTAAAACGTACAACTTCATTGACAAAAAAGACTCACCATTTATAAGATACAAAATGAAGGCTTAGTCCAAGAGTTGAGACAAATGCTAAGCCTAATGAAGTTGCTGTTGGATCCTGTGGATGGCAAACAACACTAGAAGGGGGGTTGAATAGTGTTGTGTAAATAGTAAACTTTTTCGGTTGTTAATATTAGCACAAATAAAATCCTTCTAATGTTGCCTAAGAAGCCAAGTAGAGTGATCTACGCTTGGTTCTTAATCAACAAAGTAATATGATATAGAAAAGATTACAACCAGATGTAAATCTTTACAAAGAGATCTTTACACAGCGGAATTGAATAAACAATCTTTGCAATAATAAATAAACAAGGAATTACAAAGATATAAATTAGCAAATGAAAAATGCTTGTACAAGAAATATAAACAATCACAGAAAAACAAACGCAGAGACAAGCGATTTTATCCTGGTTCCCCGCAACCCGGGTACGTCCAGTCCCGGACCAATCCGGTACGAGATTTTTCACTATCTGCCTTGGCAAATACAAGTACCAAACTCCACTCGTTAGGATTTCCAACAACCTAGCCTTAACCAGGATTTCCAACTGGCAACACCTAGACTTGTCTAGTGTTGCAACAACAACTCAATAAAGATCAATATCCAATTCACCACAATAAATTGATGGAGATTGGTTTTACACCCGATTCTATAGCCAAACAAAGATAGACAAAATTGTGTGTAGTGGCTTGATAGAATAAGAGTCTAGATCACACAAAGATACGAGAGAATTCTTTGTGATCTAGATCTAATGTTTTTGAAAAATCCTTTTAAACAAAAATCAAGAGAAGAGAAATAAGGATTTGAAAAACAATTAGCCAATAAAACGAGAATATGATCTAAATAATAATAATAACAGAATTTTGCAAGATCACAATTAAAATAGAATTGGCTAAAGAGAGAATGAGAGCTTATAGAATTTTCAAAGCGTTTGCACGAAAGATTTTGATTTCAATAGTTGTGTTTTTCTGAAATGAAATTAGCTCTTATTTATAGGGAAAATTCTGAGATTTGAAATTCAAATTTACTTTGACTTTTGTCCCAAAAATCACAGAGAAAATTGCTCAACGAATTTTCAAAAATTCAAGTCAAAAACGTCAGATTTTTATAGCTGGTAGTCGACTACCTCATGTAGGTAGTCGACTCCCAGAGTGTTTCAGGAATTCTTGATTCTCAGCTGGTAGTCGACTCGCTACTGTTGGTAGTCGACTCCCAGAGGAGTTTTTCCTGCGACACATCTAGTCAGACAAGTAGCTAACTCCAGGGTGTGTGGAGTTTCACTACGAAAGTTTTAAGATGACTAGAGAAAGCTCTTTAAAACATTTTGAAAAGATTTAAAAGATTTTCAATAACATTTTTCAAATTGTTTTTGTGTGCGTGTGTTTTGTCTATATGATTTGGCTTTAACAAATACCCTAAAGAGACACAACACACTCACTATAGACTTAGGACACGTCTTCGGAAGCTTGATCAATTTGATGGAGTAGATGTGAGCTTCACTTGAGCTTCTTGATCTATTTGAGCTTTGAGCTTCATTATTTGATCTTAGCCACGTTCGTCCTAGTCTTTGAGCGTAGATTGCGCTTCTTTGAGTATGAGTAAAGTTTCGCATATCCTGCACACTTAATAGTAGTGTAGTTAGTACACTAAGCGTCATTTGGTGTGCTCATCATCAAAATCACTTGGGGGTGGAATTCAATTTCCATCACTCTCCCCCTTTTTGATGATGAAACCCAAATGAAAAATGAAGTAAGTTTGAAAAATGAAAATACATGAAAGTATACTTACTCCCCCTGCTTTAATGCGGTTCTCCCCCTGCATCGAAGCCGTGAGCAAAACAATATAAAAACAATATAATACATATGATTTCATTTTTGCATTTCATGAATCTTCTCTCCCCCTTGTCATCAACAAAAAAATTTCAATGATATATGAATCATAATATAATCAGGAGGGGAATTCATTTTAATATGCCTACAAGAGAGATGTTAGTTTATAAGAACAACTAAAGTATTGCATAGAAGATAAGTTTATGATAGCTAGCATCACACGATAAAAGTTATTACAAGCCATAAGTCTTAAGGACATAATATTTTTGAGAATCATTGTTTGAAAGAGAACCATTGTTTATGAGAGAAGCTAAGGATGACCGCTGTTTTTCTTCAGTTCCTTGATCTCTTCAAGGATCATAAAAAGTGTATCCTCAGTCATCTTGTTGCTTTTCATGACGAACTCCTTAAGGTCATCCACCTTTCGATTGAGATCTTCAAATCCTTTCTCTTGTGAAATCTTTAATTTTCCAATCTTCTTTAGAAGCATTTCTTGAAGCTCAAGAATATACGCCGGTGCTTCTTCTTCTTCTTCTTCTTCGCTTCCTCTTTCTTCTTCTTCTCCTTCTTCTTCTTCTGAATCTGAAACCACAATTTTCTTACCTTTCCTAGAGGATGATGATCCTCCTTCAGCTGCAAGTTTTTCTTCAGGGAAGTTCTCATCAAGGTCATGGTGAAGATTCATTCTCCCAAGTGCATGAACATCAAAAACTCAAGCCGGTTCTAGAATAGAGGTTTCATGATCCAAAGGCACATTATAGCTAATAAACAAGATAGTGAGATAGTGCCCATGAGCTAAGGTGGAAGAGGGTCTATCAGAAGAAGCTGAAGCAAGTATAGAATCCATGATAACTTTGGCCCAATTGATGCGAATGTTACCTCGTATAGCATAGATGCATTTGGCCTGCTTCTCAGATAGGATAGAATGACTTCCAGATTTCTGAGTAATATTATAGGATAATATATTTGCGAAAATTCTTGCCGGATAGCGAAGATCGCTACATGGCAGTTTAGTCTGGAAATGTCTTCCTGGCAAATACATTCTCTCTAGAATACTTCCTTCAGTCATTTCTATTTTATCAAGTAGCATGCCAGAATATGGAATTCCTAGGGCTTCTCCTAGGGATTTAACAGTAATGGCAAGCTTTGTATCAAGAAATTTGGTTATGAAGCGGCTTTTAGCAAGGTCGTAGTCCATATTAGCATAGAACAAGTGCACAAGCCTTGGATAGCAAAGATAAGTATTTTCAGAGGAAAATAGATTGGCCAAGTTCTGAAAATCTAGTAAACTATCAATGCCATAATTTATAACATCATTAAGCTTAACAAAACGTTCATGGAGGATGGGTTTCTTAGTGACCTTAACGAATTGTTCATAAGTAGTGGTTTTGAAAAGATAGGGTAGAATGGTTTCTTTTTCAAAATCAATTTCAGATGAAGTTTTTCTCTTCTTGGTGAAAATTCCTTTGATATGCATCTAGAAAGAGTTAAAACAGTATTTTTACAATGCTAGATAAGCAAGAGAAAAGAAATAATGAAGTAAAGATCATGAAGTAAAAAAAGATTTTACCTTGAGTGGGTTTTTGGAAGAGATGAAGTTTGGAGGAGCTTCAAACAACCCAAGCACCAAGAGAATTCTCAAGAGAGGAGGAGAAAATGAGGTAGTCGTTTACCTAGGGTTTCTCTTGGGGGGGTTTAATCTTTGGATGAAAAGATGGGAAGGAATGAGGGCCTTAGGATCAAGAGATGAACGGTTAGGATGAAGTTTTAGCTTATTGGGTATAAGTTGCCTTGAGGATATGAACCCATTAGGAGTTAGTCAAAAAAAAAAAAAACAAACCCAGAATTTCGCATATACGTTGGTAGTCGACTCCCTCATGTAGGTAGTCGACTCCCTACTGGGTTGAGTCGTTTTCTCATCCCGAGGGGTTTTTGATCCAGGTCGAGTGCGATTTCTGAACACAAAATGTTTTTAGGAGTATAACACAAATACATAAGATCAAATAAAGAAAAAAAATATTTATTTAATTAAATTTAATCATATATATTTAGCAAAGAAAAAATTGAGTCGCGCAAGAAAGTTGTTGATGTTGATCCTTTACAAAGCGTTTGATCTTATTTTCTTCCTTTCATTTCTTTGGAGTACCTGAAAAAAATAAAACGTTTATGGTACTCTTTTTTTTGAGTCCGAGAAGTTAATCTTTAGGAAGCCAAACCCAGTATGGTTTAGTTCCTTCATGAACAACATATTTATAGTTTTTGTTTAAATGAATTTGTTGAACAAAGTCGGTAGCGTACCTTTTCCTTCGTTGATCAGATAATTTCTTTGGTATCCAGATGCTCAAAAAATTGTCGTTAGAATGATGTATCCTAGTATGCTTAACCCGTTTCTTGGTATGATGTGAATCATAGCCGAGTCCGGTTTTGCTAGATGAAGCTTTTTTGATTATCTATTAGACTGTCTAGCTTCCCTTTTCCTTTGTTGAAATTCTCAATAATTTTCATCGTGGCGTCGTATTTATCTTTGACAGATACGAGAAGATTATTCAGATTTTCAACTTTTTCATTTACCAATGAAATATCTTTTTGCAAAAAATCATTCTTTTCTTTAAGGAGACTATTTTCTTTAATGATTTCTTCTTTTTCTTTAGTATCCTTTTTAATATTTCTAAGTGTTTTTCTATGTTCTTTTATGATCTTTTCATGCATTTTGCATAGCTCCTTATATGCTCCCCTATAATCCATGTCTTCATCATCACTTGATGACGAATCATTGTCGCTAGATGAATCATGATGTGTGCTTACCTTGGAGGATGTAGATGCCATGAAGCACATGTGTGCTGTTTCTCTTCTTTCATCGTTATCTTCTTCTGAGGATTCATCGGATGAGGAATCGTCGCTCTGGTCGAAGGCTGCGTAAGCTTCCTTCTTTGGTCGTCGGAATTTGTTTCTTCCGTTGTTTCGCTTTTCATTATTATCTTTGTTCTTCCCACGATCTCTGGAATCACAATTGTTTCTCTCCAATGGACAGTCTCTCTTGACATGCCCTGGTTTGTTGCAACCAAAAAAATTAATACCGTTAGTGGGTCTAAAAGATCGTTTTCCATACTTACTTGTGATGAACTCTTTAAAGTTCTTTGAGATGAATGCGATATGGTCTTCTTTGTCCGTGTAATTGGAATCTTCCTCTTGGGCTTTGAACGCGAGATTCTTCTTCTTTGGTTTTTCTTCGATCTTCTTATCTTCTTCAAGCTCAATCTCATATGCCATGAGATTTCCCATTAGTTCTTCAATGGTGAGGTCTTTCACATTATGAACTTCTCGGATGGCGGTTGTCTTTCCCTTTCATTCGGGTCGGAGGGATCTTAGTATCATCATTACCTGCTCATATTCGAAAAGTTTCTTTCCTAATCCTGCGAGCTCATTTGTAATATTAGTAAAACGAGTATTCACATCGGTGATACTCTCTCCTTCTTCCATTTTAAAAGATTGGAATTTTGAATGTAAAACATTTATGCGGGATTCTTTTACCTTTTCGGTTCCTTCGTGACTTACCTGAAGAGTATGCCATATTTGGTGTGCTGTCACACATTGGGAGACTCGATTGAACTCATTTCCTGTAACGGCGCAAAATAGTGCATTCATTGTTTTTGCATTGAGATTAGCTCTCTTCTTGTCGTCGACAGACCATTTCCCAAACTCAACGTCGGTAGGTGCGATGTACGGGACTTTAGTAACGGTCCAAGCTTCAATGTCTAATGACTCTAGGTGAGTCTTCATTCGGATCTTCCAGCTAGCGTAGTTGGTTCCGTTGAACAGTGGTGGTCGCATGGTATTCAGTCCTTCAGAGTGAAAGGATGTTGACGCCATCACCTTTGTAGCCTTGCTTTGATACCAAGTGTTGGATCCTGTGGATGGCAAACAACACTATAAGGGGGGGTTGAATAGTGTTGTGTAAATAGTTAACTTTTTCGGTTGTTAATATTAGTACAAATAAAATCCTTCTAATGTTGCCTAAGAAGCCAAGTAGAGTGATCTACGCTTGGTTCTTAATCAACAAAGTAATATGATATAGAAAAGATTACAACCAGATGTAAATCTTTACAAAGAGATCTTTACACAGCGGAATTGAATAAACAATCTTTGCAATAATAAATAAACAAGGAATTACAAAGATATAAGATTAGCAAATGAAAAATGCTTGTACAAGAAATATAAACAATCACAGAAAAACAAACGCAGAGACAAGCGATTTTATCCTGGTTCCCCGCAACCCGGGTACGTCCAGTCCCCGACCAATCCGGTACGAGATTTTCCACTATCTGCCTTGGCAAATACAAGTACCTAACTCCACTCGTTAGGATTTCCAACGACCTAGCCTTAACCAGGATTTCCAACTGGCAACACCTAGACTTGTCTAGTGTTCCAACAACAACTCAATAAAGATCAATATCCAATTCACCACAATAAATTGATGGAGATTGGTTTTACACCCGATTCTTTAATCAAACAAAGATAGACAAAATTGTGTGTAGTGGCTTGATAGAATAAGAGTCTAGATCACACAAAGATACGAGAGAATTCTTTGTGATCTAGATCTAATGTTTTTCAAAAATCCTTTTAAACAAAAATCAAGAGAAGAGCAATAAGGATTTGAAAAATAATTAGCCAATAAAACGAGAATATGATCTAAAAATAATTGTAACGACTGCTTTTCATGTATCTGGATTTATTATAATATAATATATGTTTTGGTGGATTTTCTCCTCTTGTGTGGTTTTCGTATCGGTAGATTTCATTTTCGATCGATTCGTCGTATTTTCTCGTTTCTTCCTTAGGATTGTCGATTTCGAAGTATGTCACTCGTGACGGACTTCATAACGGTCGTATCTAACTGTTAGATCAAGCCTAGGAGTCTTAGGAATCGATCCCGGGGCCCCGCGCTCCGTATCGGAACTTTTTGTGCTCATTAGCCGGTGTAAGAAGGGCCACCGACCGACTAGATGACGATCCAGTCGGTCGGCAATCCTTCTTGGACCGACTAGTTAGCTTTCTAAATTTCTCAGGAGTTACTGTTTATCGTTAGTCGGTCTAAGAACGTTGGTTGACCGACTAGGTTGCAAACTAGTCGGTCGGCAATGCTTCTTTAACCGACTAACACATCATCTAAATTTGACACTAGTTACTGTTTACTCTTAGTCGGTCTAAGAACGTTCATCGACCGACTAGATGCTAAACTAGTCGGTCAGTAATTGTTCATGGACCGACTAACTCTAAAATCCTATTTTCGTTCAGGAGTTATTGTTTGCACTTAGTCGGTCTGCGTTGGTCGACCGACCGACTAGTTGCCAAACTAGTCGGTCAGTGGTTGCTCTTTGACCGACTAACCAGTGTTGAAACCCTAATTTCTGGGCAGCCGCCAGCCCATCCTATTTAAACCCAACCCAAACGATTTCTTCTACCCCAACACGACCCAAAACCCTAAAATCTTCCCCTTTGAGCCCCCATCTTCCTCCAAGCTTCATTTCTTCATTCCAAGCCCTAGAATCATCATCCAAACCATCCATCCACTCTATCTACCTCTCATCTTCCCCAAAATCTCATCAAATCCATCAAAATCCCCAAATCCCCCAAAACCCTAATTCTCCCAAACTTCTCCAATCTTTTCCAGATCTGATCCTAGGGTTCCCCGGAGTGTTCCTTCCGTCTCCTCTTGGTAAGAAATCGATTCCTCTATGTTTTCATAGTCTATTGGTATTTTATGAAACCCTAATAAATTTCATGTTGTTTGATGGTTGTTCCCCCATAACAGTGATTTCCCCATAGATTGGCATCCGTGTGACGAAGCAGTCGCCATCCCCGGTGCTAGGCAAGTGAAACTTGCATCTCTTGATTTGGGCCATGTCTTAGGCCATTTACCTTGCTTTAGCGTAAAAGAGACTAGACGGTGAAAGGATAGCCGTTTAGACGCCATTGACCTAGCTTGACAACGAAGCCTGGTCCGTCACCCTCATCATGCCTGTATGTCACGTTTAATTTCCCTTAACGGTACGCGTATTAAAATGTTCATGTCATCCATGCATCCTTAACTGCTATTGCATTTTGCCTGTCATGTTTAATTTAAATGAACGGTACGCGAATATCTGTTCATGTCATTGCATTTTGCATGTCACGTTTAAATACAATTAACGGTACGCGTATTAACTGCTCATGTCATTGCATGCTTGAATACTCATCGTGATTGCGTAGCTTTGCTACATACTTGTACTATCGTTCCGGCTAGGCCCCCACCTTGCGTGGGCACAATCCTATGCCACTTGCACTTTCTGGCTCGTGCTCCAGAAGACGAGATTAACACAGCCTACGGGCAATAGGGCACTCGTTGAGTGACCCCTTGTACTTGATACTTGAACACAGCCTGCGGGCAATAGGGCACTCGTCGAGTGATCCTTTGTACTTTACTTGTTACTTGACATTACATGTCACCCCTACCACTTGATACTTGCCACTTGTACTCTCCTTTACCTTACTTGCTACCACCTTACTTTACTTGCCATGCACCATGTTTTAATTGCTAGGTTGCTAGTTTACCATTATTCCCGTTTCCTTGCACAAGTCTTTCGACTTGCTGACATGTGCCCCTTTACTCTTTTGGGTGACACATGTTAGAGCTCGAGCCTGAGTTACTTGCTGAGGACGAGGTGTTTGCTGACGCCGAGCCCGAGCTTGTGTTTGACGGGGAGTACGTGGACACTGGGGACCAGTCCTAGTGTCTTCGTTGTGTTTTACTTTTGTTAGACAGTTGTTTTGCTATCGGTGCGTAGCACCTATACTTTGTTGTTGTTGTTGTTTTTTGTTGGCCTTGTTCTGGGCCTTTAGACTCTTCTCTTTTAGTCTGGTGGCTTTTCTGGATGTTGAACTTATTTTCTTGTTGGACAATGTATGAGATGTGAGATTTTATTTCAGTCTCTCCTTGTGTTATTATTGTTATTCTGTTGTGGTTACAGGGACCTGCTTATGTATTATTGACGCTTATCGGGTTTGGGGCTTCATAGCTCCTCTCCCGTGCGGACCTTTTCACGTCTCGCCTCCATTTTAGGGAAGCGGGTCGTGACAGGTTGTGTTGGTGGCCCATGCAGATCCTTCTGTAACTGCGATTTTTGGAATAGCGATAATAATATTAGAATGTCCAATAAACTAAGTTCGACGCCCGAGTCATAAGCTATGAGTCTAATCTGATTCGTTTTCTGTGTCACTAGATGGCAGGAAGACGTTTCACCCGTGGTGGGGGAAGTGGCGCGATCCCTCATGATGAGGAGCCTGAGCGGGAACCCACCAGCGGTGAGATGATGCGGATGATGCTCCAGATGATGCAAGTTCAGCAGGGCGTGCTTCTGCAAGTCCAAAATGCTCCACTTGCTTGAGCTGCCCGGGCTCTTCCGGATGCCCCTCGCTCTGAGCCGGGAGCGAAGCAATTTCGGGAGCTGGGTCCCGCATATTTTGATGGTTCTGAGGGTCCTCTGGCTGCCGACGAGTGGATAAGGAACATTGAGGATAACTTGGCAATGGCGAAGATTAACCCGGCTGGATGGGTTGATCTGGCTAAGAGGCAGCTGAAGGACAACGCCAGGAATTGGTGGGATGCGGAAGAGAAGATGCTGGTGGAGCCGATCGTTTGGGCTACCTTCAAGTCCAGATTCGATGGAGAGTTCTTTCCGAAGGCTGCTCGGCAGGTGATGCTACAGCGCTTTATAGATCTGAAGCAGGGGAGCTTGTCGGTGGATCAGTACCACCAGGAGTTCACGAGGCTCAGTCGGTTTGCACCTAAGATGGTGCAGGATGCCGATGAGAAAGCTCAGCGATTTCTCCAGGGACTTGCCTTGGAGCTTCAGAGCTTTGTGACCTCTTCTGACTTGGAGACATATCAGAAGGTTCTGATTGCTGCGAGGCGGCAAGAGTTAAATTTGAATCAGAGGAAGGGACATGTTTCCGGAGCTGGGAAGAGGCCTATGGAGCAGGCCAGGGCGGTGGTTAGGCCTGGTTTCAAGCCTAATCATCCGGTGTAGTTCAAGAGGCCAGGAGGGCCTATCCTGAAGACTTGCCATTTCTGTGGCAAGACTGGACACCTCAAGGATCAGTGTAGGAGGTTTCTAGGACAGTGCATTGTCTGCGGAGATCCTGCCCACACCATCCGGGAGTGTCCGAAGTCGAGACAGCCTTGGCGGGCTCCTATTGCAACACAGCCGTTGCAACAGCGAGCTCCTGTGCCCGTTGGACGTGGAGCGCCTCTTGTTCCACAGAGACAGGCCTTTCGGCAGGCTGTTCCACCGAGAGGGCAGGCCTTTCTGATGACTGAGGAGGAGAGCATGGCCGTGGATGAGGTTATTGCAAGTAACGCTCATTCTAGCTATTTATCTTCCTTAGTTAGTTTGATTTTTGATTATATTGGTTGCTTGCTCATGATTGTTTGCTAGACTAGGATTTGATTGTTAATTGCTTGTTAGGTGTGGTTTTGGTTTGCATGTTTCCTGCACGAGTCCTCTTTGACTCTGGTGCATCGATGTGCATTTTGGCCCGGAGCTTCGTGGAGAAGCATTCCTTGTCGACGTCCTCTCTTCCTAAGAGTTGGAATATCGTCACATGGAACGGTGTAGTCTCGGTGCATCGTGGGTGCAATTCTTGCCCGTTGGTGGTTTGTGGACGTGAGCTTTGTGCTGATTTCATTGTCCACGACATCATCAACTATGATGCAGTTCTTGGGATGGACTGGCTTGCGAGCTTCTATGCTACGATTGACTGTCGGAGAAAGAAAGTGGTGTTCGAGATTCCCGGACATCCAGTATTTGAGTTCAGTCGTGGTAGCAGTTCGCTTGGTCCTGTCAGATTTCGGGCCAGGCCGGTGGAGGCTGTGGCTATACAGATGGAGCTGGAGTGGCCAGCTGTGGTGCGTGATTTTGGCGACGTCTTCCCCGAGGAGATGTCTGGATTGCCGCCTGATCGGGCTTTGGAATTTTCTATCGATCTTGTTCCAGGTGCGCAGCCGATTTCGAAGGCGCCGTATCGTATGGCACCTGCAGAATTGGAGGAGTTGCGGAAGCAGTTGGATGAGCTTTTGCAGAAGGGTTATATTAATCCTAGCGTGTCTCCGTGGGGAGCACCGGTGTTGCTGGTTAAGAAGAAGGATGGTTCGCGTCGCATGTGCGTGGACTATCGGGAGTTGAATGCGGTGACCATTAAGAATAAATACCCGTTGCCTCGCATCGATGATATTTTTGATCAGCTTGGAGGTTCGAGGGTGTTTTCAAAATTGGATTTGAGGAGTGGTTACCATCAGTTGAAGGTGAAGAAGGATGATGTTCCGAAGACGGCGTTCAGGACGAAGTATGGACACTATGAGTTCGTGGTTATGCCTTTCGGCGTAACCAACGCGCCCGCAGTTTTCATGAATCTGATGAACCTGATTTTCTACGACTTTTTGGATAAGTTTGTCGTTATCTTTATTGACGACATTCTGATCTACTCGAAGTCGGAGGAAGAGCATGCCTCGCACTTAAGGACGGTGTTGGGGATCTTGAGGAAGCATCGTTTGTATGCTAAGTTTTCGAAGTGCGAGTTCTGGCTGGATAGAGTTTCTTTTCTCGGGCATGTGGTGACTGGAGATGGTATTTCAGTGGATCCCGAGAAGATTAGGGCCATCAGGGAGTGGCCTGTTCCGTCGTCTGCGTCTGAGATTCGGAGTTTCCTTGGACTTGCTGGTTATTATCGGCGATTCATTAAGGACTTTTCTCGTATTGCTGAGCCGATGACCAGGTTGACGCGGAAGGATGTTGCTTTTGTTTGGTCGGGTGATTGTGAGAGTGCTTTTGGTGTTCTGAAGGAGAGGTTGACGACTGCCCCTATTCTTGTTGTGCCTGATCGCAGCGGTGGATTTGAGATCTTTTGCGATGCTTCTGGCAAGGGTCTCGGTTGTATGTTGCATCAGCACGGGCACGTTGTGGCGTATGCGTCTCGTCAGCTTAAGGTTCATGAGAAGAATTACCCGACGCATGATTTGGAGTTGGCTGCCATTGTGTTTGCTCTTAAGATTTGGAGGCACTTCTTGCTGAGTGAGAAAGTGAAGATTTTCACCGATCACAAAAGCTTGAAGTACATTTTCACTCAGAAGGAGCTCAACATGCGACATCGTCGATGGTTGGAGCTTATGGCGGATTATGATATTGATTTGCAGTTTCACCCTGGCAAGGTGAATGTGGTTCCAGATGCTTTGAGTAGGCTTCCAGCGGTGATGATTTTGACCTCGCAGTGGAGATTGCAGCAGGATTTTTGCGAGTCTGGTGTGGAGATTGTTCTTCCTGGGGAGGCTTCGTCGTTGATGTACATGCAGGTACAGTCGACGATCGTGGATCGGATTAAGGCTGGCCAGGCTGAGGATCCGAAGCTAGTGAGGATTCGGGAGCAGGTGGAAGCCGGTCTGCAGACTGACTTTTTGATTCATGAGGATGGCTCGCTGAGGTTCGGAGCCAGGTTGTGTGTGCCAGCTGGGGATATCAGAGAGGAGCTGATGGTGGAGGCACACAGTTCGCCGTATTCTGTGCATCCTGGTGGCACCAAGATGTACCAGGATCTTCGTCTGAATTATTGGTGGCATGGTATGAAGAGGAGCGTGGCTCGGAGTGTAGCCAAGTGTTTGGTTTGCCAGCAAGTGAAGGCAGAGCATCAGCGTACGGCCGGGTTGCTACAACCGCTTCCGATTCCGGAGTGGAAGTGGCAACACATCACTATGGATTTCGTGACTGGACTACCTCGGAGTCCGAAGCAGAATGACGCGATTTGGGTGATCGTAGATCGATTGACCAAATCTGCGCACTTTATTCCGTTCCGAGTGGGACAGTCCACTGAGGCGCTAGCGAGGAGATATATGGAGGAAGTTGTGCGACTTCATGGAGTCCCCGTGAGTATCGTGTCTGACAGAGACACGAGGTTCACATCTCAGTTTTGGCAGAGTTTGCAGAAGAGCTTGGGTACGCGTCTGAGTTTCAGCACGGCGTACCATCCGCAGACGGATGGCCAGTCCGAGAGGACGATTCAGATTTTGGAAGACATGCTGAGGGCGTGCATGTTGGATTTCAAGGGTTCGTGGGAGGACCATCTACATTTGGTGGAGTTCTCTTACAACAACAGCTTCCAGGCGAGTATTGGCATGGCGCCTTTCGCCGCTCTTTATGGGAGGAAATGTCGTTCGCCATTGAGTTGGGACGACGTTGGTGATCGGGAGTTGTTGGGACCTGAGATGATCATGGAGGCCGTGGATATCGTCAGGAATATTCGGGAGAGGTTGAGAATTGCTCAGGACCGTTTTAAGCATTGGGCGGATGCTAAACGTCGTCCTTTGGAGTTTCAGCCGGGCGACCATGTGTTCTTGAAGATTTCCCTGAATCGTGGTGTGATTCGTTTCGGGAAGCGTGGGAAGTTGAGCCCGCGATACATTGGACCGTTTGACATTTTGGAGAGGGTTGGCGAGGTAGCTTATCGCTTGGCCTTGCCGCCGTCTTTGGAAGGAGTTCACAATATTTTCCATGTGTCGCAGCTTCGTCGATACATTAGCGATCCGTCTCATGCGGTAGATTTTTCGGAGATTACCGTTCGCCCAGATTTGACGTATGACCAGCATCCAGTGCAGATTCTAGACAGGCGTCAGAAATCGCTTCGGAACAAGATTGTCAATCTTGTGAGGGTGATGTGGCGACACGGTTCACCTGGAGAGTCTACTTGGGAGAATGAGGATGAGATGCGAGAGCGTTTCCCACTTTTGTTTCCGGACTCGTGAGTATGGCAATTCCGAGGACGGAATTTTTCTTAAGTTGGGGAGGATGTAACGACTGCTTTTCATGTATCTGGATTTATTATAATATAATATATGTTTTGGTGGATTTTCTCCTCTTGTGTGGTTTTCGTCTCCGTAGATTTCATTTTCGATCGATTCGTCGTATTTTCTCGTTTCTTCCTTAGGATTGTCGATTTCGAAGTATGTCACTCGTGACGGACTTCATAACGGTCGTATCTAACTGTTAGATCAAGCCTAGGAGTCTTAGGAATCGATCCCGGGGCCCCGCGCTCCGTATCGGAACTTTTTGTGCTCATTAGCCGGTGTAAGAAGGGCCACCGACCGACTAGATGACGATCCAGTCGGTCGGCAATCCTTCTTGGACCGACTAGTTAGCTTTCTAAATTTCTCAGGAGTTACTGTTTATCGTTAGTCGGTCTAAGAACGTTGGTTGACCGACTAGGTTGCAAACTAGTCGGTCAGCAATGCTTCTTTAACCGACTAACACATCATCTAAATTTGACACTAGTTACTGTTTACTCTTAGTCGGTCTAAGAACGTTCATCGACCGACTAGATGCTAAAATAGTCGGTCAGTAATTGTTCATGGACCGACTAACTCTAAAATCCTATTTTCGTTCAGGAGTTACTGTTTGCACTTAGTCGGTCTGCGTTGGTCGACCGACCGACTAGTTGCCAAACTAGTCGGTCAGTGGTTGCTCTTTGACCGACTAACCAGTGTTGAAACCCTAATTTCTGGGCAGCCGCCAGCCCATCCTATTTAAACCCAACCCAAACGATTTCTTCTACCCCAACACGACCCAAAACCCTAAAATCTTCCCCCTTGAGCCCCCATCTTCCTCCAAGCTTCATTTCTTCATTCCAAGCCCTAGAATCATCATCCAAACCATCCATCCACTCTATCTACCTCTCATCTTCCCCAAAATCTCATCAAATCCATCAAAATCCCCAAATCCCCCAAAACCCTAATTCTCCCAAACTTCTCCAATCTTTTCCAGATCTGATCCTAGGGTTCCCCGGAGTGTTCCTTCCGTCTCCTCTTGGTAAGAAATCGATTCCTCTATGTTTTCATAGTCTATTGGTATTTTATGAAACCCTAATAAATTTCATGTTGTTTGATGGTTGTTCCCCCATAACAGTGATTTCCCCATAGATTGGCATCCGTGTGACGAAGTAGTCGCCATCCCCGGTGCTAGGAAAGTGAAACTTGCATCTCTTGATTTGGGCCATGTCTTAGGCCATTTACCTTGCTTTAGCGTAAAAGAGACTAGACGGTGAAAGGATAGCCGTTTAGACGCCATTGACCTAGCTTGACAACGAAGCCTGGTCCGTCACCCTCATCATGCTTGTATGTCACGTTTAATTTCCCTTAACGGTACGCGTATTAAAATGTTCATGTCATCCATGCATCCTTAACTGCTATTGCATTTTGCCTGTCATGTTTAATTTAAATGAACGGTACGCGAATATCTGTTCATGTCATTGCATTTTGCCTGTCACGTTTAAATACAATTAACGGTACGCGTATTAACTGCTCATGTCATTGCATGCTTGAATACTCATCGTGATTGCGTAGCTTTGCTACATACTTGTACTATCGTTCCGGCTAGGCCCCCACCTTGCGTGGGCACAATCCTATGCCACTTGCACTTTCTGGCTCGTGCTCCAGAAGACGAGATTAACACAGCCTGCGGGCAATAGGGCACTCGTTGAGTGACCCCTTGTACTTGATACTTGAACACAGCCTGCGGGCAATAGGGCACTCGTCGAGTGATCCCTTGTACTTTACTTGTTACTTGACATTACATGTCACCCCTACCACTTGATACTTTCCACTTGTACTCTCCTTTACCTTACTTGCTACCACCTTACTTTACTTGCCATGCACCATGTTTTAATTGCTAGGTTGCTAGTTTACCATTATTCCCGTTTCCTTGCACAAGTCTTTCGACTTGCTGACATGTGCAACTTTACTCTTTTGGGTGACACATGTTAGAGCTCGAGCCTGAGTTATTTGCTGAGGACGAGGTGTTTGCTGACGCCGAGCCCGAGCTTGTGTTTGACGGGGAGTACGTGGACACTGGGGACCAGTCCTAGTGTCTTCGTTGTGTTTTACTTTTGTTAGACAGTTGTTTTGCTATCGGTGCGTAGCACCTATACTTTGTTGTTGTTGTTGCTTTTTGTTGGCCTTGTTCTGGGCCTTTAGACTCTTCTCTTTTAGCCTGGTGGCTTTTCTGGATGTTGAACTTATTTTCTTGTTGGACAATGTATGAGATGTGAGATTTTATTTCAGTCTCTCCTTGTGTTATTATTGTTATTCTGTTGTGGTTACAGGGACCTGCTTATGTATTATTGACGCTTATCGGGTTTGGGGCTTCATAGCTCCTCTCCCGTGCGGACCTTTTCACGTCTCGCCTCCATTTTAGGGAAGCGGGTCGTGACAGGTTTTGTTGGTGGCCCATGCAGGTCCTTCTGTAACTGCGATTTTTGGAATAGCGATAATAATATTAGAATGTCCAATAAACTAAGTTCGACGCCCGAGTCATAAGCTATGAGTCTAATCTGATTCGTTTTCTGTGTCACTAGATGGCAGGAAGACGTTTCACCCGTGGTGGGGGAAGTGGCGCGATCCCTCATGATGAGGAGCCTGAGCGGGAACCCACCAGCGGTGAGATGATGCGGATGATGCTCCAGATGATGCAAGTTCAGCAGGGCGTGCTTCTGCAAGTCCAAAATGCTCCACTTGCTCGAGCTGCCCGGGCTCTTCCGGATGCCCCTCGCTCTGAGCCGGGAGCGAAGCAATTTCGGGAGCTGGGTCCCGCATATTTTGATGGTTCTGAGGGTCCTCTGGCTGCCGACGAGTGGATAAGGAGCATTGAGGATAACTTGGCAATGGCGAAGATTAACCCGGCTGGATGGGTTGATCTGGCTAAGAGGCAGCTGAAGGACAACGCCAGGAATTGGTGGGATGCGGAAGAGAAGATGCTGGTGGAGCCGATCGTTTGGGCTACCTTCAAGTCCAGATTCGATGGAGAGTTCTTTCCGAAGGCTGCTCGGCAGGTGATGCTACAGCGCTTTATAGATCTGAAGCAGGGGAGCTTGTCGGTGGATCAGTACCACCAGGAGTTCACGAGGCTCAGTCGGTTTGCACCTAAGATGGTGCAGGATGCCGATGAGAAAGCTCAGCGATTTCTCCAGGGACTTGCCTTGGAGCTTCAGAGCTTTGTGACCTCTTCTGACTTGGAGACATATCAGAAGGTTCTGATTGCTGCGAGGCGACAAGAGTTAAATTTGAATCAGAGGAAGGGACATGTTTCCGGAGCTGGGAAGAGGCCTATGGAGCAGGCCAGGGCGGTGGTTAGGCCTGGTTTCAAGCCTAATCATCCGGTGCAGTTCAAGAGGCCAGGAGGGCCTATCCTGAAGACTTGCCATTTCTGTGGCAAGACTGGACACCTCAGGGATCAGTGTAGGAGGTTTCTAGGACAGTGCATTGTCTGCGGAGATCCTGCCCACGCCATCCGGGAGTGTCCGAAGTCGAGACAGCCTTGGGGGGCTCCTATTGCAACACAGCCGTTGCAACAGCGAGCTCCTGTGCCCGTTGGACGTGGAGCACCTCTTGTTCCACAGAGACAGGCCTTTCGGCAGGCTGTTCCACCGAGAGGGCAGGCCTTTCTGATGACTGAGGAGGAGAGCATGGCCGTGGATGAGGTTATTGCAGGTAACGCTCATTCTAGCTATTTATCTTCCTTAGTTAGTTTGATTTTTGATTATATTGGTTGCTTGCTCATGATTGTTTGCTAGACTAGGATTTGATTGTTAATTGCTTGTTAGGTGTGGTTTTGGTTTGCATGTTTCCTGCACGAGTCCTCTTTGACTCTGGTGCATCGATGTGCATTTTGGCCCGGAGCTTCGTGGAGAAGCATTCCTTGTCGACGTCCTCTCTTCCTAAGAGTTGGAATATCGTCACAGGGAACGGTGTAGTCTCGGTGCATCGTGGGTGCAATTCTTGCCCGTTGGTGGTTTGTGGACGTGAGCTTTGTGCTGATTTCATTATCCACGACATCATCAACTATGATGCAGTTCTTGGGATGGACTGGCTTGCGAGCTTCTATGCTACGATTGACTGTCGGAGAAAGAAGGTGGTGTTCGAGATTCCCGGACATCCAGTATTTGAGTTCAGTCGTGGTAGCAGTTCGCTTGGTCCTGTCAGATTTCGGGCCAGGCCGGTGGAGGCTGTGGCTATACAGATGGAGCTGGAGTGGCCAGCTGTGGTGCGTGATTTTGGCGACGTCTTCCCCGAGGAGATGTCTGGATTGCCGCCTGATCGGGCTTTGGAATTTTCTATCGATCTTGTTCCAGGTGCGCAGCCGATTTTGAAGTCGCCGTATCGTATGGCACCTGCAGAATTGGAGGAGTTGCGGAAGCAGTTGGATGAGCTTTTGCAGAAGGGTTATATTAATCCTAGCGTGTCTCCGTGGGGAGCACCGGTGTTGCTGGTTAAGAAGAAGGATGGTTCGCGTCGCATGTGCGTGGACTATCGGGAGTTGAATGCGGTGACCATTAAGAATAAATACCCGTTGCCTCGCATCGATGATATTTTTGATCAGCTTGGAGGTTCGAGGGTGTTTTCAAAATTGGATTTGAGGAGTGGTTACCATCAGTTGAAGGTGAAGAAGGATGATGTTCCGAAGACGGCGTTCAGGACGAAGTATGGACACTATGAGTTCGTGGTTATGCCTTTCGGCGTAACCAACGCGCCCGCAGTTTTCATGAATCTGATGAACCTGATTTTCTACGACTTTTTGGATAAGTTTGTCGTTATCTTTATTGACGACATTCTGATCTACTCGAAGTTGGAGGAAGAGCATGCCTCGCACTTAAGGACGGTGTTGGGGATCTTGAGGAAGCATCGTTTGTATGCTAAGTTTTCGAAGTGCGAGTTCTGGCTGGATAGAGTTTCTTTTCTCGGGCATGTGGTGACTGGAGATGGTATTTCAGTGGATCCCGAGAAGATTAGGGCCATCAGGGAGTGGCCTGTTCCGTCGTCTGCGTCTGAGATTCGGAGTTTCCTTGGACTTGCTGGTTATTATCGGCGATTCATTAAGGAATTTTCTCGTATTGCTGAGCCGATGACCAGGTTGACGCGGAAGGATGTTGCTTTTGTTTGGTCGGGTGATTGTGAGAGTGCTTTTGGTGTTCTGAAGGAGAGGTTGACGACTGCCCCTATTCTTGTTGTGCCTGATCGCAGCGGTGGATTTGAGATCTTTTGCGATGCTTCTGGCAAGGGTCTCGGTTGTGTGTTGCATCAGCACGGGCACGTTGTGGCGTATGCGTCTCGTCAGCTTCAGGTTCATGAGAAGAATTACCCGACGCATGATTTGGAGTTGGCTGCCGTTGTGTTTGCTCTTAAGATTTGGAGGCACTTCTTGCTGAGTGAGAAAGTGAAGATTTTCACCGATCACAAAAGCTTGAAGTACATTTTCACTCAGAAGGAGCTCAACATGCGACATCGTCGATGGTTGGAGCTTATGGCGGATTATGATATTGATTTGCAGTTTCACCCTGGCAAGGTGAATGTGGTTCCAGATGCTTTGAGTAGGCTTCCAGCGGTGATGATTTTGACCTCGCAGTGGAGATTGCAGCAGGATTTTTGCGAGTCTGGTGTGGAGATTGTTCTTCCTGGGGAGGCTTCGTCGTTGATGTACATGCAGGTACAGTCGACGATCGTGGATCGGATTAAGGCTGGCCAGGCTGAGGATCCGAAGCTAGTGAGGATTCGGGAGCAGGTGGAAGCCGGTCTGCAGACTGACTTTTTGATTCATGAGGATGGCTCGCTGAGGTTCGGAGCCAGGTTGTGTGTGCCAGCTGGGGATATCAGAGAGGAGCTGATGGTGGAGGCACACAGTTCGCCGTATTCT
This sequence comes from Scilla litardierei, assembly GCA_030789695.1. Lineage (NCBI taxonomy): Eukaryota > Viridiplantae > Streptophyta > Magnoliopsida > Asparagales > Asparagaceae > Scilla > Scilla litardierei. Next base: position 318,982,029 of record CM061142.1, on the reverse strand, counting down.
GTGCATCCTGGTGGCACCAAGATGTACCAGGATCTTCGTCTGAATTATTGGTGGCATGGTATGAAGAGGAGCGTGGCTCGGAGTGTAGCCAAGTGTTTGGTTTGCCAGCAAGTGAAGGCAGAGCATCAGCGTACGGCCGGGTTGCTACAACCGCTTCCGATTCCGGAGTGGAAGTGGCAACACATCACTATGGATTTCGTGACTGGACTACCTCGGAGTCCGAAGCAGAATGACGCGATTTGGGTGATCGTAGATCGATTGACCAAATCTGCGCACTTTATTCCGTTCCGAGTGGGACAGTCCACTGAGGCGCTAGCGAGGAGATATATGGAGGAAGTTGTGCGACTTCATGGAGTCCCCGTGAGTATCGTGTCTGACAGAGACACGAGGTTCACATCTCAGTTTTGGCAGAGTTTGCAGAAGAGCTTGGGTACGCGTCTGAGTTTCAGCACGGCGTACCATCCGCAGACGGATGGCCAGTCCGAGAGGACGATTCAGATTTTGGAAGACATGCTGAGGGCGTGCATGTTGGATTTCAAGGGTTCGTGGGAGGACCATCTACATTTGGTGGAGTTCTCTTACAACAACAGCTTCCAGGCGAGTATTGGCATGGCGCCTTTCGCCGCTCTTTATGGGAGGAAATGTCGTTCGCCATTGAGTTGGGACGACGTTGGTGATCGGGAGTTGTTGGGACCTGAGATGATCAAGGAGGCCGTGGATATCGTCAGGAATATTCGGGAGAGGTTGAGAATTGCTCAGGACCGTTTTAAGCATTGGGCGGATGCTAAACGTCGTCCTTTGGAGTTTCAGCCGGGCGACCATGTGTTCTTGAAGATTTCCCTGAATCGTGGTGTGATTCGTTTCGGGAAGCGTGGGAAGTTGAGCCCGCGATACATTGGACCGTTTGACATTTTGGAGAGGGTTGGCGAGGTAGCTTATCGCTTGGCCTTGCCGCCGTCTTTGGAAGGAGTTCACAATGTTTTCCATGTGTCGCAGCTTCGTCGATACATTAGCGATCCGTCTCATGCGGTAGATTTTTCGGAGATTACCGTTCGCCCAGATTTGACGTATGACCAGCATCCAGTGCAGATTCTAGACAGGCGTCAGAAATCGCTTCGGAACAAGATTGTCAATCTTGTGAGGGTGATGTGGCGACACGGTTCACCTGGAGAGTCTACTTGGGAGAATGAGGATGAGATGCGAGAGCGTTTCCCACTTTTGTTTCCGGACTCGTGAGTATGGAAATTCTGAGGACGGAATTTTTCTTAAGTTGGGGAGGATGTAACGACTGCTTTTCATGTATCTGGATTTATTATAATATAATATATGTTTTGGTGGATTTTCTCCTCTTGTGTGGTTTTCGTCTCCGTAGATTTCATTTTCGATCGATTCGTCGTATTTTCTCGTTTCTTCCTTAGGATTGTCGATTTCGAAGTATGTCACTCGTGACGGACTTCATAACGGTCGTATCTAACTGTTAGATCAAGCCTAGGAGTCTTAGGAATCGATCCCGGGGCCCCGCGCTCCGTATCGGAACTTTTTGTGCTCATTAGCCGGTGTAAGAAGGGCCACCGACCGACTAGATGACGATCCAGTCGGTCGGCAATCCTTCTTGGACCGACTAGTTAGCTTTCTAAATTTCTCAGGAGTTACTGTTTATCGTTAGTCGGTCTAAGAACGTTGGTTGACCGACTAGGTTGCAAACTAGTCGGTCGGCAATGCTTCTTTAACCGACTAACACATCATCTAAATTTGACACTAGTTACTGTTTACTCTTAGTCGGTCTAAGAACGTTCATCGACCGACTAGATGCTAAAATAGTCGGTCAGTAATTGTTCATGGACCGACTAACTCTAAAATCCTATTTTCGTTCAGGAGTTACTGTTTGCACTTAGTCGGTCTGCGTTGGTCGACCGACCGACTAGTTGCCAAACTAGTCGGTCAGTGGTTGCTCTTTGACCGACTAACCAGTGTTGAAACCCTAATTTCTGGGCAGCCGCCAGCCCATCCTATTTAAACCCAACCCAAACGATTTCTTCTTCCCCAACACGACCCAAAACCCTAAAATCTTCCCCCTTGAGCCCCCATCTTCCTCCAAGCTTCATTTCTTCATTCCAAGCCCTAGAATCATCATCCAAACCATCCATCCACTCTATCTACCTCTCATCTTCCCCAAAATCTCATCAAATCCATCAAAATCCCCAAATCCCCCAAAACCCTAATTCTCCCAAACTTCTCCAATCTTTTCCAGATCTGATCCTAGGGTTCCCCGGAGTGTTCCTTCCGTCTCCTCTTGGTAAGAAATCGATTCCTCTATTTTTTCATAGTCTATTGGTATTTTATGAAACCCTAATAAATTTCATGTTGTTTGATGGTTGTTCCCCCATAACAGTGATTTCCCCATAGATTGGCATCCGTGTGACGAAGCAGTCGCCATCCCCGGTGCTAGGCAAGTGAAACTTGCATCTCTTGATTTGGGTCATGTCTTAGGCCATTTACCTTGCTTTAGCGTAAAAGAGACTAGACGGTGAAAGGATAGCCGTTTAGACGCCATTGACCTAGCTTGACAACGAAGCCTGGTCCGTCACCCTCATCATGCTTGTATGTCACGTTTAATTTCCCTTAACGGTACGCGTATTAAAATGTTCATGTCATCCATGCATCCTTAACTGCTATTGCATTTTGCCTGTCATGTTTAATTTAAATGAACGGTACGCGAATATCTGTTCATGTCATTGCATTTTGCATGTCACGTTTAAATACAATTAACGGTACGCGTATTAACTGCTCATGTCATTGCATGCTTGAATACTCATCGTGATTGCGTAGCTTTGCTACATACTTGTACTATCGTTCCGGCTAGGCCCCCACCTTGCGTGGGCACAATCCTATGCCACTTGCACTTTCTGGCTCGTGCTCCAGAAGACGAGATTAACACAGCCTGCGGGCAATAGGGCACTCGTTGAGTGACTCCTTGTACTTGATACTTGAACACAGCCTGCGGGCAATAGGGCACTCGTCGAGTGATCCTTTGTACTTTACTTGTTACTTGACATTACATGTCACCCCTACCACTTGATACTTGCCACTTGTACTCTCCTTTACCTTACTTGCTACCACCTTACTTTACTTGCCATGCACCATGTTTTAATTGCTAGGTTGCTAGTTTACCATTATTCCCGTTTCCTTGCACAAGTCTTTCGACTTGCTGACATGTGCCCCTTTACTCTTTTGGGTGACACATGTTAGAGCTCGAGCCTGAGTTACTTGCTGAGGACGAGGTGTTTGCTGACGCCGAGCCCGAGCTTGTGTTTGACGGGGAGTACGTGGACACTGGGGACCAGTCCTAGTGTCTTCGTTGTGTTTTACTTTTGTTAGACAGTTGTTTTGCTATCGGTGCGTAGCACCTATACTTTGTTGTTGTTGTTGCTTTTTGTTGGCCTTGTTCTGGGCCTTTAGACTCTTCTCTTTTAGCCTGGTGGCTTTTCTGGATGTTGAACTTATTTTCTTGTTGGACAATGTATGAGATGTGAGATTTTATTTCAGTCTCTCCTTGTGTTATTATTGTTATTCTGTTGTGGTTACAGGGACCTGCTTATGTATTATTGACGCTTATCGGGTTTGGGGCTTCATAGCTCCTCTCCCGTGCGGACCTTTTCACGTCTCGCCTCCATTTTAGGGAAGCGGGTCGTGACAATAATAATAACAGAATTTTGCAAGATCACAATTAAAATAGAATTGGCTAAAGAGAGAATGAGAGCTTATAGAATTTTCAGAGCGTTTGCACGAAAGATTTTGATTTCAATAGTTGTGTTTTTCTGAAATGAAATTAGCTCTTATTTATAGGGAAAATTCTGAGATTTGAAATTCAAATTTACTTTGACTTTTGTCCCAAAAATCACGGAGAAAATCGCTCAACGAATTTTCAAAAATTCAAGTCAAAACGTCAGATTTTTATAGCTGGTAGTCGACTCCCTCATGTATGTAGTCGACTCCCAGAGTGTTTCAGGAATTCTTGATTCTCAGCTGGTAGTCGACTCCCTACTGTTGGTAGTCGACTCACTACTGTTGGTAGTCGACTCCCAGAGGAGTTTTTCCTGCGACACATCTAGTCAGACAAGTAGCTAACTCCAGGGTGTGTGGAGTTTCACTACGAAAGTTATAAGATGACTAGAGAAAGCTCTCTAAAACATTTTGAAAAGATTTAAAAGATTTTCAAAAACATTTTTCAAATTGTTTTTGTGTGAGTGTGTTTTGTCTATATGATTTGGCTTTAACAAATACCCTAAAGAGACACAACACACTCACTATAGACTTAAGACACGTCTTCGGAAGCTTGATCAATTTGATGGAGTAGATGTGAGCTTCACTTGAGCTTCTTGATCTATTTGAGCTTTGAGCTTCATTATTTGATCTTAGCCACGTTCGTCCTAGTCTTTGAGCGTAGATTGCGCTTCTTTGAGTATGAGTAAAGTTTCGCATATCCTGCACACTTAATAGTAGTGTAGTTAGTACACTAAGCGTCATTTGGTGTGCTCATCATCAAAATCACTTGGGGTGGAATTCAATTTCCAGCAGTTGCCACATCTATGGAGCGCAAAAGCTCCTTACGCCGGCAAAATTGATTTTTTTGACTCTTTGTTCCATTGGTTTCATTTGTTTGTTTGTTCGCTATTTTCCCGATTTCTGTTTGACCGTAGTTATTCAAAATCTTGCACTATCACACCATTCAACCACTTGTATTATGTGAAATATAATATTTAATGTCATGGTATATGCGAGACATTATTTCATATGCCTATGATACACATATGAGTGATCTTTTTCATATCTATATTATATTTGAGGACTTTTTCGAATTGTCTTGCTGACTAGGACAAGCTAACTAGGACAAACAGGTTGATAAAAAGACGATTTGGATTTAATCTTGGGAAATCAACGGTTGAGATGATAGTTTGTGAAAATTTTGGGAGGGAAAACTTTTTTATTTTGGGAGGAACTTTTTGGAGAAAACAAATATCTATTCATTAATTAAATCTTTATTTAATTAAACCAAAGCCCCACCCTCACGTCTGCTCTCTAGATTGGGGGGCCCCACAAAATGGGAGAGTGCGTATGTGGGGGTCCAAAATGCAGCAAAGGGTGCATATGCATGGGTTCTCTCTGGACTTCACAAACGATCTGTACGCATGCGTGGGGACCCCAATACCATTCATCATTTAAACCAAGGCCTCACACTCTCTATGACGCCGGGGCCCATCAATTTGGGGGGATGTGACATGCGTGTGTAGCAGAAAAATGATGACTGTAGCTCTCTCTTCAATCAGTGTCTTTGGGAGAAAATTGATGACGCATGGGCATACGCCCCCCTTTTTATTTACGTGTTTGCCATTCCACCCAAAAACCCAAAAAAACCCCAAATCCACTTATTTACGAGTTTGCCCTCTTTTGGGCTTTGGGCTTTTTTTGGGCTTTGGTTTTCGTTGCCGGTTCCTGCGATGTTTTTTTACATAATTTGTTGTTCCGCGTCGAATTCACGCCGAAGGCGCCCGCTAAGTTTTTTTTAACGCTAATTTGTTGTTTCGCGCCGAATTTGTTGTTTTACACTAATTTGTTATTCCGCGCCAAAAGCGCTCGTGCCGAATTTGTTGTTCCGTGTCGAAGGCGTCTGCGCCAAATTTGCTGTTCAGCGCCAAAGGCGCCCGTGCCGTTAAGTATTTTTACGCTAATTTGTTTTTTTTAATTTTGGCTGTGAAAATAATTTTTTGGGGAACAAAATTTTCGCGAAGGAAAATCTTAAATGAACCGTGCCCGCGAGCACGGGTTATGACTAGTACAATGACATAATGCATTCTTTGATGCAAAGGGTATTATGGACAAAACATATACATCGCATCATTGTATACAAAAGAGCTCTCTCGCATCATTTTGAAACATATCAAATGTGTGATCTTTCCTTGGGCATCACTGTAAGCCTGTAACTGACCGGCCTGACGAAGGGAAGAATTCTCCCTTTGCGTCCTTGATGGAAACAGAGGGGCACAAAACTAAATTATAAAATGATTACGTCAACCCAAGTTAATCCCCATCGTAAACCCCAAAATTATGGTTGTAATCAATCATTAAACAAACCATTAATTAAAAATCGCTTACAATTCTTGATTTGACAAAGGAATTAACCGTTTCCTTATTTTTTTGCCCGGCACTCAGAAAGGCACCTCTCTCTGACAAGCGGGACCCACGGGGAGTTGATTGTCGCTGTCTGTTGCCGCAAGCGGCTGTCCGGTATTATAAAGAAGGCGCCAAATGGAGCCTAAAGGAAACGAACAACTAACAGCCTCGCGTTTCTGAGCTGGAAGTCCAAAGGACAAACATCATGGAACCCCCTGACCAATTTAATGTTTGCAGGGAAGCCCTTTTACCTCAGCGGCAGGGACACCGTATGAGGCTTAAAGTGCAAAAAGTGGAGTCGAAAAGGTTGGGGAAAAACAAAGAGAAAAGGGTGAAAAAGAGGAGGAAAGAAGAGAAAAAGGGCAGAGAGAGAGGGTTCGCTTTCACGCCGGTGCTTTTCAAAAATCAGGAATGGGGCTGCCTACTAAAAGCTTGCCACCCGAACCGTTTACAGAGTATCAATCAGCATCCATAGCTGGCTCTGGATCTCTCCTCTCCAATCCTCTCAGATGCCAAGAGGCGATCTTTGAGGGGTAAGCTCTTTTGTTTTGAGTTCAATTTTGAGTTTCTAGTGACAGATTTGATATGGGTTTTTTGTTCTGCATCTGTTTGGGGTGGAAAGATTAGATCTTTTTTCTTTTCTATGTTGCTGACTGTTTGATTCGAGGATCCTTGTGTTAAGGCTGGAAGTTGAATGCCCTATTTTGTGTTTGTTGATGTTTTGATGATAAATTTATTGCACTTGGGGTCAGTTAGTTGAATTTATGGTTGCATATCGATATGATTACTTTCAATTTCAATTACAAAATCTATACCCCATCCCAGGTCTTCAGAGGCTAGATATGGCAATCAATTTACTGGCTAAAGCAGAGGTTTCAATTTAGATTCGGATTATTTCGGAAGGATCTCCAAGCCCGATGGGAAGTACACTGCAGTTTTTTGACTTGAATCAAGGTAGCTCCTCCAAGAAGTTGGGGGCACATAAAAGACGCATAGATGGTAAGGGTTGACTCTAATAATATGTACGCTAAATATCTATTCAAGGAGGTAATTTACAGATGAATGCAGGTCTCTGCTGTGATTGTTTGATGTTTTGAGACTTTTGTAGGCCATGAAGCTCCCAGGAATAGCTTAGAGTTTTCCATTCAAACATCACACAACTATAGTATCATTCAGGACGACATTCCGGTGAGTACTTATATTGTATTACTTATAATTTCATTTGCTCTAAACTCTAAAGTGAAGCATTTTTATTCTTTCTTTGTCAATTGCAAAAGTTAAATTGTGTGATTGTTGTCATTACGTATCGAACTATTGCCAAGTCTGCCAATATTCGGTGTTTCCTCGTGGTTTTGTTCTGTATATTAGAAAGCGATTTTATGAAATTTCACTTGATGATCAAACGATGTTTTAATGTACAATTCCATTCTAAATTTCAGATAGATTCCTGTGGTAGAATATGAAGGTAACCATCGATAATTCTTCAATTCGGGCATTCAATAATGGATTTGAACGACTAGTCATTTGCAAACATAAGACAAGTTTATTATCACGATGTTAGACAGGCCGCAGCAGCAAGCAACATCATGCTGGGTCTTAGATGTTTATATTTTTAAACAATCGTTTCCACAGTTCTATTTCGTACCTCCAATCATGTACGATGCTTGTGTATGATGCTGGTGTTCGGTGATGATTTTTTGTCTGCAACTCACTATCATTTTATCTCATTGTTCATCACATTGACAAGTCTTTCTGTTCCCAATTTTACGCACTACCGTCCTTGTATTGTTAACATCCGGATTACTCATCCACTTTATATAAAGTATTTTGGTGAAACAGAATTCTCTACAACTAATTTATTTGATACTAGGTGTCAGGCCTGATTCATGTAGCACGGACAGTCCTATCATGGAGCTGGGTCGTGTCCAACACGTGTCGCACATGCATGTCAGACACATATGTCTTATGTATTTTTTAAAATTTGGGACATCTCAGCATGTTGTGTCCATCTTGGCTGGGTGCAACATACGGTTTGAACATATACACACATCGGTGTTGTTGTCAATAATATTTGTCATAGTCAAATCTTCAACAATAGAATTTTATGTTCAAAGTAATAGCTCTGATACTTATTTTCTATGTTGCAATATCAGTACTCCTGCCAATTAAAGCAGTATCCCTCCAAAATGAGTTATCGTTCAAATGATGCCCCAATGAAGAGGTTGATTGATGAGGAAATGTCAAAAAGAGTGAATAGCAAGCACAATTCCCCCAGTGTTGTTGCCCGATTAATGGGTATGGATGATTTACCTTCAGAAACGAAGCCAACCAGCCATGCATACAAATGGAAGGATGATGAACCTAAAAGCAACGTGTCTACAAAGGATGTGACCAAATTGTGCTCAAGTCACCATGCCAATTCTCTTAGTTCGGCCTCCATTATGAAAACAAAACATGTGCCTTATAACATTAAGAAAGAATCCATCAAATCCACCAAGAGCCTCAAGTTGGCAAAACCACCACCGCGAGAACACCCTCAAGAAGAATTATTGCAGAAATTTAAAAAAGATTTTGAGGCATGGCAAACATCAAAGGTATGGGAGAATTCAAAGACCCGTGAAGCAGCTACTGTTCTTCAGCAGGCAAAAGTTAATCAAATTATTGCACAGGAAAACCTCAACAAAGAAAAAATGGCTCGATATTGGGGGTCTAGGAAGCATGCAACCTGCATGAAGCCTACCGAACAAAAAGGTCATGCTTCAATACCACAATCAAAAACAATTGGTGGACAAGGAATTTTCTTACCACAAGATAGCTATATGAATAAACAGCTGGCCATTTCCAAGCTCATTGAGGGGCATGATAGATCTCCTTCACCAACAAGGATAGTGATTTTAAGACCTAGCATGGAAATGAGTGATGATGTTGAAGCTTCCTGGGAATGCTCGCCCGAGATATTAGATAAAGAAGCCCGAATGCAAGATTTTCTTGAGGAGGTGAATGAGAGGCTCAAGTCTGTAATTCAAGGGAAGACGAGAACCAGTAATACAGCCCAAGGGTTTGCTGCTGAGAACTCTTTTGGTGAGAGGCCATGGGATTCAAAACAATTTGCATGGCCTAGAGCAAAGTATATTAGAGAAAGTGTCACTAGGGACATTGGGACATCGTTGGTACGCTCGGAGTCGACCAGATCGTATAGAAGCGAATTCCAACTTAATGAACCACAATTACCAGAGTTCATCAACAAAAACACAAGAAAGTTTTTATCGGAGAGACTGAAGAATGTTATAAGAAATGAAGCCAATGTGGAGAAGATTCCTTTGGCTGCTGGCGGAAGGTCAAGAAGGAATCATGAAGGGGTTAAGTCACAATCAATGCATGATTTTCCAAATTTGGCAAAAAAATCTGGCCACTGGGAATATACGAGACCTCCCAGCGAATCAAAAGTTATTAGAGATGAACCGAATGCGGCAGAATTTGATGCCGTGCCCACATCTCCAAGGAACCTTGTCAGATCTGTTTCAGCTCCAGCTTCTGGAACAGCATTTGTGAAGCTTCTTTTACAGGACCAGCATGTATTGACTGGGGCTCACATCCATCGCAAACATGAAGCGTCAGAAAATTCTTCACCGGAATCACGGATAAGAAAGAAAGACGGGTTCAACCTTAAAGGCACAGTCTCAAACTTGAGACACAATTTCACACTTAAAGGGAAGCTTTTCGGAAAGAAGGCACATTCAATAGATGGATCAAGTCCAAATGAATTTGATTCTTCGAAGGCTCTTGTGACTTCACCTTCTATGGTTGCAAAACTTGGCACTGTACAGGTAAATGATGTTCCAAACTATACGCTTGTTTATAGGGAATACCAATAAATAACATACCAAAATCAGGAGATATGTAACTATCTAGTCTTGATTCTTGATGGTTATTTTTTGTTTGGCCACAGGACAACTCTACTGAGGTGCCACCAAGCCCTGCATCAGTTTCGAGCAGTTCTATTGATGAATTCTGTCGGCCAGGTGTTCCGAGTCCCGTGTCCCCATTACAGGGATCTTTTATTGAAGACCAATCTGCAGCTAAAGTTACCATGGAGAGCAGCTCAATCCTTCCTGGTAGGAACAATTTGGTTGTTATCATCCACTTGTATTTGTGCATCATTTTCTGCAAGCATGCTAACTTGCTCTGTCATATTTTAATCCATGTAGCCTAAATCAATACAACCTTAAAAGTAGGCTGTAATAGTGAAGAGATATTCACATAAACATTAAATTCAAAAAAAAATATTCAGCTAAACATTGGAGTGAGAAGTCTGCCTTTATGACCTTATGTGGATCAAAGAGAGAAACTTGGATAGAGGGCTTACTTGTCGTAGTGTAAGTCATTGGGTCCAATAGGCTATCCGATTATTTAGAGGGATCAGAGTGCATGAATTCGACATATTTTTATTTTGTTTTATGCAGTCGGTTGTTGATTTGGTAATTTAACCGTGGATATAGCTCTTAACATAGCTGAAGGGAGAACAAGTTTTTATGTAAACCCTAAAATTTGCGACACATGCTCGCTTGTTCTTGCCATTAGCCTCCAATAGTTTCTTACATGTTTTTTCTTTGTCCGGATACTTCGGAAAATCATGGTTTAGATCAAGTTAATTTTGTAATTCATATATAGTTGCAACTCTTTCTTGCATCCTATCTTAGCTATGGTATTTAGAACACGATCAAACTTTACATCAAATTCTAGTGTTTATTCGACATTATGTCACAATGACAAAGCTTGCAATTGAATTCCATAATTCTACCAACCAGTTGCTTCATGTGACAGGGCAATGGCTTAACAACTGTTTCATTGGTTTATAAATGTTTTTGTTCTATCAGAATATTGCACATTACTGCAAATGTTATTGTGCCCTATCTTATCGAATTAAGTGTGCCAAGCTAATTGTATTCTTTCTTATTAATTAGGATTGAAAATTTTCTTTCCCCTCCCCTTTCAGAACCAGTAAATCCCTTGGGACATGTTGAACATGGTGGATTTGAAGTAGCAGTTGAATCTTACGAAGATGAAGAAGTTGAAGGGCCTGAACAAGCATACATAAGAGATATCCTCATCGCTGCTGGTTTGTGTGGGGGTGAAATTTTTGGTGATGCTGTTCCAAAGTGGGATTTATCGAAAAAGCTAATTCCTACATGGGTGTATGATGAAGTCGAGGAAGCTTATAAGCAAAATGTTAAATCGGATGAAGCCAGAGATCTGTATTCTTATGGTGATGCAAATACAAGGCGCAAATTGTTATTTGATTTAACGAATGAGGCACTGCCGGGAGTACTAAAGCTGAAAACAAGCAATACATTTAAGAAATGGCTACTGAGGCCCGACATAGCTCCGCGCAAGAAAAAGCTATTGGATGATTTGTGGGGGAAGATCAAAGCGTATATTAACCCTGCCTTGAATGAACCAAATTCAGTTGACGGCATGGTGGCTCAAGATGTAATGAAAGATCCCTGGTGTACGGTATTGCATGAGGATCTTTATATCACAGGGAGGAAGATAGAATTCGTTATCCTTGAGGATTTGATTGATGAGTTCATGTCGGAAATGTTCCTATCTCAATTACATAAACTGAGGTCATAGTTATCGGTGTTCTGGAGGCAACAAGCGTTTATTTGTTTATTATTTATTTATTTTATTTGTGTGAAGAGCTGTAGATGATGTTGGATGTTTGTGCTAACCACACATGTTCTTGAATTGGTTGTTAACCTGAATAATGTAAATGATGGAGAAGGAAAGAGTTATGTGGTTTTTCCGCCTGTTATCGGATCAGTGGTTTTCATGTTGAATTGGTTGTTGAACTGAATATCATGATGTTATCCTCTCTATTGTGTTGTCTGCCGAGTGGTTTGCATGTTGAAGGGTTGGTATTTGACTTGGTTCGATCATTCCAGGTTTGCTTCTTTTGGGCCTGCAAGGTTGACTGCTTTCATAAGGCTGATGTAGTTGAAATAACAGTGAAAAGCCCAATGTAATTTATCCAGAAATTCATCATCATTAAGGGGTAAAAAAAGAAAACCTCGATATAGATGATGGTGGTGAAGCAAAAGGAAGAAGATTCCCTTTAAAAGTACATCAAGAAACATAATAGAGCAATATGCCAGAGGTGAAGAAGGTTAGAATGGAAATAGTGCTAGCTATAAGGAAATGAGACCAAGTCAACCATATCCATTGAAGATCTCCAAGCAATCAATGACATTCCTATCTGAAGGCGTTCCGATACAATGCATCGCATCTCGTAGAAATATGCAAGGTCAACCATATCTCTCGGAGATCTCCAACCAATCAATGCCATTCATATCAGAAGGCGTCCCGATACAATGCACCGCATCTCGTAGAAATATGCATTCAGCACCTACCAATAAAGATAGATTCATATCCTCTTTTAAAGTACTATTATACCCTTGATACATTGTATTTAAACACATGAAGAGGAATGTAAATCTTCGCTGGTTTCTCTTCTACATTTCTACAGTCATTTATCACTTTTCTCTAAATTTCATCATGGTATCAGAGCCTCTCGCCTAACGGCAATTAGATCTTATATATGTATACACAACATCCTCTCCATGGAGCCGATTTCACCTAACCTCAAATTTCTCATCTCAAAATTCCCCGCCCTAATCACCACCCGACTAGACTCCACAAACTACATAACTTTGGCGTTCTCAGGTCGTCGGCGTTCTCAACGCGCACGGCTTCCTCGGGTACGTCGATGGATCTACATCATCTCCATCTCCCACAATTTCCAATCCAAAATCCACCACCACCACTCCTCTGCCGCCAATTCCCAATCCCGACTTTCACAAATGGTTGATCACCGATCAACACCTCTGCATGAGCATTCAGGCGACTCTATCTCCTTCTGCTCTTGGCGTCGCCCTTGGTGTCACCTCTTCACATCTACTGTGGACAAAGTTGGAAACCCGATTTGCCTTTCTTTCAGAAGGGCATATCGAGATACTTCAAGACAAACTCACCAACCTCATCATGGCCGAGAAGCCTATGGCCGCTTACTTAGATCGGGCAAAAGCGATATATGACCAGCTACAAATCGCTGGTCCTGATACTTTCACCACACGACAAATGGTCTGTCAGATCCTCCATGGTCTTCCTCCTACTTACGACTCCTTCTGTGTAATGGCCCGAAATCGTGGAAAGCCTTACACAGTTGAGGAGATATGGAGCAGTCTCCTTGCCGAGGAGGCCAGCATGCAGCTACGACGTCTCTCGACCTCTAGCACACCAACTACCACCATGTCCTATGTTCCTTCTCCCTCAACCGACTCCTCTGCACTCATCTCTAACTACGGACGACGGGACAACTGTAGCAGCACCACAAATGGGCGATTCAACGGAGGCCGCGGCTCTTTCCATTTCTCTCGCGGTGGCCGCACCAGCAACATACAGCCCCGAGGTAGTCCACAACGACCCGAACCTCCTACACCGACTACTCAGGTCGGACGACAGAGACGACGTGTGCCTATCGACCACTCGACTGGCCGACCTATCCCTTGCCAAGTGTGCTGGAAGCCGAATCATCACACCCTCGATTGCTTTTGGATCGGTGAGCATGTTCATAAACCTGAGGCTCATGCAGTCCATCAAGGTCGCTCTACGGACGGTGAATGGATCCTCGACACAGGCGCCACGGATCACATCGCGTCTACCACTTCATAACTTGAGACAATGACAGCATACTCGGGTAACAAACACATTACTGTTGGCACAAGTGATACCGCCACAGTGGTCAACATTGGCAATTCTTCTATACCTTCTCTAAACTCCACTATACGTCTTCCTGACATTTTACATGCTCCATAATTCTCTAAAAATCTGCTCTCAGCCTATAAATTCACTCGAGATAATAACTGCGTTATCCAATTCTCATCCTCTGGTTTTGTTATACAGGATGCCACCACAGGAAAAACTCTTCTTAAAGGCCCGAGTAGGAATGGACTCTACCCGATCCATCATAATCCCATCTCTCTTTCTGCATCAAGCACCTCGGGCACTCTTTGGCACACCCGTCTTGGTCATCCTGCTCCTCCTGTTGTCTCCAAAATCGCTTCCAAGTTATCTCTCAAGCTGTCTCCTCAGCCACCATGTCCTCAATGCTCAATGAGTAAGAGTCATAAATTACCTTTTCCTTTGTCAAAATCGAGAGCAAATTCTCCCTTAGCTTTAGTTCATTCTGATGTATGTGGCACTGCCCCAGTTCAATCTAATAAAGGCTATAGGTATTGTAGGGAATTGGGCGTTCCCTTAGGGCACAAAAACTCTAGTCCCGTCCTAAGTCGGACGGAACATAGACAGAAAAATCAAAAGCAGCGGAAGAAAAACAGTTAATCTAAATTAACATGCAAGTTAAAACAATTTTAACTTGGCCCTAAGGTCCAAGACCCTATGCCAAGATCTATGCCGACTTGGGATGGGTCTGACCATCCCAAGAAGGATCTAGCCTACTGCGATTAAACTAAACTAATGCTAATAAACTACTTTAACCACATACCCGGAATCTCAGCCCTGGAGCAGGCGAGATGTTCCGCGCCGTCTTCCGAGCTGCTCCCGTCCCACGCCGAGCCGCTCCTTTGAACCGCTCCCCGAACCGCTCCTCGAACCGCTCCGCATCCCGAGGCGATCAATCCCCGTGCCGCCGAGCCAACCAACCGCCGAAGAAAGTTTCACGCGAGTGAAACCTCCGCCAAGATTTCGGATCCAGAATCCGAACTCCTTTGAGGCTTTGCCAGAGCCCGCAGGAGTAAGGCAGAAATTTTAGGGAGATAGAGAAATATTTAATTTAAGCTAAGATCCGAGCGTGCTCCAACATTTACGAGAGCCGCTCAGATCTAGAGCTTGAGACGAGTTTTGAGAAAGGGGGGAGACCCCTATTTATATAGGCGGCGGACTCTCCCATTTTCTCAAAATCCGATGTGGGACTAAAAATTAGAGTTAATTAAATCAAGTTAGTTTGCACTTCACAAAGTGCAAACTTCCGTGAATTTTAACTCACTCACCGTTGAGCTTCAGGATTGATACAACCTATCAATACGACAAGCGTTCAACGGTGAACGCATAGGAAAAAACGGTTCGTCAATCGGAGTTCGTTTGACCCTCCAATTGAGTGTCCAAAGATCAGCCCTAGGCTAGTTTTTCACAAAAACGAGCCGTCAAAAGATTCAGCACACTTAGGGTTCAAAACCCTAGAGGTGGGGCCCATGGGTGGACCCCACACATGCCAAAACTGCCCAAATCGCGCCTGGGCAGAGCCCAGGTCGCGCCTGGGCTCGTCCAGCCGCCTGGGCGAGCCCAGGTCCGCGCCTGGGCTCGCCCAGGCGGCCTGGGCGAGCCCAGGCCCGCGCCTGGGCTCTGCCCAGGCGCTGGGCAGAGCCCAGGCGGGCCTGGGCTTGCCCAGGCCCGCGCCTGGGCAGAGCCCAGGCGCGCCTGGGCTTTGCCCAGGCGCCTGGGCTAGCCCAGGCCGAGCCTGGGCTTAGCCCAGGCTTGTGCCTGGCTAGCCCAGGCCGAGCCTGGGCTTAGCCCAGGCAGCGCCTGGGCTAGCCCAGGCAGCCTGTTCTGCCTGGGTCTGATACTTTGGGCTTTTTGGCTTTAACTTGATCATCCGGCGTCCGATTTGGACGCCGTTCGAACCTGGATCTAGACCAGGACATTCCCGTCTTACCCGTGAACTTTTCCTTGCGTTTATATTATTAAATATTGTATTAAACAATTTAATACACATTTAATCGCTTTTGCATCATATGCAAAATAGTCCCTATCTAAGCTTAAATTATCATATTGCATCAAATGCAATTATCTCTTCTTTTGCATCAAATGCAAATATTCTCCCTAACTAATTTCTACCTATTACTAGACGAAGCATTGCACTCTGTGTGAGACCCTACAGCCTGACCCTTACAACAGGTTGGGCTCGAAGCCCTATACGGCAGTGACCACGAGCAGTGGTTGCCGTCCCTGCTTCAGGAATCATCATTATGTGGTTGACTCATTGACATGAGTATTGTCGGGACCACCTGACTGTTTCCGTGATGAATTCCGTAGTTATAGTCTTTTCGTCTAAAGTGTGTCGTGTAGATCAAGTCTGGGGTACGGTCAAACTGTCAACCCCAATAACTTGACTCCGGTTAGTTTCTATCGATCTTTTAGTCAATAAATGTTGGACTTCTTCCAACATACTCTGCGCAGAGTTTTTACTAAAGACCGAACTAACTCTACGACACTAACTCCCATTGACCGGGAGAGACGAATCCTCTCTTGGTCATTACTCGCCTCGTACGTTTCAAGTGACACCCAATCAAAAGACCTTTCGACAGGCCTTGCCTCGAAGCTAGGTCAGTTGATCTAAGTGGCACCGTTCATGCACAGGTTTGTCAAAATGACCTCAAGTCAAAAGACCAACTATCCTATCATCACTCAGAGTTATCACTGACAGATTGGTCAATATAACCATATGATAACTCTTAGTGGATCGTTCAGTGAACTCATTCTAATGAGCACCTGTGTCTCGTCTTCGACTTCGCCAAGTCAAACGATCATGAGATCATCGCCACCGCTAAATGGTGAAGACTAAGACACAATGGTCTATCCGATATTTCGATATCCTTGTCTCGAAACATCTACGACCATGAACCATTTCAGACTTATGCTACAGACGGTCAAACGTTTCTCCATGATCGAGATACTCATCTCGATACACGTTTGACCTTGCATAAAGTCTCAGGACTTTACCTAAGTCGATATCTAATTATAAAATAACTTAGATAAATTATTACCAAACAGCTTACTGTTATTTCGAACAAGATGTTTGTGCTATTCACACAGGAATAAATGGCCTTGAGGGCATCATATTCCTACATCTCCCACTTGCACTCAGGCCCATTTATCTCGATATCTAATATCGTTTTTACACATGAGTTTTCCCGACTTCATGTGATAGAGCCTTCGTGAGTGGATCTGCTAAAACCGTCTACACTATAGACTTAAGGGGTTTCTATGTTTATGTTAGATCAACCTTTTGAATCTTATTCACTTGGTCTATCGGAATCTATAATATTTTATTTCCATGGATCTTATCCAGTTCATCGTACCTTACGATAATAATTTTAAATTAGTTATTGGTCATTTCAAATGGTTCATATTCATTTCTGATAAATAATCAAACTCTTTGATTACTTAATCAAAATATATGTTCCATCTCTTTGATGTCTCGCATGTAATTTACACGCTCCCACTGACCTTGAAAATTCTCTGGCCAATTCATATAAGTTGGTCCGTCTAAATCATATTTAGAAAAACGAACTTATAAGTGAATGCTCCAATTTTCATGGTCAACTTAAGCGTTTTACATCGGCTTTGGTCCGAGTAGATCTGTACACATCTGTTGGCGAAACCGGTTTCATCATAATCCGTTTTAAAGAAATTAGGATGAAAACCGTTCTCGTCCAACAAGATTGTACTTCACTATTTTCTTTCTGCACCAATCTTTCAACTTAAAGATTTACTTGCAGAAAGTGAGGAAACATTTTCTTTGGACACGTAAACTAAATTCTCAATTAATTTACGCACACGGACCTGCATCAAGTTTTAAATCGGAGTTACTACTCCAAATTTCATCCTAGAAGTTGACTAAGTCATCATCAGTTATGATGTTTAACTCGACATTTCGTCTAACGAGATTCGAGTAATAATACAACTTCCTTACGATTGATTTATTGAATATATTATTGATGATGTCCTTATAGAACATTATCAAAACCTAGGCATTACTATCTGGGACTTAACCCAGAGGGAGGACTTAACTCAGAGTCACTTACAATGGATCATACTAAATCTAATTAAGTGTGATTCATACCTTTTAACACACCGATGTGTTAACAGACTTGATCTGAGAGAAAATCACATTTTCTTTTAATTACACAAGATTTTATGTAGCTAAGTATTTGACCATTCGATCTAATCGAATCAGTTCAAATACTTTAGTCATTTCGTTCTTTATTTTATCAGACTTGTGTTTCTTCAAGAACACGTGTCTTAATAAAACAAACGAATAACTTATTTTGGTTAATCTAGACTCGGGTACATCAGTATGTACTAGACTGAGTTCGACAACTCATTCTCCCACTGTCTCACAGATGGGTTTCGGCCATTGTATCTAAGAGGCTAAGATTCACAAGTGTCCGTAGACTTCATAATACGAGAGGTCAGACCCCTCTTTATGTGACTTGTGAAGCTTAATCTCTAGATACGGCCTAGTCTAATTTTACCATATAAGTTTGCTACTATCTTGTGTTTTTATATATTAACATTTAATATATATTTAGTTATTTACAAATTACTTAACGCAAAACATTACTTCAGAAGCAATGTGATGACATTCGTCAAAATGTGTTAAACGTCTTTTGTATAACAATTCATTCTGAAATCGTGACATCAAAATATGTCACATTTTCATTTCCTCCTACTTATGCCTGTACTAATGATAAATTAAACTAACTTTCTCAATTGACTTTCCGAAGTGCCTTCTTCCTTTTCTAAATCATATTTAGATATCAACATAAATAAATAGATATGCAAGCAACTTATGTATCCAAACGCTTGAGCTTTGCAATCTTGAGTGTAGCTCAAGAAGATGCTTGTCTCAAGATCCGGTTGGGATACATAGTCTTGCACCGCTCATGCACTCGTATTCGACTCAAACGGTTTAATCGAATTCTCGAACTTTGCGGATCAAAATTGTTTGTTCATACAACCTTGAGGGTAGCTCGACAAGTTGTAGGGAGAAACATACTTTGAATGTCCTATATGTTCAAGCTGCCTCATATAGAGACGAGTGACATGTAGCTTTAATTTATTTGTTGGACCCAAAACTTAATGAAATCATATTTCTTAAGTCTGTTCTTTAGAAGGTCATTTAATGTCAATGAGAATATAGTTTGATTACATCAATTAGAATTTAACTTGATATTCAATTAATCAACTTTATGACCAATTAACTAATTTCAATATTATCAATTGATTCTTTCGGTAAACATATTCTTGCCCTAGATTTAGCATATGTTCAATATTAAATATAGGTAGATTGGCTTTTATCTATCTATATCCTCCCACTATTTTTACGAACGTTTTAAAGCTTAATAACGAACGATTTAATCGAATTAAAAATAATGGGTAAGAGTTCCAATCACCTTGAGTCTAAACAACCTTGAGTGTAGCTCAACAAGTTGATTGACTCTGCGATCGGAAGATGACTCTTCATTGATCATATCGGATATGACTCTCTTAATCGGTTTTTGCCCCTAGCCATTCGTGATCATGAGTGTGCTCATCCAAATCACATTGTCTAGTCTAGTCGGACCCTTGTTTTCATGTCTAGCCTGACTCGCCCCTCAGCTCGGTGTATGCACGACACGTCGGTTTGGGTCAGGTCTTAGACTTACATCAAGTCAGACTACATCGTTGACTTAACTTACGCCGGCGCTCGGGGTACGAGACGACGGTTAGGGTTAGTCAAGATTTCATCTTATGTATTTAAGGAGTTGGTTTCTACAGGGTTGCCATGTCACAGCTTGAGTGTATCTCAACAACTATAACACGGGCCCTATAGTTGCTAACCCCTAAAACAAGGAGGGCTACGGCTAATCTTGAAAAAGATCATTAACGTATTTGACTTAGATATAGTCCAGGGTGTCATACAATCATGACTCGCGACATTTCGGTCCAGCGGAACTCAGCCAGGGAATTGACTAAGCCAGGATCACTACCCCTTGGACTAGCAAGGGTTGACCCAGAACTCTTAGCCAAGCACATTGACTGGATCATGGTCCATTGAATGAAGCTTGTCATTTTTGTATGTATGCCATAGACTAAACAGCTTTTATTAACAACTAATTAATCCTATCAACTAGTTGAATCCTTAAATTCAAAATTTTTAGGATTTGTTTAATAACTTTTATTAAGTCCTTATCAACTATAAGGTTCACGTGCTACCCTAATCATTATTAGGATTTTAATAAATTATTAACAACGCTAAAAGCGAAGTCCTTTAATGAAAATTATAACAATTAGAATTTAAAGTTCATTTAAAGGACTACCCTAATCAGGAATTAGGTCTTTATATTGTTGTTAATGTTTTATTAAAACATAGCATGTCATTAAAATTCAAGTAATAAATTTTAATCATTTTTAATGGCTAACCTAAAAGTTTTGTCTTGTGTTATCAAATAAGGGACAAGATGTCAATCCATTAAAATAACTCTACACTAATTTATCGCATAAAGATAGTGCACAACTATAAACTAAGTTTATCGCATAAACAATTTTTTAGCATGCATACATAAATTTAACACTTAAATTTAAAATATGATTTTAAAATTATTTTATTTTTTATCTCATAAAAAAAAACTTAATTTTAAAATCACTAACTTTGCATGCTATTTAAAAAAATTTATCGCATAAAAATTTTAATCTTTAAAATCAGTTTTAAAATTATCTCATAAAATTAAAACACCATTTTAAAGACTTTCATGCTTAAAAATTTATCAAATAAAAAAAATTTTAGGCATCCAAAATTAATTTAAACTTTTAATGATTTAAAATTAGTTTTAAAATTATCACATAAATTTTAAAACGTCATTAAAAAAAAATATTTCCATGTTCAAAAATTTCATAAAAAAAAAATTTTAGAACATCTAAAACATTTTTAAAATTTATCTCATAATTTTAAAAAACATTTTAAAAGTATTTAAAAGCATTCTTAAGTTTAAAATTAATCGCAGTACCTAGATCGCTACGCAAACCTAGGCTCTGATACCACTGTAGGGAATTGGGCGTTCCCTTAGGGCACAAAAACTCTAGTCCCGTCCTAAGTCGGACGGAACATAGACAGAAAAATCAAAAGCAGCGGAAGAAAAACAGTTAATCTAAATTAACATGCAAGTTAAAACAATTTTAACTTGGCCCTAAGGTCCAAGACCCTATGCCAAGATCTATGCCGACTTGGGATGGGTCTGACCATCCCAAGAAGGATCTAGCCTACTGCGATTAAACTAAACTAATGCTAATAAACTACTTTAACCACATACCCGGAATCTCAGCCCTGGAGCAGGCGAGATGTTCCGCGCCGTCTTCCGAGCTGCTCCCGTCCCACGCCGAGCCGCTCCTTTGAACCGCTCCCCGAACCGCTCCTCGAACCGCTCCGCATCCCGAGGCGATCAATCCCCGTGCCGCCGAGCCAACCAACCGCCGAAGAAAGTTTCACGCGAGTGAAACCTCCGCCAAGATTTCGGATCCAGAATCCGAACTCCTTTGAGGCTTTGCCAGAGCCCGCAGGAGTAAGGCAGAAATTTTAGGGAGATAGAGAAATATTTAATTTAAGCTAAGATCCGAGCGTGCTCCAACATTTACGAGAGCCGCTCAGATCTAGAGCTTGAGACGAGTTTTGAGAAAGGGGGGAGACCCCTATTTATATAGGCGGCGGACTCTCCCATTTTCTCAAAATCCGATGTGGGACTAAAAATTAGAGTTAATTAAATCAAGTTAGTTTGCACTTCACAAAGTGCAAACTTCCGTGAATTTTAACTCACTCACCGTTGAGCTTCAGGATTGATACAACCTATCAATACGACAAGCGTTCAACGGTGAACGCATAGGAAAAACGGTTCGTCAATCGGAGTTCGTTTGACCCTCCAATTGAGTGTCCAAAGATCAGCCCTAGGCTAGTTTTTCACAAAAACGAGCCGTCAAAAGATTCAGCACACTTAGGGTTCAAAACCCTAGAGGTGGGGCCCATGGGTGGACCCCACACATGCCAAAACTGCCCAAATCGCGCCTGGGCAGAGCCCAGGTCGCGCCTGGGCTCGTCCAGCCGCCTGGGCGAGCCCAGGTCCGCGCCTGGGCTCGCCCAGGCGGCCTGGGCGAGCCCAGGCCCGCGCCTGGGCTCTGCCCAGGCGCTGGGCAGAGCCCAGGCGGGCCTGGGCTTTGCCCAGGCGCCTGGGCTAGCCCAGGCCGAGCCTGGGCTTAGCCCAGGCTTGTGCCTGGCTAGCCCAGGCCGAGCCTGGGCTTAGCCCAGGCAGCGCCTGGGCTAGCCCAGGCAGCCTGTTCTGCCTGGGTCTGATACTTTGGGCTTTTTGGCTTTAACTTGATCATCCGGCGTCCGATTTGGACGCCGTTCGAACCTGGATCTAGACCAGGACATTCCCGTCTTACCCGTGAACTTTTCCTTGCGTTTATATTATTAAATATTGTATTAAACAATTTAATACACATTTAATCGCTTTTGCATCATATGCAAAATAGTCCCTATCTAAGCTTAAATTATCATATTGCATCAAATGCAATTATCTCTTCTTTTGCATCAAATGCAAATATTCTCCCTAACTAATTTCTACCTATTACTAGACGAAGCATTGCACTCTGTGTGAGACCCTACAGCCTGACCCTTACAACAGGTTGGGCTCGAAGCCCTATACGGCAGTGACCACGAGCAGTGGTTGCCGTCCCTGCTTCAGGAATCATCATTATGTGGTTGACTCATTGACATGAGTATTGTCGGGACCACCTGACTGTTTCCGTGATGAATTCCGTAGTTATAGTCTTTTCGTCTAAAGTGTGTCGTGTAGATCAAGTCTGGGGTACGGTCAAACTGTCAACCCCAATAACTTGACTCCGGTTAGTTTCTATCGATCTTTTAGTCAATAAATGTTGGACTTCTTCCAACATACTCTGCGCAGAGTTTTTACTAAAGACCGAACTAACTCTACGACACTAACTCCCATTGACCGGGAGAGACGAATCCTCTCTTGGTCATTACTCGCCTCGTACGTTTCAAGTGACACCCAATCAAAAGACCTTTCGACAGGCCTTGCCTCGAAGCTAGGTCAGTTGATCTAAGTGGCACCGTTCATGCACAGGTTTGTCAAAATGACCTCAAGTCAAAAGACCAACTATCCTATCATCACTCAGAGTTATCACTGACAGATTGGTCAATATAACCATATGATAACTCTTAGTGGATCGTTCAGTGAACTCATTCTAATGAGCACCTATGTCTCGTCTTCGACTTCGCCAAGTCAAACGATCATGAGATCATCGCCACCGCTAAATGGTGAAGACTAAGACACAATGGTCTATCCGATATTTCGATATCCTTGTCTCGAAACATCTACGACCATGAACCATTTCAGACTTATGCTACAGACGGTCAAACGTTTCTCCATGATCGAGATACTCATCTCGATACACGTTTGACCTTGCATAAAGTCTCAGGACTTTACCTAAGTCGATATCTAATTATAAAATAACTTAGATAAATTATTACCAAACAGCTTACTGTTATTTCGAACAAGATGTTTGTGCTATTCACACAGGAATAAATGGCCTTGAGGGCATCATATTCCTACAGGTATTACGTCAGTTTTATTGATGACTACTCTCGCTATATTTGGATCTACCCTCTATATCATAAATCAGACGTGTTTGCTGCCTTCCAAACCTTTCAAACAATGGTTGAAAGGCAGTTTAACAAGAAAAGTAAAAATTTTCGATCTGATGGTTGGGGGGAATTTTGTAACAATCAATTTATCTCACTATTTCACCAACTTGGGATCATACATCAAACCTCGGCACCCTACACACCCGAGCAAAATGGTGTGGCCGAAAGAAAACACCGACATGTAATTGAAACTACACTTGCTTTGCTACTAACAGCTTCTATGCCTCAGCAATATTGGCCAGATGCAGCGAAGACGGCTATATATCTGATCAACAGACTACCATCTGCAACGCAACGAAACAAATCTCCTCACGAGATTCTCTATCATCAGGTTCCAGACTACAAGTGGATGCGCACCTTTGGTTGCCTGTGCTATCCCTGCCTCCGCCCTTATGTACAACACAAGCTTGAACCAAGGTCGCAACCGTGTGTCTTTCTTGGTTATGCTGACCACATGAAGGCGTATAAATGCATGGAGCTGTATACCAAAAGGCTGTACCTGACTCCACATGTCAGGTTTGAGGAGAACATCTTCCCTTTCTCTACTCAGACTCGTCCAATGCCACAGCCTACACTGATCAACTCTATCCCACCGACCATTATTCCTACCCATCCACCTGCACCCCTCCAACCAACACCCACCGATCCCCTGATCTACCAACCTACCGACCATCCGACCCATCAACACGACCTACCGACCTCTCCAAGCCGCTCCACGGCTCGCTCAACCCAAAGTATGACCGATCCAGCTGATTCACCAACACAAACCTTGTCTGACCCATCATTGCCTACAAGCATTCTACAACATATCTCGGCACACCATAATCCGGTCACTCACCCGACCTCTTACCATCCCCACTTAACTTCCACGTTACCTCCAACCTCCACTTCTCCACCTACTCAACCCACATCGGATACTTCACCACTGTCGACTCATCCCATGACCACCCGTTCCATGGTCGGCACCTTCAAACCTCGTCAACCATTAAACCTACATGCCCAAATCACCTCAGAAGAACCGATATCCTACAAGGAAGCGTCCAAACATCCTCAATGGGTCGCAGCCATGCATGACGAGTATGCCGCTTTAACCCGTCAAAAGACTTGGGAACTTGTCTCTCCTCCTCCCTCAGTAAACATCATCGGATGCAAGTGGGTCTATAAGATTAAGTGTCACACGGATGGCTCTGTTGCCCGCTATAAAGCTCGGCTCGTGGCCAAAGGCTTTCATCAGAAGGAAGGGGTTGACTACACCGAGACCTTCAGCCCAGTCGCCAAGCATGGTTCTATCCGCCTCCTGATCACCCTGGCTCTACAATTCGACTGGCCCATCAGACAACTCGATGTCTCCAATGCTTTTTTACATGGAAACATCGATGAAAATCTTTATATGGCGCTACCTATGGGATTCATAGATCCCTCTTTTCCACAACATGTCTGCAAGCTACGGAAAGCATTATATGGCCTCAAACAGGCGCCTCGACAGTGGTATGCTCGCTTCTCCCAGTTTCTCCGCCTGCACTGATTCCACCCGAGCATTGTCGACTCATCTCTCTTTGTCAAACACTCTGGCGACCAAACAACCGTGATCCTGTTGTATGTCGACGACATCCTAATCACGGGCTCTTCGGTAAACTTCGTACATCAATTCATTGGCGAGCTTGCCAGTGAGTTCTCACTCAAAGATCTCGGCGATCTATCATACTTCCTAGGACTGGAAATTCAATGAAGCTCCCAAGGCTGCTTCGTCCATCAGACCAAATATACAAAAGAGCTCCTTTAGAAAGCCGGTCTCTCCGGTTGCAAGCCGAGCAAAACTCCAGTCTTCTCAAAACGGAATCCAAACACCTCGGATCCTTTACTGCTCGATGGATCGTACTACCGCAGTCTGGTCGGTGCTCTTCAATACCTCACACTGACCCGACCTGATATTGCATTCGCCGTCAATCAAGTATGTCAGTTTCTCCATGCTCCATGTGACTCACATCTCACATCTGCTAAGCGGATTCTTCGGTATCTTCAACACACTCCAACCCACGACATTCTTCTTCGTCCGAGTCCTCTGTCACTCATCGCCTTCTCTGACGCTGATTGGGCAGGAGATCCCGTAGATCGTCGCTCCATCAATGGATTCTATGTCTTCCTCGAAAAGAACCCTTTGACTTGGAGTGCAAAAAAACAACCTTCGATTGCACACAGCTCGACATAATCGGAGTACCGTTCTCTCTCTCACTCACGACTAAAGAGATCATCTGGCTACAACCTCTCCTTTCTGACCTTCAGATTCCTCTCTAAGACAAGCTGCTAATTTGGTGTGACAACAAGTTGGCTATCTCACTCTCTTCCAATCCGGTCTTTCATTCCCGAACAAAACACTTCACAGTCGACTACCACTTCATCCGTGAACAGGTCACGTCAGACAACATTCGTGTTCAACACTGTAATGCTATACAAGCTACTGCACACGTACTAGAGGGGGGGGGGGTGAATAGTACTTTAAAATAATAAGGAGTATAATTCCAAATTAAATTGCAAACAACTACCAAATCAATTTGTGGAAGCTTAAATTGAATGACAACAACAAAATTAACAATGCAAACAAATGATGTTAATGGGTTCGGATCCACCCAAGTCTCCCCGACTTGTTCCCGGTGATCCTACGTCCCAACCACCCGGATCCCCTCCGGATACTTGAGTTAGAAACCCTAACTCAAGATTTCCACTATGAATATCTTGTGAAAAACCTTCACAAGATCAAATCATACAACAACGGCAATAGTGAATCCCACAACCCGGGATCACAACCTTCTCTCACAACCGAGAGAATCAACAAGCAATATAAATGAGTTATATTGAAATAAGCAAACTTACCACAAAATCCTATACCTTGAGTTTTTCTTACCCAATAGGTGAAATGAAGGATTTGAGGAAGATGAAGTCACCAAGACCTAGCACCAAGGAAATGACCAGCAATAGGTGCCTAGGAATGATTTGGAGACTAGGATCAAGCAATAGCTTGAAGAGCTCACCAAGAACAAGCTTCTCTCTAGATGGATTCTAGATCTAGAAATGAGAGAGAATGAGTTTCTTGTGAGGAAGAGAGCTTTTGATTTGAGTGAGAAAGGCTATCTCTTTTGATCTCAATGAATCTCTGAATGGAAGCTTTTTTAGATAGAAATGACCTAGGTTCGTATTTATAGGGTCCCATAAAAACAACTTAGGTCATTCTCCAACGGATAGAAATCTGGGAGAATTAGTCGGTCAAAGAACAATCACTGACCGACTAGTTCATCAACTAGTCGGTCAGTCAAACAGCATGGACCGACTAAGAGAGGAACTGAGAAGAAAGAGAATTTCAGACCTAGAAATCTAGTCGGTCCAAGAAGACTTTCTGACCGACTAGTTTCACAACTAGTCGGTCAGTCAGTGAACGTAGACCGACTAAGAGGCAAAATGAAATAGTCTGAACACAAGTTGACTTAGTCGGTCCAAGAACAAAAGTTGACCGACTAGATTTTCAACTAGTCGGTCACCAAACGTTCTTAGACCGACTAACGATAAACAGTAGCTTAGGAGAAATTTAGCATGAACAGTAAGTCACAACTAGTCGGTCAAAGAAGCATCACTGACCGACTAGTTCACAAATTAGTCGGTCGGTGAGTCAACGTAGACCGACTAACTGTAAACAGTAAAGTCCAAGAAATTAAGGAATCAAACTAGTCGGTCCAAGAAGAGTTGCTGACCGACTAGATCACCATCTAGTCGGTCAGTACTTCTTCTTGTACCAACTAATATGCACAAACAAGTCCGAATCGAAGCACGACGCTTCGAGGAAGTTAGAATGAACTTGTGCTAAGATCCTAGAGCTATGATGTGAGCGTTATGAAGTTAGAATGGTAAGATATACTCAAGGCTTAACATTCTATATATCGAAGCTAAAAAGACTATAAATAAAACCTTAATAAACGGTCTTCGAGAGCTTCGATTGAATCTTCATAACTTCCAAAACGGCGCAAGAGCTTCAACGAAGCTTTGGGCAACAATACGAGTTTTGTGAAGTGTTGAGATGTCGCTTTGAATGTTCTCGTGAATTTGGCGACGATCTCCAATACTACGCTCACAAATTGTTAGTTCATGGATTATTTATGTTTGCTCATCATCAAAACCAAATCCGGGGAGTCCAATATTCAACATTCTCCCCCTTTTTGGTGATGACAAACCAACATAAATAATAATAAAAAATAATGATTCAAATGTAAAATACTTACTCCCCCTGCATTGATGACACGTTAATTCCAAAATGAATATATATGAATTGCATCAATCAGATGAGTAAGATAAACAAAGAGAATCAATTTTCGAAATATCGGATTTTGAAAATCCTTCTATGTATCTTAACTCCCCCTGAATCTAACATATCAAACTAGATTCTTGGAAATTGAGTTAAATTTTCATTTGCGCTATTTATTATCATTATCTCTCCCCCTTTGGCATTATCCCAAAAATGGGGGGCATACAACGACAACAACTAGGAAATGGAAAATCCAACATCGGGAGTCGTAGACAATGACGATGGAACTAATTGACACCAAAGGAAAAATGATGAAATCAAATCAAGGTGTGCCAAATTGTCCATTATCAAAAAGCGAGAAACAAAATCATCAAAAATAATATTTGGTAAATTTTTTCATTTAATGAATAATGAAACATACTCTCCAATATTCAATATTCTTGGATAAATTTGTGCATGGAAAACAATTCTATAGAAATATAGAAATATAATCTATTTAACCAAGATTTTCAATCGTCGAGCGACGATTTTACGTAGCATGGACATTGAATGAGAATTAATGTGCATGACGAAATTAATATCACAACAATTACATCGATGAACGAAGAAATCACATTTCATAAGCGTTGAACGAAGAAATTACATTTCATACCATGTAGACAAAGAGAACGACGATGTATAACTATATGAAAATACCATGAGTACATCCAAAAAGATATCGATACATCAAATGCAACATACCCATCATAACAACATTGATACAACATCATCATCTACATCAAAATATAATATCAACATCAACATTATCCAAAGTACATCAAAATATCCAACACCGACATCCAGAAAACGCAAAAATACATCAAAACAACTCTCAAACCCCATCCAAACCCAAAATACTCTCACTAAGATATATCATCCAAAGCGTAGTGGAGAGTCCTCGAAACAGACAATCACGAGGAAGTGGCTGGATCTGCAGTCTCCGTGGGTCCAGTCGACGGAGTGGACTCAGGCTCTGCAGGGAGGAGAGGTGTCTCAACAGACGGGATCGTCGGGGTAGGAGTCGAAACGACTGGCTCAACAGCAGGGGTCGCAGCAGCAGGGGTCTCAACAGCAGCAGCTGATAGATGTGCAGGCTCGACAGCAGGGTCAGCAGCAGGCTCAGAAGTCTGAAGTGCTGAAGCAGAAGTCTCTGGAGCACCGGAAGTGGTGCCATCTCCAGGAGCTGAAGTGGTAGCAGCAGCAGCAGCAGCAGTGGCCTCATCGCCACGGGCTAAGGAAGTGACAAGCTCGTCAATCTCCTCATCGTCCATCTCCTCGGCCTCAGAAACTGAAGGAGGAAGATCAATCCCCATCATCTGAGCCATACGGCAGACGACCTCCTCGGTACGAGCCAAACGCGACTCGTGCCGACGAAGAAGGCGTACGACATCATCTAATGTA
Organism: Scilla litardierei; assembly: GCA_030789695.1. Lineage (NCBI taxonomy): Eukaryota > Viridiplantae > Streptophyta > Magnoliopsida > Asparagales > Asparagaceae > Scilla > Scilla litardierei. The sequence goes on along the minus strand of CM061142.1, from coordinate 318,952,570 downwards.
GCAGGAGGAGTGGAGGCTGCAGCAGCTGAGGGAGTAGACTGGGAAGCAGATGCGGTAGACCTCTGCACGTGACGAAGCGCCGCTAGAGATTTCTTAACGGCCGTCGCGTTCAGAGGAGTACCCAAGGGACGCTCATCGTCAGGAGGGAGAGGGACACGAAAATGACGAAAGACAAGGGTCAGCAGACACGGATATGGAATGTGCGCAGATTTATTGGTCTTGCGTATACACTCGAAAGAGTCCATCTTATCGAGTATAACGCGAGCCCAATTAATCTCGCAACCCAAGAAAAGAGCGTAGATAAGCTTCAAGAATGGCTGGGAAGGAAGTGAAGATGAGCCGTACTTGGGAAGCAAGCACGACTTCAGAATGATATTCAAAACCCAGGCATTTGGCTTGAACGACTTAGAAGGAACTCCAATAAAGGCAGGAGGGATCACATGGAAGATGTCAGAAAGAACGGACTGATCCAGGGAAGATATATCATCGACGGAAATGTCAGAACGAAGGAGACCAGAAGACGAGCAGCCAAGAATCTCCCCCAAGATTTCTGCCGTGAGAACTATAGGAGTTCCCAAGACAGTAGTCTCGATGGAGTGACTAGCATCGTACTGGCCTCGAACACGATTGGCATAGAACAATTTTACAAGGCGAGGATATGGTTTAGGATTCGCCTTGGGGTCAAAGCGAAGATAATCAAGAAGGCCACTATAGGAGAGAAGATCAGCAAGGCCGAGAAAATCAGAAAACTGAACGTAATGCTCTAACAACAGTGGACAGTGCTCAATACGGTTGTACGCTGCGAGACACTGAGGGTCATCGCGGCACAACGATATGTCTACACCGCCGACTGGCATATGAGCTTTACCCTTAGCCTTACGGGTCTTCGGAGGAGGAGTAGGTTCCCTAGGGCCAGACTCGTCCTCAGGCACAAACTCAGAGTCGGAATCTGGAGGAGTGGCAGGAGAGTGGAGAATGGGCTTTTTGGTTTTAGATTTTCTGGGTTTTACCATCGCCGTCCTCGGCTTCTTAGGAGGAGGCGAAGATGGAGAAGCTTGGGTTGATTTGGCACGACGTTTAGGCTTAGGTGGATTCTTAGGGTCGGAAGGCCCTATAGACATAGGAGAAGCCCCAGAAGAGGCGATAGGAATCCTCGTCTTTGCCATGGTCGAGGCACGACGAGTACAACCAAACGTCGGGAAGATCAAACACCCTAGCACAAACCCTAGAAGCCCTAGATTCCTACAGCAAAAACGAAATGAACAAGCCCTAGAAGAACTTTGAAACCCTAGGAGCTAGAACTTGAAATCAAGGAGAGCAAACCCTAGAATAGGAAATGAGACATAGGAGGAGGGGGTTTTACCTAGGAGGAGGAGACGACGGCGGCGGACGGCGGCGATGGCCGGAGATCAGGCCGGAGTCGATGGGAAGTTGAAAAGGCTCGGAGAGGGGTTTGGGAGTTATCGGGCTGGAGGAGAGAATAGACCGACTAAAAAGATTTTTAGTCGGACGAGATTGAGCTTAAGTCGGTTTGGAAATCGAAAAGACTCATTTGCCCTAACCAACTTAGTCGGTCACAGTTCAAGCACTGACCGACTAGATTACGATCTAGTCGGTCGGTCAATGAGCTTGAACCGACTAAGTCGAAACAGGGGCAAACAGGAATTTTAGGGCTAGAATTAGTCGGTCACAGTATATTCACTGACTGACTAGTTTTCAATCTAGTCGGTCGGTAAGTGTACTGTGACCGACTAAAGAAAGAAAATGATAAGATTAAGATTAAAGCTTGATCTAGTCGGTCTAAGTTTACTTGCTGACCGACTAGATGAGCATCTAGTCGGTTGACAAGTGAACTGAAACCGACTAGAAGAGTCCAAAAATTGATAATGGATTTCTCTTCACAAACCACTTGGATGAAACATCTTAACACTCTCATTAGTCATCTAAATTACCCCATAAAACGTCGAAATCTCAAATACGACATTGAAATACGAATTCGATCATAAATTCAAACATATCACATAAAATTCCCAAACATTCAATATATCTAGCATGAACGAAATATCGCAAAATATAATAGCATGCAAGATAATTGAATGAAATATGAATCCTATATCTCGGATTCACCCATAATCCCCAATTCTCGACGCAACCGCACAAAGGAGTCCTCCTTTAGGGGTTTCGTGAAAATATCGGCGATTTGCTTTTGGGTTTCAACGTATACTAAAATGATGTCCTTTTTAGCAACATGATCATCTAAAAAATGGTGTCGGACATCTATGTGTTTTGATCGGGAATGGTGCACCGGATTCTTTGAAAGACAGATAGCACTTTGGTTATCCACCATGATAGGGCTAGTATCACAGTGAATACCAAAATCCTTCAAAGTGTGTCTCATCCAAAGAACCTGGGCACAAGCGGCACCGGCGGCAATATATTCCGCCTTAGTGGTTGAAAGTGATACGGAATTTTGCTTCTTGGAAAACTAAGAGACAAGAGAATTTCCTAGAAAATGGCAAGTGCCACTAGTACTTTTCCTGTCGGATTTGCATCCCGTATAATCGGCATCACTGTATGAGACTAACTCATACGTGCTGGATTTCGGATAAAGTAATCCAAAATCTAAAGTGTAACTTAGATAACGGAAAATACGCTTTACCGCTACTAAGTGAGACTCCTTAGGTTGAGACTGATAACGAGCACATATGCATACGGCAAACATAATATCAGGCCTACTTGCGGTAAGATAAAGTAAACTACCTATCATACCTCGATATAAACGAATGTCTACATCCTTACCGCCCGTATCCTTGTCGAGATGCGTAGTCGTGCTCATTGGAGTCTTTTTCCCGGAAGCACTTTCCATTCCAAATCGCTTAAGCAACTCCACCGTATACTTCGTTTGGTGGATGAAGATTGCATCGTTCATTTGGCAAATTTGGAGACCTAAGAAATATTTGAGTTCGCCCATGTGGCTCATCTCAAATTGGTCCTTCATAACATTAGAAAACTCTTCGCAAAGAGTGAAGTTAGTAGCACCGAAAATGATATCATCAACATAAATTTGAACTAATAAAATATCATTATTCGCATGCTTAACAAAAAGTGTAGAATCGGCTTCGCCCATTTTAAAATTCAAATCCAAAAGAAAATTCTTTAGGCGATCATACCAAGCTCGAGGAGCTTGTCTCAAACCATAAAGAGCTTTCTTTAGTTTAAAAACATGATTTGGAAATTTCTCATTTATGAAGCCCGGAGGTTGAGAAAAGTAAACTTCCTCAACAACATCTCCGTTTAAAAATGCACTTTTAACATCCATTTGAAATAACTTAAAATTTTTATGGCATGCATAAGACAATAAGAGTCTAATTGATTCTAATCTAGCTACCGGAAAGAAGGATTCTTCGAAATCGATACCTTCCTCTTGGCGATAGCCTTGAGCAACTAACCGAGCTTTGTTCCGGATGACGACTTGATTTTCGTCGGATTTGTTCTTGAAGATCCACTTTGTCCCTATGACGGTGTGGTTCTTCGATGGCAAAGGAACAAGCTCCCATACCTCATTCCTCTCGAATTGAATGAGTTCCTCCTCCATGGCAAGGATCCAAGCACTATCTTCGCAAGCTTCAACTATATTCTTTGGCTCTATTGATGAGACAAAGGCACTATTGGTGAAGTGGTGGACTTGAGATCTCGTCTTGACACTATCATGAATATTGCCAATGACTTGCTCATGGGGATGGTCGCGAACGGTATGAAGCCGCTTGGGAATACCTTGATCACTAGGCACATTCTCAACAACTTCATTAGTCGGGTTAGTCTCAATAGAATCAATTGAATCAATAGACTTAGAATTTTCAAACGAATCACATAAAACATCCATAGAATCATTATCATTTGAAATTCTAGAAGTAGTAAAATTCTCATTAAAAGAGACATGAATTGATTCCTCGATCGTAGAGGATCTTTTGTTGTATATCCGGTAGGCTTTGCTACGTGAGGAATACCCAACAAATATCCCCTCATCCGATCTCGGATCAAACTTGTCCAAATTATCATATGTGTTTTTAATAAAACATTTTGCGCCGAAAACACGAAAATGTTTAAATTGAGGCAATCTACCAAACAACAATTCATAGCAAGTTTGTTTGGTGCCGGGCCTCAAAAGTATTCTATTAAACACATAACAAGCGGTGTGTACCGCTTCCGCCCAAAATTGATAACCAAGTTGACTATCTTCGAGCATAGTGCGAGCACACTCCACAAGCGTTCTATTCTTCCTCTCAACAACACCATTTTGAGGAGGTGCGCGAGGGAAAGAAAACGTGTGAGTAATTCCAAGATTATCACAAAAATTTGAGAAAGACTCATTCTCAAATTCACCCCCATGACCACTACGAATAGTGACAATGGTGGTTCCGATGAGATTTTGTACTTTCTTCACAAATATTGTGAAGTTTTCAAAAGCTTCATTTTTATTACTTAAGAAAAATACCCATGTAAATCTTGAATAATCATCAACGATGACTAGTCCATATCTTGCATTTCCTAAGGAAGCAACTCTAGTTGGCCCAAATAAATCTAGATGTAATAGCTCTAGTGGCCGTTTCGTAGAAATGCTTTTCTTAGGTTTAAATGAAGATTTAGGAAGCTTGCCACGTTGACAAGAATCACAAAAACTTTTCTTTTCAAAAACGAGCTTCGGAAAACCTTTAATGGAATTTAGTTTCGAAAGCTTATAAAGTGTTCCAAAGTTCACATGTCCAAAGCGTCGATGCCATAAGTGTTGTTCACTTGTGTTGGCAATGAGACATTGTTCATATGACTTAGGAAGATCCAAAATATAAATATCTTTATGGCGTGTGCCGGAAAATAATAATTTATTATTATCATTTGAAATATGACACAATCCTTTCGCAAAGCTAACTTTGTAACCTTTGTCAAAAAGTTGACTTATTGAAATAAGATTATGATTTAAACCATCAACTAGATAAACATCACTAATTAAGGGTTTAGAAGGGTTACCCACTTTACCAACACCGACGATTGTTCCGCTCTCATTGCCTCCAAATACGACGCGATTTCCATTTGCAATGGGAACCACTCCGGAGAGCAATTGAGCGTCACCCGTCATGTGTTTTGAACACCCGCTATCGAGTATCCAATCCCCTTTGGAGCTAAATTTAAATTTGTTGCTCCTTTTCTTTTTCTTTTCCTTGAGTACCTAAAGATAGAAACTTTCATATCATGGTACCCAAGGTCATTGGGTCCTCAAGAGTTAGACCTTTGGAAGCCAAGTCCAATTGGACTTAGACTTCCCCACATAATTTCTACTATGCACAACATCTGAAAAATAAGCATTCATATACATTTGTTTTTCGTCCATGCTTGTGTCCTTTGGGCTCTAAATAGTGAAAATTTTGGGAGCCATCATCCTATTGGGTGCATGCATGCGTTGTTGATTTCTACGTGATGCATGTCGTGGATAGGCATAAGGAACATGATGGAATGGTGCACGACGAGAATTATTTATATGATGTTGTGGGTGAACATATGCATGTGTGGGAACACGTGCGTGAGGGTGTCTCACATGGTGTGCACGTGCCCGAGAATGTGTTGCATAAAAATCATCATATGTGTGAGGTGGTGGAGTAGGACGTGTGTTCCTACGTGGCATGATATTTGTGTACATATAAGCATGCCCCTTCTTTGGAGGTCCACCCAAAGTGGGTTTCTTTCCAAAAGAGGGTGTGGACGAGGTGGAAGCACCATTGGTAGATGAACTACCAATAGAGTGTTTGCTACCACTCGTAGAGTCACCGGAAGTTGGCCTAACAAAAGTAGTGGCCGCTTTGGATGGACATCCCATCGTATACCCCAAACCAATGTGGTGATTGGCCGGAAGTAAGTCACTTAGGATTTTATCCAAATGGTCCTTACCCTTATTGAATCTATTGATTCGGCCTAATGTGTTCTCATATTTCTCTTTGAGAGAACGCATAGAGGTATCTAATGTGGATACTTGCGATGTGAGCACATAAACACGAGATTTAAGATTTTCGTTCTCAATACTCAAAGTCGAGTTTTGAGAAGTTAAATCCGCTATCCTATGTTCTTCCGGATCATCAATGCTAACATGTTCAAGTTTAGATTTGAGATTAACAATCTCATTTCTTAACTCTTCAACAACGGTGTCGTTGTTGGTGACGATAGTCTTAGGCGAGGTTTGAATGCTAGCTAGGTCATCTTTTACTTTAGTATATCTATTTACTAACTTAGTGTATTAGACCATAAATGAGAGTTAGCATCCCTAAGGTCATCCATAGTTACCTCATCGTCTTCGTCGTCGCTATCATCGGAGGAGGAAGATCCTTGATCATGCTCCTCTCTTGCCATGATGCACATGTGCGCTTGCTCCACTTTCTCATCATCCGACTCTCCGCTTGAGGAATCCTCGGAGTCGGTGAATGTTGTTCCGACAAGTCCCTTTTTGTACCCCTTTTTGTACTTCTTTGACTTGTCGAACTTCGGCGCCTTCCACTTCTCCTTTTGCTTGTTTTGAGGACAATCCGCTTTGATGTGTTCTGGCTTATTGCATTTAAAGCACAAAGGTGGAGATGCGTTAGTAGAAGTAAACTTAGATTTTTGTTTGAAGTTACCCTTTCGGAAGAAGCGATTGAACTTCTTTGCCATGAGTGCAATGGATTCCATGTCCATTTCTTCTTCCGAGTCCTCATCATCGGTAGAGGTGGATGAAGCCGCCTTGAATGCAATCGCCTTTTTCTTAGGCGCATCTTGGTTCAAATAGGACTTCATCTTTTCTTGTAACTTCACCTTGCTATCTTTGCGTACCTCGTATGACATCAAAGTACCCATTAGTTGAACTACGGTATATTTGTTCATGTCATTACCTTCCTCGATGGCGAAGGTACGTTTTTCCCAAGAAGAGGGAAGTCCTTCAATAAGCTTTGAGCACTTCTCCTTTTGAGTGTAGGACTTGCCGAGGGCCTCTAACTCGTTTATTATGTCAACAAAACGAGCGTAATATTCTTTCATCTTCTCGCCCTGTTGCATATGAAACATTTCGTAATCTTTGTTAACGACTACGAGTTTAGAGAGTCTTACCCTACTCGTCCCTTCATGAAGTATGAGGAGGGAGTTCCAAATTTGATATGCACTCTTACATGTGCATATCTTATTGAAATCCTCGGGCTCCAATGCGCATTGCAAGGCGTTCATTGCCTTGGTATTGCTTACCTCCGCGGCGACCTCCGCGGTAGTCCATTTCTCAAAGTCTTCTTCTTTGGGTTCGATGTATTCCTTCATTGTAGTCCTCCATAAGGATGCACTCCGGAGGAAGGTTTCCATCCGGCATTTTCAATACCCATAGTTGGTACCGTTGAAGAATGGAGGCCTCGTAGAGGAATGTCCTTCCATCACCGATGACGCTCCTTCACGGTTCCTGAAGGTGTCATAGTTGGAAGGTGGAGGCACGGTCTTGTTGTCGTTGGCAGACATAGCTAAGTATCTGGCTCTGATACCAAATGTAATGCCCTACAAGCTATTGCACAAGTACTAGAGGGGGGGGGGGGGGGTGAATAGTACTTTAAAATAATAAGGAGTATAATTCCAAATTAAATTGCAAACAACTACCAAATCAATTTGCAGAAGCTTAAATTGAATGACAACAACAAAATTAACAATGCAAACAAATGATGTTAATGGGTTCGGATCCACCCAAGTCTCCCCGACTTGTTCCCGGTGATCCTACGTCCCAACCACCCGGATCCCCTCCGGATACTTGAGTTAGAAACCCTAACTCAAGATTTCCACTATGAATATCTTGTGAAAAACCTTCACAAGATCAAATCATACAACAACGGCAATAGTGAATCCCACAACCCGGGATCACAACCTTCTCTCACAACCGAGAGAATCAACAAGCAATATAAATGAGTTATATTGAAATAAGCAAACTTACCACAAAATCCTATACCTTGAGTTTTTCTTACCCAATAGGTGAAATGAAGGATTTGAGGAAGATGAAGTCACCAAGACCTAGCACCAAGGAAATGACCAGCAATAGGTGCCTAGGAATGATTTGGAGACTAGGATCAAGCAATAGCTTGAAGAGCTCACCAAGAACAAGCTTCTCTCTAGATGGATTCTAGATCTAGAAATGAGAGAGAATGAGTTTCTTGTGAGGAAGAGAGCTTTTGATTTGAGTGAGAAAGGCTATCTCTTTTGATCTCAATGAATCTCTGAATGGAAGCTTTTTTTAGATAGAAATGACCTAGGTTCGTATTTATAGGGTCCCATAAAAACAACTTAGGTCATTCTCCAACGGATAGAAATCTGGGAGAATTAGTCGGTCAAAGAACAATCACTGACCGACTAGTTCATCAACTAGTCGGTCAGTCAAACAGCATGGACCGACTAAGAGAGGAACTAAGAAGAAAGAGAATTTCAGACCTAGAAATCTAGTCGGTCCAAGAAGACTTTCTGACCGACTAGTTTCACAACTAGTCGGTCAGTCAGTGAACGTAGACCGACTAAGAGGCAAAATGAAATAGTCTGAACACAAGTTGACTTAGTCGGTCCAAGAACAAAAGTTGACCGACTAGATTGTCAACTAGTCGGTCACCAAACGTTCTTAGACCGACTAACGATAAACATTAGCTTAGGAGAAATTTAGCATGAACAGTAAGTCACAACTAGTCGGTCAAAGAAGCATCACTGACCGACTAGTTCACAAACTAGTCGGTCGGTGAGTCAACGTAGACCGACTAACTGTAAACAGTAAAGTCCAAGAAATTAAGGAATCAAACTAGTCGGTCCAAGAAGAGTTGCTGACCGACTAGATCACCATCTAGTCGGTCAGTACTTCTTCTTGTACCAACTAATATGCACAAACAAGTCCGAATCGAAGCGCGACGCTTCGAGGAAGTTAGAATGAACTTGTGCTAAGATCCTAGAGCTATGATGTGAGCGTTATGAAGTTAGAATGGTAAGATATACTCAAGGCTTAACATTCTATATATCGAAGCTAAAAAGACTATAAATAAAACCTTAATAAACGGTCTTCGAGAGATTCGATTGAATCTTCATAACTTCCAAAACGGCGCAAGAGCTTCAATGAAGCTTTGGGCAACAATACGAGTTTTGTGAAGTGTTGAGATGTCGCTTTGAATGTTCTCGTGAATTTGGCGACGATCTCCAATACTGCGCTCACAAATTGTTAGTTCATGGATTATTTATGTTTGCTCATCATCAAAACCAAATCCAGGGAGTCCAATATTCAACAAACACATCTCTACCGAGGACAACCCGGCTGACATCTTCACTAAGAGTCTCACTGCGGATCTCTTTGAGCTATTGCGAGACAAACTGTTCGTCATTTCGGCCGCTCAGTTTGCGGGGGCGTATAAGGAAATGAGACCAAGTCAACCATATCCCTTGAAGATCTCCAAGCAATCAATGACATTCCTATCTGAAGGTGTTCCGATACAATACACCGCATCTCATAGAAATATGCAAGGTCAACCATATCCCTCGGAGATCTCCAACCAATCAATGCCATTCATATTAGAAGGCGTCCCGATACAATGCACCGCATCTCGTAGAAATATGCATTCAGCACCTACCAATAAAGCTAGATTCATATCCTCTTGTAAAGTACTATTATACCCTTGATACATTGTATTTAAACACATGAAGAGGAATGTAAATCTTCGCTGGTTTCTCTTCTAGATTTTTCTAGTCGTTTATCCCTTTTCTCTAAATTTCATCACTAGCCTCTTAACTATAGGATGCTGAAACAATGACCTTATTAATAACCTAGTGAGACATGATCCTAAAGACATAGATGAGTTCATGACATGAGTCCAATCCAACATCCAGGTTGAGTAATTACTTGCTATCTAAGACAATACTTTCGAGTTAAAAGAGAGCGAGAGAGAGAGAGAGAGAGAGAGAGAGAGAGAGAGAGAGAGAGAGAGAGAGAGAGAGAGAGAGAGAGAGAGAGAGAGAGAGAGAGAGAGAGAGAGAGAGAGAGAGAGACTAAAGAGAAAACCTGAGATAGAAAAAGAAGAGAAGAAGACCCATAAAGAGAGAAGACAAAATAAGAACTCTGCCTCCTTTGAGGTTTGAATGCTTCGAACAATGAACAAATGTTTTGAACCTAGGTACAAGTAATATACCCCACTGAATGCACCACGAGTAGATATCTTGATGTGAGTTTAAGTGATGGATACATCATGAAGGACACTTCAAAGATACGACCTGACCTAAAAAGAAAGGATGTATGAGTAATACTGCTACCACTGGGCCCGTAAACATGATATCAAAAATTAGATGACCTAAAAAGAAACGATGAAGACGATGACATCAAATTTCCACTCTGGAACCGATATATATATAGACTAGACGATCACAGTGTGATGAGACATGTGTCGAAGATCTGAGTCTCTTAGCATCTTGGATTTTGAACCGGCGAATCATCCAAATCAGCAATGCTGGCGCTTTGGCACCTAAACTTGACTATTAATTCCTCGACTGCCGTGCCCCATTAATGCGATATAACGTCGGTTGACCCCCAACATGCAAACTGTTTGAGGTCGAGCGATGTGGGCCATTGTTGAGTCATCAGGCCAGCACTCAAGGGGGCTCGTTCGACGAGCAACTAAGGCCCACAAAGCCCACGAAAGAGGCTTGAAGCTAACTCAGTCAAAGCCGACGTACCAATCGCATGTTGCACTCCCACTAATTGAACGTGGGATTGAAGGTGAGCTCATAAAAAGTAGGGACGTGGGCGATGGTTACCCATATTAAAAGGAGAAAGATCGTGACACCATAATTGGTAACTGTTATCCTCCCAACGTCACTGAAGAAGCCCCGGATGTATAAAAATACGGGGGAGATGGACAGAATAAGGAGGTAGGAGATCTGATACTCTGACATTACAAATTCTATCTTATATTTCTTCCATAAAAGATATTGCAACGCTAAACCTGAGACATGCCTCCGTGGGTTGATCTCAGGAGCTCCAAGCTTCCTCCCTCTCTTAAGTTCCATTCTAACTTAAGCATCGGAGGGGATTTGGGTTGGGACCCAGATCCAACCCCCTGATGATTCCTTGTGGTTAGATCATCGAGACCCAACCCAGCGGGAAGGTCGTACTGGTACTTCTCAATATCAATCGACCGAGGCTCGATCCATTCGACGGTCGAGCAAGCATTGCAAGTCCACTACCATCTACCAACGACCCTAGTGTTGGACGCAACGATCTAGGAACTCCAGTTTGATGATGACAAACGTGTGTTGTTATATTTAATGTGTGTGCTAAATGTATTTCAGGAATGGCAAAGCCGTAAATCTTCAAAGAGATAACTAAGTCAATGTGATGGATTTTTGTTACTTATAGTCTTATTTGGACTTAGTCAATTGTCAAGGAGATGGAAGAGGTGCTACACAATTTGGACCAAGTCAAGTGCTAAAGAGATTAGGAGTGAACTTTGGACCAAGTCAATTTGGGGACCAAGTCATGCATCCAAAGCAAAAGAGATGAAGTCGGCCTACCCATTGGCTAAACCCTCTCCTATAGATATCCCTCCTCAAAGAACCCTAGGCAGTGCGACATACATCAGAAAACAAGAGGTCGGCCAAAACGTTTTCCCAAGGCAACTCATGCAAGAAAAGCTCCCTTGAAAAAAAATTCATCTTGCTGCAATCTTCGCAACAACAAATCCTGCCACAAAACTCATCTTCCAAAAAGGGAACTCACGCAAACCTCTCCCTGCTACCCTAGCCGAAAAAAGGAGCTTCAAGCCATAAACATGAGATCCCATCGTCATCTTGCTCTCTAGCTACAAACAACCAAGGAGGAGAGATCAAAACCCTTGTTGCTGTAACCCTCGACTCGTAACATCTTCCTCACACCAATCAGCCCACGCATCCATGAGACGATCTTCTCCTTCGTGTTGCCATGGACCCCAGTCGCCGTTGACACGAGTGCTACACATTGACAAGAGCTCGCCGTTGTCGCGGCATGCTCTAGAACGGAGCCACCGCAAAGCTCCTGTCGCCGTCGCTACCATCGGAGAGGACGAGAGCCCGCTGAAGAAGCCGACGTCGAAGGGGAGCACGTTGCCTTGCTGCTACCAGCGGTGACGTCAACCTGCTGCCTACGCTATTGATGAAGCGCGTGTCGCTGTCGAGGTAGATCAAAACGCGTCCGCTGCCGTTCAAATCTCCCGCACGACAAAGTTGACGTCATCATTGCCCTAGTTGCCATGAGCATGTCCTCGCCGTGAGGTCGAGACGCTGTCATTCCTGCAGTCGGAGAAGTCCACGCTCCCGCCGCCGTTGAAGATGTGCCACCTTTCCACGTCGGAGAAGAGACCGAACGCTGCCGTTCTTGCCACCGGAGTGCCATCGCTGAAGTTGATGTCCGCCGTCAGAGCTTCCCGCTGTCGTCGACAACATCGTCGTTGCCGTTCTAGCCACAGGAGAAATCACTGTCGAAGATCAGAGCACCAAGCGCCGCGGTTGACTGCTTGCCGCGGAGTCGTCCTCGCCGTCGTCGAAGCGAAGTCGGAGACGTTCGAGAGCTGCATGCCCTAATTTGTACGTCGATAGGAAAGCTGTCGTGGCAGTTGCATGACAATGAGAAAATGAAATGAAGTGAATTACAAAAGGAAGCTGACGTGGAATCAGTTGTTTTGCTATGCGTACAGACCGTGATTTATTTGGATTGAACTGGGATTACTTAACGCACAGACCAGAGTGCTATTTGAGCCTGATTGAGATCCAGGAGACGGATCGAGACACCGTTTGCATCAAATTGGAGCTGACGACATGCTGATTGACAGAGACGACTACACGGACACGAACTAAGCATTTCTAAACCCTTTACTCTTTATATTCGTGTCTTAGTGTTGTTGGATCATGTGGATGGCAAACAACACTAGAAGGGGGGTTGAATAGTGTTGTATAAAAATAAAATTTTTCGTTCTAATTGGTTAGCACAATTCAAAGCCTTCTAATGTTGCCTAAGAAACCAAGTAGAGTGATCTACGGTTGGCTCTTAATCAACTTGGGTAATCGTCAAAAGAATCAGAGAAAAAACAATTCTGGTAGTCGACTCCTTATGAGCAGTAGTCGACTCCCAGAGAAAAATTATGCACAGCTCAATAGAAAGAATGAAATAAATGCGATTACAAAAAAAAAATCTTTATACACTGCGGATAACAGAAAGTTAATCTTAGCAAAAGATAAACAACAATCAACAGATAATAATATAAGTACAAAGATAGACTAACTCAGAAAGATTCAAACGCAGACACAAGGATTTTTATCTTGGTTCCCCACAACCTTGGGTACGTCCATTCCCCGACCAATCCGGTACGAGATTTCCACTATCTGCCTTGGCAAATACAAGCACCTAACTCCACTCGTTAGGATTTTTCCACACACCTAGCCTTGACCAGGATTTCCGATTACAACACTGCAACACCGCAACACCTAGACTTGTCTAGGATCTCCAATACCCTTACAACAAAGGGCAAATCACAAAGTGAAAAATCAATATCCAACTCACCACAATATTTGGTGGAGTTTGGATTTACACCCAAATTCTATAGCCAAGAGTAATAGATAATGTAACGACTGGTTTTCATGTATCTGGATTATTTATATTATATATATGTTTTGGTGGATTTTCTCCTTATGCGTGGTTTTCGTCTCCGTAGCTTTCACTTTCGATCGTTTCGTCGTGTTTTCCTAGCTTCTTCCGTTGATCGTCGATTTCGGAGTAAGTCATTCGTGACGGGCTCCATATCGGTCATATCTTATTGTTAGATCAAGCCTAGGAGTCTTAGGAATCGATCCCGAAGCTTCGCGCTCCATTTCGGAACTTTCTGTGCACGTTAGCCGGTACAAGAAGGGGAACCGACCGACTAGATGACGATTTAGTCGGTCGGCAAACCTTCATGGACCGACTAGTGGGCTTTGTTAATTATTAAGGAGTTACTGTTTACTTTTAGTCGGTCTAAGAACAACCACCGACCGACTAGATGTGAAACTAGTCGGTCAGAACTTGCTCTCAGACCGACTAGTTTCTGTCAGTAAATTTCACCTAAGTTACTGTTTATCGTTAGTCGGTCCATGAACACTCACCGACCGACTAGGTTGCAAACTAGTCGGTCGACGGGCCTTCACAGACCGACTAATTCTTTACCCAGATTTTTCCCTATTGTCGCTGTTTGGATTTAGTCGGTCACAATTAGCCGACCGACCGACTAGTTCTCAAACTAGTCGGTCAGCCAACCTTCTTTGACCGACTAATCAGTGTCGAAAGCCTAATTTCTGGGCAGCCGCCAGCTCTTCCTATTTAAACCCCCCAAACGTTTTTCTTTCTTCATTCAGTTCTACTGAGCCTCCTTCTTCCCCAAATCATCATCCATCTTCCCCTAGCCTTCCTCCTTCATCAAGAGCTCCTCCCCCTCTCCATTTTGGCCGGCCACCACCTCTAGGTCGCTGGGAAACCCCCAAAAATCCCCAAAATCCCATTTCTCTTGAATTTCTCCCCATTTCCAGATCTGAACCCTAGGTTCCCCGGATCGTTTCTTCCGTTGCCGTGCTTGCTCGGCATCATTCTTCCGCTCCCATACGGTAATAAATCGATCTCTTAATATTCTCTTAACCCATTTTTGTTTTTGGTGAAACCCTAATAAAACTAGGTTGGATGTTGTTCTAATATTGTTTTGCCATAGCAGCGATCTCATCTCCGTAGTTAGCATTTGTGTGACAGCCTCGTTGATCGTCATCCTCGGTGCTAGGCAAGTGAAACTTGCCACTTAGGGTTTTGGGCCATGTCTTAGGCCATTTGCTTATGTAGGCGTAAAAGAGACTAGGCGACGAAATGATACTCGCATAGGCGCAATTTCAGGAATTAGCTTGACAACGAAGCTAGATCCGTTATTTATCATGTTGCATAACTACCATGTCATGTTTAATTTTAATTAACGGTACGCGAATTAATTGTCATCCATGATATCCATGTTGAATGTCGCATTTGTAGCACACGCTACAATACTTGTGTTTCTTGGCTCGTGTTCCAGAAGCGGGCTACGTGAGTTGGTTGATAGCCAATGCCAGATCTACTTGTTTTCGGCTAGGCACCTGCGTTGCAGGCATAACCTTACGCCATACGTGTTAAATACACTTCCTGGCCCGTGATCCAGAAGCGAGCATTCCGTGTTCGGGGTAATGCCCTGGCTCGATACACGTGGAGGGGTAGGGATAAGCGGTCACCTGAGCTTACGAGTTGGCCCAATCAGCCACTCTAGCCAGCAGACGAAATCTCTGTGCACAACTTGTTTAATTGACGTGTTTACTTGACGTGTTTACTTGACGTGATCACTTGACGTGAACCACTTGACTTGTCTTGTCCGTGTTTTACTTGTAAAACTTGTTATCCATGACATACTTGCTACTTGCTACTTGTACTTCCCTTTACTTGTCACTTCCATACTATACTTGCCATGTCATGCATCATACTATAACTGTTAGGTTGTTAGTTTACCTTACTTTCAGTTTCCTTGCCCAAGTCTTTTAGGCTTGCTGACATATACCCCTTTACTCTTTTGGGTGACACATGTTATATCCTGAGCCTGAGTTCATTGTTGAGGACGAGGCGTTTGCTGACGCCGAGCCCGAGCCTGTGTTTGACGAGGACTTCGTGGACACGGGCGATCAGTCGTAGAGACTGTTTGTGTTGTTGATTAGACTGTTTAGTTGTCGGTGTGTGGCACCAATACTTTGTTATGTTTGTCCTTATTGGCCTTGTTCTGGGCCTTTAGACTCCTTGTTTTAGCCTGGTGGCTTTTCTGGATGTTGAACTTAATTTTAATGTTGGACAAATTCTGAGATTTGAGATTTTATTTCTGTCTCTCCTTGTGTTATTATTGTTGTTCCGTTTGTGGTTACAGGGACCTGCTTATGTTTTATTGACGCTTATCGGGTTTGGGGTTCACAGCTCCACTCTCGTGTGGACCTTTTCATGTATCGCCTCCATTTTAGGGCAGCGGGGCGTGACAGGTGTTGTTGGTGGCCCATGCAGGTCCTCTTCTGTAACTGCGATTATTGGAATGACGATAATAATATTAGAATGTCCAATAAACTAAGTTCGACATCCGAGTCATAAGCTATGAGTCTAATCTGTTTCGTTTTCTGTGTCATTAGATGGCCGGAAGGTGATTCACCCGTGGTGGAGGTAGTGGTGCGCCCCCTCATGACGAGGAGCCTGAGCGGAAACCCACCAATGGATAGATAATGCGGATGATGCTTCAGATGATGTAGGTGCAGCAGGGTGTGCTCCTGTAAGTCCAGAATGCTCCAGTTGTTCGAGCTGGTCGGGCAATCCAAGATGCCCCTCGCTCCGAGTCGGGAGCGAAGCAATTTCAGGAACTGGGTCCCGCATATTTTAATGGGTCTGAGGGTCCTCTAGCTACCGATGAGTGGATTCGAAACATTGAGGATAATTTGAAGATGGCCAAGATCAGGCCGGCTGGATGGGTTGATTTGGCAAAGAGGCAGCTGAAGGATAATGCTCGGAACTGGTGGGATGTGGAAGAGAAGATGCTGGTGGAGCCGATAGCTTGGGCTACCTTTAAGTCCAGGTTTGATGAGGAGTTCTTTCCGAAGGCTGCTAGGAAGGAGATGCTGCAGCGCTTTATTGATCTGAAGCAAGGGAGCTTGACGGTGGACCTGTACCACCAAGAGTTCACTAGGCTGAGTCAGTTCGCACCGAAGATGGTGCAGAATACTGACGAGAGGGCTCAGAGGTTCCTGCAGGGACTTGCTTTGGATCTTCAGAGTTTTGTGTCTTCCTCTGATCTGGACTCTTATCAGAAGGTTCTGGTCGCTGCGAGGAGGCAGGAGCTGAACCTGAGCCAGAGGAGGGGACATGTTTCTGGTGCTGGGAAGAGGCCTGTGGAGCAGGCCAGAGCGATGGTTAGGCCTGGTTTCAAGCTTAATCAGCCAGCTCAGTTCAAGAGGACAGGAGGGCCTATTCAGAAGACTTGCCATTTCTGCGGTAAGATCGGGCATATCAAGGATCAGTGTAGGAGATTCCTGGGCCAGTGTGTTGTCTGTGGAGATCCTACCCATACCATGAAGGATTGTCCGAGGTTGAAGCAGCCTTGGAGGGCACCTGTTGTAGCACAGCCGTTGCAGCAGAGAGCGCCTGTTCCTGCTGGACGTGGAGTAGCTCTTGTTCCACAGAGACAGGCTTTTCAGCAGGCTTTTCCGCCGAGGAGGCAGGCTTTTCCGATGACCGCTGTGGAGAGCGAGGCTGTGTATGAGGTTATCACAGGTAATCCTCAATCTAGCTGTTACTTTCCTAGCTAGTTTTGATTGTTGGATTATGTTGTTTGCTTGAACATGATTGTTTGCTAGACTAGGGTTTGATTGTTAAATTGCTTGTTAGGTGTGGTTTTGGTGTGCACATTTCCTGCACGAGTCCTCTTTGACTCTGGTGCATCGATGTGCATAATTTCTCAGAGCTTCGTGGAGAAGCATTCCTTGTCGACGTCCCCTCTTTCCAAGAGTTGGAATATCGTTACAGGGAATGGCGTGGTCTCGGTGCATCGTGGTTGCAATTCTTGCTCGTTGGTGGTTTGTGGACATGAGCTTTACGCTGATTTCATTGTCCACGACATCATCAACTATGATGCGGTCCTTGGGATGGATTGGCTTGCGAGCTTCTATGCTACGATCGATTGTCGGAGGAAGAAGGTGGTGTTCGAGATTCCCGGACATCCAGTATTGAGTTCAGCCGAGGTAGCAGCTCGCTTGGTCCTGTCAGATTTCGGGCCAGGCCGGTGGAGATTGTGGCTATGCAGATGGAGCTGGACAGGCCAGCGGTTGTGCGGGACTTTGATGACGTATTCCCCGAGGAGATGTCTGGATTGCCGCCTGATCGAGCTTTATAATTTTCTATTGATCTTGTTCCGGGAGCGCAACCGATTTCGAAGGCGCCATATCGTATGGCACCCGCTGAGTTGGAGGAGTTACGGAAACAGCTGGATGAGCTTTTACAGAAGGGTTATGTCAACCCTAGTGTGTCTCTGTGGGGAGCACCGGTCTTGCTGGTGAAGAAGAAGGATGGTTCGCGTCGCATGTGCGTGGACTATCGGGAGCTGAATGCGGTAACCATCAAGAATAAATACCCGTTGCCTCGCATCGATGATATTTTTGATCAGCTTGGAGGTTCGAGGGTGATTTCTAAATTGGATTTGAGGAGTGGTTACCATCAGTTGAAGGTGAAGAAGGATGATGTTCCGAAGACAGCGTTCATGACGAAGTATGGACACTATGAGTTTGTGGTTATGCCCTTCGGTGTAACCAATGCACCCGCAGTTTTCATGAATCTGATGAATCTGATCTTCTACGACTTTTTAGATAAGTTTGTCGTTATCTTTATTGACGATATTCTGATCTATTCAAAGTCGATGGATGAGCATGCCTCGCACTTGAGGACGGTGTTGGAGATTTTGAGGAAGCATCTGTTGTATGCTAAGTTTTCGAAGTGCGAGTTTTGGCTGGACAGAGTTGCTTTTCTCGGACATGTGGTGACTGGAGATGGTATTTCAGTGGATCCCGAGAAGATCAGGGCCATCAGAGAGTGGCCTGTTCCGCAGTCAGCGTCTGAGATCCGGAGTTTCCTTGGACTGGCTAGTTACTATTGGCGCTTCATTAAGGACTTTTCCCGTATTGCCGAGCCGATGACCAGATTGACGCGGAAGGATGTACCTTTTGTTTGGTCGGGTGATTGTGAGAATGCTTTTGGTGTTCTGAGGGAGAGATTGACGACTGCCCCTATTCTTGTTGTGCCTGATCGCAGCGGTGGATTTGAGATCTTTTGCGATGCTTCTGGCAAGGGTCTCGGTTGTGTTTTGCATCAGCATGGACATGTAGTGGCTTATGCATCTCGTCAGCTCAAGGTTCATGAGAAGAATTACCCGACACATGATTTGGAGTTGGCTGCTGTTGTGTTTGCTCTTAAGATTTGGAGGCACTTCTTGCTGAGTGAGAAAGTGAAGATCTTCACCGATCACAAAAGCTTGAAGTATATTTTTACTCAGAAGGAGCTCAACATGCGATAGCGTCGATGGTTGGAGCTCATGGCGGATTATGAGATTGATTTGCAGTATCACCCTGGCAAGGTGAATGTGGTTCATGATGCGCTGAGTAGCCTTCCGGCGGTGATGATGTTGACCTCGCAGTGGAGATTGCAGCAGGAATTTTGCGAGTCTGGTATGGAGATTGTTCTTCATGGGGAGGCTTCTTCGTTGATGTGAATGCAGATACAGTCAACGATCGTGGATCGGTTCAAAGCTGGCCAGGCTGAGGATCCAAAGCTGGTGAAGATTCGGGAGCTGGTGGAAGCCGGTCTGCGGACTGAATTTTTGATTCAAGAGGATGGCTCGCTGAGGTTTGGAGCCAGGTTGTGTGTGCCAGCTGGGGATATTAGAGAGGAGTTGATGGTGGAGGCACACAGTTCGCCGTATTCTGTGCATCCTGGTGGGACCAAGATGTACAAGGATCTTCGTTTGAACTATTGGTGGCATGGTATGAAGTGGAGTGTGGCTCGGAGTGTAGCCAAGTGCTTGGTTTACCAGCAGGTAAAGGCGGAGCATCAGCGTACGGCCGGGTTGCTACAACCGCTTCCGATTCCGGAGCCGAAGTGGCAACACATCACTATGGATTTCGTGACTGGACTACCTCGGAGTCCGAAGCAGAATGACGCGATTTGGGTGATCGTAGATCGATTGACCAAATCCGCGCACTTTATTCCATTCCGAGTGGGACAGTCCACTGAGGCGATAGCAAGGAGATATATGGAGATAAATTCTTTTGCTCTCTGTTTTATTTCCTTTTCCTAGTTTAGATAGTGATGTAACGTGAATCGTGCAGGAGATCGTACGACTTCACGGAGTCCCCGTGAGTATCGTGTCGGATAGGGACACGAGGTTCACATCTCAGTTCTGGCAGAGTTTGCAGAAGAGTTTGGGTACGCGTCTGAGTTTCAGCACGGCGTACCATCCGCAGACGGATGGCCAGTCCGAGAGGACGATTCAGATCTTGGAGGACATGCTGAGGGCGTGCATGTTGGATTTCAAGGGTTCGTGGGAGGACCATCTACATCTGGTAGAGTTCTCTTACAACAATAGCTTCCAGCCGAGTATTGGCATGGCGCCTTTTGCCGCGCTGTATGGGAGGAAATGTCGATCGCCATTGAGTTGGGATGACGTTAGAGATCGGGAGCTGTTGGGACCTGAGATGATCGTGGAGGCTGTGGATGTTGTCAGGAACATTCGGGAGAGGTTGAGGATTGCTCAGGACCGTTTTAAGCATTGGACGGATGCTAAACGCCGTCCTTTGGAGTTTCAGCCGGGCGACCATGTGTTCTTGAAGATTTCCTCGAATCGTGGTGTGATTCGCTTTGGGAAGCGAGGGAAGTTGAGCCCGCGATACATTGGACCGTTTGACATTCTGGAGAGAGTTGGCGAGGTAGCATACCGCTTAGCTTTGCCGCCATCTTTGGAAGGAGTTCATAATGTTTTCCATGTGTCGCAGCTTCGTCGATACATTAGCGATCCATCTCATGCTGTGGATTTCTCGGAGATTACCGTTCGCCCTGATATGACGGATGACCAGCAGCCAGTGCAGATTTTGGACAGGCGTCAGAAGTCACTTCAGAACAAGGTTGTCAATCTTGTGAGGGTGATGTGGCGACACGGCTCGCCTGGAGAGTCTACTTGGGAGAACGAGGATGAGATGAGAGAGCGTTTCCCACTTTTGTTTCCGGACACGTGAGTGTTGGGAAATTCCGAGGACGGAATTTTTCTTAAGTTGGGGAGGATGTAACGACTGGTTTTCATGTATCTGGATTATTTATATTATATATATGTTTTGGTGGATTTTCTCCTTATGCGTGGTTTTCGTCTCCATAGCTTTCACTTTCGATCGTTTCGTCGTGTTTTCCTAGCTTCTTCCGTTGATCGTCGATTTCGGAGTAAGTCATTCTCGACGGGCTCCATATCGGTCATATCTTATTGTTAGATCAAGCCTAGGAGTCTTAGGAATCGATCCCGGAGCTTCGCGCTCCATTTCGAAACTTTCTGTGCACGTTAGCCGGTACAAGAAGTGGAACCGATCGACTAGATGACGATTTAGTCGGTCGGCAAACCTTCATGGACCGACTAGTGGGCTTTGTTAATTATTGAGGAGTTACTGTTTACTTTTAGTCGGTCTAAGAACAACCACCAACTGACTAGATGTGAAACTAGTCGGTCAGAACTTGCTCTCAGACCGACTAGTTTCTGTCAGTAAATTTCACCTAAGTTACTGTTTATCGTTAGTCGGTCCATGAACACTCACCGACTGACTAGGTTGCAAACTAGTCGGTCGACGGGCCTTCACAGACCGACTAATTCTTTACCCAGATTTTTCCTTACTTTCGCTGTTTGGATTTAGTCGGTCACAGTTAGCCGACCGACCGACTAGTTCTCAAACTAGTCTGTCAGCCAACCTTCTTTGATCGACTAATCAGTGTCGAAAGCCTAATTTCTGGGCAGCCGCCAGCTCTTCCTATTTAAAACCCCCAAACATTTTTCTTTCTTCATTCAGTTCTCCTGAGCCTCCTTCTTCCCCAAATCATCATCCATCTTCCCCTAGCCTTCCTCCTTCATCAAGAGCTCCTCCCCCTCTCCATTTTGGCCGGCCACCACCTCTAGGTCGCCGGGAAACCCCAAAAATCCCATTTCTCCAGAATTTCTCCCCATTTCCAGATCTGAACCCTAGGTTCCCCGGATCGTTTCTTCTGTTGTCGTGCTTGCTCGGCATCATTCTTCTGCTCCGATACGGTAATAAATCGATCTCTTAATATTCTCTTAACCCATTTGTGTTTTTGGTGAAACCCTAATAAAACTAGGTTGGATGTTGTTCTAATATTGTTTTGCCATGGCAGCGATCTCATCTCCGTAGTTAGCATTTGTGTGACGGCCTCGTTGATCGTCATCCTCGGTGCTAGGCAAGTGAAACTTGCCACTTAGGGTTTTGGGCCATGTCTTAGGCCATTTACTTGTGTAGGCGTAAAAGAGACTAGGCGACGAAATGATACTCGCCTAGGCGCAATTTCAGGAACTAGCTTGACAACGAAGCTAGATCCGTCATTTATCATGTTGCATAACTACCATGTCATGTTTAATTTTAATTAACGGTACACGAATTAATTGTCATCCATGCTATCCATGTTGAATGTCTCATTCGTAGCACACGCTACAATACTTGTGTTTCCTGGCTCGTGTTCCAGAAGCGGGCTACGTGAGTTGGTTGATAGCCAATGCCAGATCTACTTGTTTCTGGCTAGGCACCTTCGTTGCAGGCATAACCATACGCCATACGTGTTAAATACACTTCCTGGCTCGTGATCCAGAAGCGAGCATTCCGTGTTCGGGGTAATGCCCTGGCTCGATACACGTGGAGGGGTAGGGATATGCGGTCACCTGAGCTTACGAGTTGGCCCGATCAGCCACTCTAGCCAGCAGACGAAATCTCTGTGCACAACTTGTTTACTTGACGTGTTTACTTGACGTGTTCACTTGACGTGAACCACTTGACTTGTACTTGTCCGTGTTTTACTTGTAAAACTTGTTATCTATGACATAATTGCTACTTGCTACTTGTACTTCCCTTTACTTGTCACTTCCATACTATACTTGCCACATCATGCATCATACTATAATTGCTAGGTTGTTAGTTTACCTTACTTTCAGTTTCCTTGCCCAAGTCTTTTAGGCTTGCTGACATGTGCCCCTTTACTCTTTTGGGTGACACATGTTATACCCTGAGCCTGAGTTCATTGTTGAGGACGAGGCATTTGTTGACGCCGAGCCCGAGCCTGTGTTTGACGAGGACTTCGTGGACACGGGTGATCAGTCGTAGAGACTGTTTGTGTTGTTGATTAGACTGTTTAGTTGTCGGTGCGTGGCACCAATACTTTGTTATGTTTGTCCTTGTTGGCCTTGTTCTGGGCATTTAGACTCCTTCTTTTAGCCTGGTGGCTTTTCTGGATGTTGAACTTAATTTTAATGTTGGACAAATTCTAAGATTTGAGATTTTATTTCTGTCTCTCCTTGTGTTATTATTGTTGTTCCGTTTGTGGTTACAGGGACCTGCTTATGTTTTATTGACGCTTATCGGGTTTGGGGCTTCACAGCTCCACTCTCGTGCGGACCTTTTCACGTCTCGCCTCCATTTTAGGGAAGCGGGGTGTGACAGATAACAATGTGTATTCATGGCTTAATAGAATATGATCTTAGATCACACAAAGGTATGAATTTAGTCTTTGTGATCTAAGTCAATGTTTTCAAAAATCCTTTCAAATAAAATCAAAGAATAGAGAATGAGGATTTTGAAAAACAATAGCCAAATAAAATGTTGATCTCAAAAATAATAATAACTTAAAGAAAAGAGATCAGAAATATAAACACAGATTTGGCTAAAAGAAATGAGAGCTGAAAATTAGAGATCCTTTAGAATTTTGCACAAGAGAGAATTTTGAATTCAAGTATAATGTGTTGTATGATATCAAAAAAATGATCCTCTATTTATAGGTAAAATGAGAGGATTCGAATTTCAAATTAGTTAGACTTTTGCCCCGAAAATCATGGAAGCAATGAGTTGGAGAGATAATAAAAATCAGGTCAAACATTGAAATTCGACAGCTGGTAGTCGACTCCCTAGGAGTGGTAGTCGACTCCCAGAGTGTTTCAGGAGAAAAATAATTCTCAGCTGGTAGTCGACTCACACTCCTTGGTAGTCGACTCCCAGAGGAGTTTCTTCTGAAAATCTGGCTAGTAAGACGTGTAGTTAGCTCCTGGGTGTAATGGAGATTAACTACCAAGATGAGAAGTGACTAGCAAAAGCTCTCAAGAGTTTTGAAAATGATTTTAAAAGTATTTAAAATATTTAACTTTGAAATCATTTGTGTGTGTGTGTGTGTGTGTTATTTATACTTTTGGCTTTAACATAACCCTAAGAAAGATGCAACTCACACACTGTAGACTTAGGACACGTTCTCCCGAAGCTTGATCAGAGGATGATGTAGATGCGATCTTCTCTTGAGCTTCTTATTCCATTTGAGCGTGAGCTTCATCATCGAGATAGAAGTGTTGTCCTTGTATTTGCTAAGTGAGTGTATATTGTGCTTCTTCGGAGTATGTATACCGCTTTTCATTCATCGTATAATCTGCACACTTAATTGTAGTGTAGTTAGTACACTAACCTCATTTGGTGTGCTCATCATCAAAGTCACTTGGGGGTGGAATCCAATTTCCATCACTCTTCCCCTTTTTGATGATGACACCCAAATGAAAAATGAAGTAAAATGACATAAAAATATGACATAGAAATAAACTTACTCCCCCTGCTTTGATGTGGTTCTCCCCCTGCATCAAAGCCGTTAGCAAAACAATATATTTTTAGTACATTCATTTTTGCATTTCATGTCTTTCTCCCCCTTGTCATCAATCAAAAAAATTGACATACCATATCAACAAATATTTCATCCAAATTGTAATCAATAATTATGAAGTTTGAGAGAAAGGAATTCAATGACCAATTCTGCAAAAAAAAGTTAGTATAACATATGTTTCGCAGAATATATCAGATAATAGTTCATCCATAAGGTATAAAAGACATACGAGTACCAATCACCACACAATAGAGTAGTTATTACAGACCGGGAAGTTTTGAAAATCATTGTTTTTAAAAATCAAGAATGACCGCCATTCTTCTCTCTCTTCAAAGACTTGATTTCCTCGAGAATAGTCTTGAGAGTTTGCTCGGTCATTTCATTGCTACTCACCACCAGATCCTTGAGATCATCAACCTTCTTGTTGAGAGCTTCAAATCCTGCCGTTTGAGAAATCTTCAAGTTTGAGATTTTCTTAAGCAACATGTCTTGAAGTTCCACAATGTAGGCCGGTGGCTCCTCGTCTTCTTCTTCTCCTTCGCCATCTTTTTCTTCCTCGTCTTCATCAGAATCTTAAATAATAGGTTTCTTACCTTTCTTTTTGGCAGAAGATTCTCCTTATTCAGCAGCAAGAGTTTCTTCATGGACATTTTGGTTGAGGTCAATGTGAAGCCCGATTCTGCCGAGAGTGTGTGCATCAAACACAAGAGCCGGTTCTAGAATCTCGGTTTCATTGTCAAGAGGCACATTTTGACCAATAAATAGAATTGTACGATAATGTCCATGAGCTAAGGAGGAAGAATACCTATCAGATGATGCAGAGGCAAGAATGGAATCCATGATGACTTTAGACCAATTTACACGGATATTACCAAGCATTGTGTAAATACATTTGGCCTGTTTCTCAGAAAGGATAGAATGGCTACCGGATTTCTGCGTGATATTATAGGATAGGATATTTGCTAGAATTCTTGCTGGGTAGCGCAAATCACACAAGGTAGTTTAGTTTGAAAATATCTACCCGGCAAGTACATTCTATCAAGGATATCCCGATCTGTCATTTCAATATTATCCAGCAGTTCTCCAGAGTGGGATATTCCCAAAGCTTGTCCAAGGGACTAAACAGTCATGGCAATTTTAGAGTCAAGAACTTTGGTGATAAATCTAGATTTAACAAGTCAAAGTCCATGTTGGTGTAAAAGAGATAGACAAGCCTAGGATAGCACATGAAGATATTCTTAGATGGGAATAGGGTTAGGAGATTCTGAAACTCTAAGATGTCAATACTTCCATAGTTTAGAACATGATCTAGGTTAACAAATCTCTCATGGAGGATTTGCCTTTTAGAGATACTAAGAAATTTGTCATATGAAACATTCTTGAAGAGGTAGGCTTCAATAATTTCTCTTTGAGAAAGAGATGATGATTCTTTTGTTACCTTCCTCTTCTAAGAGATAGTTTTCTTGAAAGGCATCTAGATAAAAATAAACTTGATTTACAAAACTAGATATACAAGAATATCAACATGTAAGTGAAGTAAAAGTTGATGAGAGAAGATTTTACCTTGAAATATGAGATGCGATGAATATCTTCAAGAGAGTAAAAAAAATTTCAAAGAAGGGTGAGAATGAGGTAGTCAGCTCCCCCTGGGGTTTGAGAGATAGGGTTTTTACCTCAAGGGGTGAAAGATAGATGAAGGGTGGCCTTTGGATCCAAAGATCAAGGGTAGAGACCATTTCTTCTTATTGGGTTTAATTTGCCTATTGTCTTTGAACCCATTAAACTCACTAGAACCCAAAACCAGTAAGAAAGACATGCAAAAAAATAACTCAGATTTTCGCACAGTTCTCTGGTAGTCGACTCCCTCATGTAGGTAGTCGACTCCCTGCTGGGCTGAGTCGTTTTCTCATTCCGAGGGGTTTTGGTCCAGACTTGAGTGCGTTTCTGTAAGAAGAATGTTTTATAGATGTGAAATAAATGTTTATAATCATATATAAAATAATGTAGAAGAATTTAACATTCATTTAATCATATCAATCATATAATCTTGCGAAGCGATTTTTTTTGGTCACAAAAACCTTTTTGACGCTGTTCTTGTTTCTTCTCCTTGTTCTTTTTAGAGTACCTGAAAAAGATAAGCGTTTATGGTACTCTTTGCTTTTGAGTCCAGAGGGTTAGTCTTTAGGAAACCAAACCCAATAGGGTTTAGTTCCTTCATGGAAAACATATTTGTAATTTTTGTTTAAATGAATATTTTGAACAAAGTTTGTGGCATACCTTATTTGTCTCTGCTCGGACAGTTTTTTTGGTATCTAGATGCTCAGAAAATTTTTGTTAGAATGATGCATCCTAGTGTGCTTAACACGTTTCTTGGTATGATTTGAATCATATCCAAGTCCGGTTTTGCTAGATGAGGCTTTTTGATTATCTATTAAACTATCTAGCTTCCCTTTTCTTTTGTTAAAATTTTCAATAATTTTCATCGTAGCGTCGTACTTGTTTTTGACAGATACGAGAAGATTATTCAAATTTTCAACTTTTTCATTTATGGAAAGAATGTCTTTTTGCAAAGACTCATTCTTTTCTTTTAATGCAATGGTTTCTTTAACAATTTCTTCCTTTTCTTTAGTCTCTCTCTTAACTAATCTGATTGTTTTTCTATGTTCTTTAATGAGCTTTTCATGCATTTTGCATTGCTCCTTATATGCTCCTCTATAATCCATGTCTTCATCATCACTTGATGGTGAATCACTATCACTAGATGAATCATGCATGGTGCTTACCTTAGACGAAGTGGAAGCCATAAAACACATATGTGATGTCTCTCTTCTTCCGTCTTCTGAGGATTCATCGGATGAAGAAACGTCGCTCTGGTCGAAGGCTGTGTAAGCTTTCTTCTTTGGTCATCGAAACCTGTTTCTTCCATTGTTTCTTCTTTCATGGCTTTCTAGGTTCTTTCCACGTTCTTTGGAATCATGGTTGTTCCTTTCCAACGGACAGTCTCTTTTGACGTGCCCTGGTTTATTGCAACCAAAACAGATAATACCATTAGTGGGTCTAAAAGAGCGTTTACCATACTTACTTGTGATGAACTCTTTAAAGTTCTTTGAGATGAAAGCGATATGGTCCTCTTTGTCTGTGTAGTCAGAATCTTCTTCTTGAGCTTTGAAAGTAAGATTCTTCTTCTTTGGGGTTTCTTCGATCTTCTTGTCTTCTTCAAGTTCAATCTCATATGCCATGAGATTTTCCATTAGTTCTTCGATGGTAAGATTCTTCACGTTATGAGCTTCTCGAATGGACGTTGTTTTTTTCCTTCCATTCGGGTCGGAGAGATTTCAATATCTTCATCACCTGCTCGTATTCTGAAAGTTTCTTTCCTAGTCATGCGAGCTCATTTGTAATGGTAGTAAATTGAGTATTCACATCGGTGATACTCTCTCCTTCTTCCATTTTGAAAGATTCAAACTTAGAGTGAAACATTTATACGAGACTCTTTTACCTTTTCAGTTCTCTCATGACTTACCTGAATAGTGTGCCATATTTGATGCGCTGTCTCACATTGGGAAACTCGATTGAATGCATTACCTGTTACGACGCAAAATAGTGCATTCATCGCCTTGCATTGAGATTTTCTATCTCCTTGTCGTCGGCTGACCATTTCCCGAACTCAACTTCGGTAGGTGCGATGTATGGAACTTTAGTGACGGTCCATGCTTCGATGTCTAGTGACTCCAAGTGAGTCTTCATCCGGATCTTCCAGCTAGCGTAGTTAGTTCCGTTGAACAGAGGTGGTCGCATGGTGTTGAGTCCTTCAGAGTGAAATGATGTTGATGCCATCACCTTGACCTTGCTCTGATACCAAGTGTTGGATCCTGTGGATGTCAAACAACTCTAGAAGGGGGGTTGAATAGTGTTGTATAAAAATAAACTTTTTCGTTCTAATTGGTTAGCACAATTCAAAGCCTTCTAATGTTGCCTAAGAAACCAAGTAGAGTGATCTACGCTTGGCTCTTAATCAACTTGGGTAATCGTTAAAAGAATCAGAGAAAAAAACAATTCTGGTAGTCGACTTCCTATGAGCAGTAGTCGACTCCCAGAGAAAAATTATGCACAGCTCAATGGAAAGAATGAAATAGATGCGATTACAAAAGATATCTTTATACACTGCGGATAACAGAAAGTTAATCTTAGCAAAAGATAAACAACAATCAACAGATAATAATATAAGTACAAAGATAGACAAACACAGAAAGATTCAAACGCAGATACAAGTATTTTTATCCTGGTTCCCCACAACCCCTGGGTACGTCCAGTCCCCGACCAATCCGCTACGAGATTTCCACTATCTGTCTTGGCAAATACAAGCACCTAACTCCACTCGTTAGGATTTTTCCACACACCTAGGCTTGACCATGATTTCCGATTACAACATTGCAACACCGCAACACCTAGACTTGTCTAGGATCTCCAACACCCTTACAACAAAGGGCAAATCACAAAGTGAAAAATCAATATCCAACTCACCACAATATTTGGTGGAGTTCGGATTTACACCCAAATTCTATAGCCAAGAGTAACAGAGAACAATGTGTATTCGTGGCTTAATAGAATATGATCTTAGATCACACAAAGATATGAATTTAGTCTTTGTGATCTAAGTCAATGTTTTCAAAAATCCTTTCAAATAAAATCAAAGAATAGAGAATGAGCATTTTGAAAAACAATAGCCAAATAAAATGTTGATCTCAAAAATAATAATAACTTAAAGAAAAGAGATCAGAAATATAAACGTAGATTTGGCTAAAAGAAATGAGAGCTGAAAATTAGAGATCCTTTAGAATTTTGCACAAGAGAGAATTTTGAATTCAAGTATAATGTGTTGTATGATCTCAAAAAAATGATCCTCTATTTATATGTAAAATGAGAGGATTCGAATTTCAAATTAGTTTGACTTTTGCCCCGAAAATTATGGAAGCAATAAGTTGGAGAGATAATAAAAATCAGGTCAAACGTTGAAATTCGACAGCTGGTAGTCGACTCCCTAGGAGTGGTAGTCGACTCCCAGAGTGTTTCAGGAGAAAAATAATTCTCAGCTGGTAGTTGACTCACACTCCTTGGTAGTCGACTCCCAGAGGAGTTTCTTCTGAAACTATGGCTAGTAAGACATGTAGTTAGCTCCTGGGTGTAATGGAGATTAACTACCAAGATGAGAAGTGACTAGCAAAAGATATTAATAGTTTTGAAAATGATTTTAAAAGTATTTAAAATATTTAACTTCGAAATCATATGTGTGTGTTATTTATACTTTTGGCTTTAACTTAACCCTAAGAAAGACGCAATTCACACACTGTAGACTTAGGACACGTTCTCCCGAAGCTTGATTAGAGGATGATGTAGATGCGAGCTTCTCTTGAGCTTCTTATTCCATTTGAGCGTGAGCTTCATCATCGAGCTAAAAGTGTTGTCCTTATCTTTGCTAAGTGTGTGTAGATTGTGCTTCTTCGAAGTATGTATACAACTTTTCATTCATCGTATAATCTGCACACTTGATTGTAGAGTAGTTAGTACACTAACCTCATTTGGTGTGCTCATCATCAAAATCATTTGGGTGTGGAATCCGATTTCCATCAAGCGTAACGTTCTCTGTAGAGGAAACGTTACCAATATTTGTGACTATTTTGGACTTGTCTGGTTGGGCTAGACAAAAGGGTCTTGACGTATTATTGCAGTCAAGATACGCATTTACTAGGTTGATAGGGTTCTGCACTTTGTTGAGTGTGGTACAGTCTAGGTGGGAAGTTGAAGCTAGGACCCCATTGTAGGTGTACAGAAGGAACATATTAATGCTAGTATTTGCTTGGGGCTGGATGTAGGTCGTTGATGCGACCGAACCAGGGTAAATCTGTGCGTACTCTGTGATTGTCTCTTATTTACTCTGGTTGGGCTTTTCATTGCATGTGATTTCTCGTGGTTTGCGCAAGATTTTTTTATTAGCCTATTCACACCCCCTCTAGGCTAGGATCCAGATCCAACAAGTGGTATCAGAGCAGGTTAGAGGATCTAGTCTAGTCTAGCTATCATGAAAACCCCAAAGTTAGTCTTTCCCCATGGCATGCCTATTGATCGTCCTCCTCTTTTTAGTGGCCATGATTATAAATACTGGAAGGCTAGGATGAAAATGTATTTACTATCCGTTGATGTTGATACTTGGTACATTATTGATAACAGATATTCTATGCCTGAAAGTTATCTGAATTTAAATGATAAAAATGTGTGTGCTATAAATGCTAGAGCAATGAATATCTTATTGTGTGGGTTGAGTAGAATAATATTTGATCGTATCTCACTTGTTCTTCTACGCAGGATATATGGAGGACCTTGGAAATTGCATATGGAAGTCAGAAATCCCTCAGCTGTAATGAAACGAATCAAAAGGGAAGAAACGCTCCTTTAAATAATTTTGATGCTTCTCTTTGTGACAATACTAAGCGTAAAGTTATTTGTTTTAAATGTATAAAGCAGGGACACTTCGCTAAACATTGCCCATAAGAAACAGCTGGTGTCGTAGGGAAGAAAGGAAAAGCTGTAGTGCGAACGTGGGACATGAATAGTGCAGATGAGCTCGAGCAGAATGAAGCACACACATCCCTATACTTGATGGCAAAACATAACGAGGTAAAATATGGTAGTAAAGCTGAACTTCTAATTATCTGTAAAGCCATGCAAGAGGAAATTGATGAGCTAGAACTCACGTTAAATGGTTTTAGGAATGCCAGCTTTAAATTACAAAAAAAAACTGTGATATTTCTGAAGAAGTTGACATTCTTAAAGAAAAACTTGATGAACTTGATTCTACCATTGTTGTAATGAAAAAGGAAAAATCATGCTTTAATGAAGAAGTTGAGTGTCTCTCTTGCCCTTCATTATTGAATGAACTTAGCATGCTTAAGCAGGATTTAATTAAGCTAACTGAAAAGGATTATATGATTAGAGAGCTTAATGATAAAATGTGCATGTTAAATAACGATCTTAAAAAGAAAATGGTTGAATTTGAAAAGGAGGAGGAGGAAAACAATAGAGCTAGTATTATCGTAATGCTCATATCTTAGAGCTAGTATTATCGTAAAAGCCCATAGAAACTTTCCCAAAGATTTACGCTTCATTCCAAGGCTTCTAGTGCATCTTAGTTGGTTCAAGAAGAAGAACCAACTGACTAGATTGTCATCTAGTCGGTTAAGAATCCTTCTTGAACCGACTAGATTTCCTTGCTCAATTCAGCCTAGGCACTGTTGACCAATTAGTCGGTCGAAGAAGGTTCACCGACCGACTAGTTGTCAAACTAGTCGGTTGGGAATCCTTCTTAGACCGACTAGTTATACTTTCATTTCTTCAGCCTAGCTACTGTAGACTAGTTAGTCAGTCCAAGAACATCCATCAACCGACTAGTTGTGAAACTAGTCGGTTGGAATTTGTTCTTAGACCGACTAGTTCTCCTTGTAATCAGCCTATTGATTTCAACTACTTAGTCGGTCAAAGAACACTCACCGATCGACTAGTTGTCAAACTAGTCGGTTGGCAAGTCTTCTTAGACCGACTAGTTCTATCTCCTGAATTCTCCTTCTTGGCTGTCTACCTTCTAGCCGGTCCAAGAAGAATCACCGACCGACTAGTTGCAAAACTAATCGGTCAGTGATCCTTCTTAGACCAATTAGACTGCTTCAGAAATAGATCCGTTGGGCATTTATTGCCACAAATTTGCTTCTCTCATCTCTTTATCCTATATATACATGAAGTGCTTCTAACCTAGCATTCAAGGCTGCCATTATTGAGTTTTAGAGAATCAAAGAGAAAGCATTCAATTCTCATTTTCAAGCTTCCTCTTCTCACAAGAATCTCTCCAAACTCCTTGAGCCCTAATTTCCTCAAGAGAGATTCTCTTCATTGTGAGCCACTCAAGCCAAGAGCTTGATTCAAAGTCACCAACTCAATCCTAGCCTTCGATCGCTGTTCATCTTGGTGGAGCTAGGGTTTGGTGACATTCTCTCCTTCAAAATCTTCCTTGCCCTAAAATCAGTAAGTTTACTCAAGGCATAGGATTTTGTTGGTAAGTGTGTATTGTTTCATTTACTTTGCTATTAAGTTTATCTCTCGGTTGTGAGAGAAGATCGTGATCCCGGGTTGTGGGAGTCACGTTTTCATTTGTGTATGATTTGGTCTTGTAGAGGTTTTCTACAAGAATTTCATAGTGCAAACTTGGGTTAGAGGATTCTAACTCAAGTAGCCGGAGGGGATCCGGGTGTTTGGGACGTAGGATCACCGGGAACAAGTCGGGGAGACTTGGGTGGATCTGAACCCGTTACATCGTTTGTTTGCATTGCTTAATTCTTGTTTGTCATATTTTCATTCCGCATTGTTGGTTTAGTTTGCACAATAATTAGGAACAATTATCTTGATTATTTTAAAGTACTATTCACCCCCCCTCTAGTACTTGTGCAGTAGCTATTAGGGCATTACATTTGGTATCAGAGCCAAGTTCATAGCTATGTCTACCAATGACAACAAGAACGTTCGTCCACCTTCAGACTATAGCACCTTCAAGAACCGTGAAGGAGCTTCTTCGGTGATGGAAGGACACTCCTCAACTAGGCCTCCTTACTTCAACGGTGCCAATTATGGGTACTGGACATGCCGGATGGAAACGTTCCTCCAGAGCACTTCACTATGGAGAGCTACGTTGACGGAGTATATCGAGCCTGTCGAACAAGACTTCACTATGTGGACTACCGCGGAGGTCGCCGCGGAGGTAAATAATGCCAAGGCAATGAATGCCTTGCAATGTGCGTTGGAGCCCGAAGACTTCAATAAGATATGCACATGTAAGAGTGCATATCAAATCTGAAACTCACTCCTCATCTTTCATGAAGGAGCGAGTAGGGTAAGAGACTCCAAACTCACTGTTGTAAATAAAGAATTCGAATTATTTCACATGCAACAGGGTGAGAAGATGAAGGAGTACTATGCTCGCTTCGTTGACATTACCAATGATTTGGAGGCTTTTGGAAAGACTTACACCCAAAAGGAGAAAGTCTCAAAGATTATTGATGGACTTCCTTCTTGTTGGGAAAAGCATACCTTCGCCATCGAGGAAGGTAACGATATGAATAAGTATACTGTCGTACAATTAATGGGTACCTTGATGTCCTATGAGGTACGCAAGGACAGTAAACTAAAGATGCAGTACAAGATGAAGTCGTACTTGAAGCAAGACGAGCCGAAGAAAAAGGCGATTGCATTCAAGGCCGATCCATCTACATCTACCAATGATGAAGAATCGGAAGAAGAGTTGGACTTAGAATCCATTGCTCTTATGGCAAAGAAGTTCAACCGATTCTTCCGGAAAGGTAAATTCAAGAACAAATCAAAATTTAGTTCTACTAACGCCTCTGCTCCTTTGTGTTTTAAATGCAATAAGCCAGGACACATCAAAGCGGATTGTCCTCAAAACAAACAAAAGGAAAAATGGAAGGCACCAAAGTTTGACAAGTCTCGAAAGTACAAGAAAGTGTACAAGAAATGACTTGTCGGCACATTCACCGACTCCGACGAGGACTCCTCAAGTGGAGAGTCGGATGATGAACAAGTGGAGCAAGCACACATGTGCTTCATGGCTAGAGAGGAACATGATCAAGAGTCCTCCTCCGATGAAAGTGAGGATGAAGGCGATGAGGGAACGATGGATGACCTTAGATTAGCTAATGAGAAAATTTGGTCTAAGTATTCTAAACTAGTAAATAGATATACTAAGACTAAAGATGAGCTAACTAGTCTCCAAACATCATCTAAGCCTATCACCATCAACAATGACACCGTTGTTGAAGGCTTGAGAAATGAGATTGTAAATCTCAAATCTCAACTTAAGCATGTTCACATTGAGGATCCGGAGGAACACGAGATAGCGGATTGGATTTCTCGAAACACAACTTTGAGTATTGAGAATGAGAATCTCAAGTCTCGTATTTGTGTACTCACAACTCAAGTGTCCACTTTGGATACTTCAATACTTTCTCTCACCGAGAAGTATGAGTCTACATTAGGCCGAATTAATAAATTCAATAAAGGTAAGGACCATTTGGATAATATCCTAATTGACTTACTTCCGGCCAATCATCGTATTGGCTTGGGGTATAAAATGGGAAATTCATCCAAATCTTCCACCACCTTTGTAAGGCCATCTTCCGAAGCCTCAACTAGTGGGAGTAAACACCCCATGGGTAGTTCCTCTACCAATGGTGCTTCCACTAGGTACACACCCCCGTTTGGAAAAAAACCCACTTTGGGTGGACCTCCAAAGAAGGGTCATGCATTTATGTACACCAATACCATGCCACGTAGGGACACCTCCTACTCCACATGTTCACACGTATGATGATTTCTATGCTCCACATCCACGGGCACGTGCACACCAAGTGAGACACACTCACTCACGTGCTCCCCCACATGCATATGTTCATCCACATTACTATCATATGAACAATTACCATCATACACCATATCATATGATGCCACCACCATTTCATCATGTGCCATATGCTTATCCACGACATGCTTTTCCTAGGCCACCTCCTCGTAGGCCACATGCATCATGTAGACATCGACAACGTATGCATGCTCCCAATAGGAATAGGGCTCCCAAGACATTCACTATTTGGGACCTGAAGGACACAAGCATTGACGTGCGTTTATATTTCATACATTTACGCACGTTTTCTTCCGTGTTTTTCCGTATTTTACCGCTGTCTTTTATTTGTTTTCTTGTGTTTTCTTGTGTTTTCTTGTTTTCTTTCACTTTTCCGTATTTTCCGTGTTTTGCAGGAGTTTGCTGGCATTTGGGGCGTAAAACGATGATATCATGTGTCCCCGGATCAACGGGAGGAGTCACGCGTGATCCAGGGGGTCAAACGATGAAGATTGCATCTTTCAGCCCCTCACCCGGTCGGTTGGTCATCTCCAACCGATCGGGTGATGCATGCATGCACCACCCGGACGCAGCTTGGGGCTCACGAGAAGTCACCCGGTCGGTTCAGTGACCGGGTCAAAAGCTCAAAGTCTCTGGAAATTCGAAGCTGATTTCCAACCGATCGGGTGACCTTCACCCGATCGGTTCACCTGTAGCTGAATTTCAACAGCCTAGACTCGAAGCTCCAACCGGTCTCCTCACCCGGTCCGCACCAAGATCCAACCGGTCGGCATCAAGATCCAACCGACCGCACCAAGTTCCAACCGACCGGGTGAAACCCCCACATTGCGCTGTGATTTTGTGAAGCGGCTCACCCGACCGGTTGACTTGTCAACCGATCGGGTGATGTCGTTTTCTATAAATAGAACCCTAGGTTTCCCAGATTCGGGAGTTGGTTATTTTTTACTGTTTTCATCATTTTGTGACGGCTGTAATTTTCCAGTTTTTGTAAGTTTTCGGATCTTTGTAAAACTTTAGTATTATCTTAATTGCTTTACTACCTTTGCATTCCTATTGTCTGATTATGATTTTAACGGTCCATTTTCATTTAGATCGCTTTTTAATGAATATTTGTGAGTAGTTCCCAAATTCGGGATTTTGGCGGAAACCCCTTCGGGGGCTCTTCCCGATGCGTCCATAGGGTTAGGAAATCGGTAGGGATTAGGAATCTAACAGTTACGCGGGGTGTTTTATTGTCATCGGCGGGAAAAAGACCGCCTTTGACCGTTGGGCCAAGGGGGAATAAACTTGGTGGTTGACTCTCTAGCCATAGCTCACGCCCTTAGCGTAGACGTCGAATCCTAGCGCGCGGGAGCGACAGGACGAGACGTTGGGAGTTATCGTTGCAAGCTTAGTGCTCCCGGAGTCGATCAGTGTTAATGGACACGGGAGTGCCCACTGATCGAACCTGGGAAGTCCGGTGTATCATCCTGGGCACCGACCGGAATATCGGGCCCATGGGATGACGGTACCACTTTTAGAGGCAACGTCTCACCATTAGACACTAATTCCGATCGCCATCCTACCCGTAGGCTGTATCGGTGAGAGCCGCTCATTGGGGTCGAAACCAGAGTCCCGGGTTTTTCCTTCATATCGTCTATACCTTGCATTCCTTTACCATGACAACCCATCATCCGATCTGGGCTAGCTCGCCCACGGGGTGATTTTGGTCCTCTTTGACACAAGCACATCCTAGCCTCCCTGTGTTCGACCCCCAAGCCACACTACAACACCGTGCGCTTGCGGTTACAAATATATAAACCTCCACCGGGTCCCCCAGCCATTTGCGGCTTGCAAACCGGGGGCACGTTGACCGGCGCCCCGCTTGCGTCGCGGCGGCGCGGTGTCGTTTACCGCAAGTTTCACGGTTAGTGTAGGGTGCGGGAATATCGAACTCAGGGAGGCGAGGTTGTGCTTGGGTCAGGTAGGACCAAAATCACCCCGAGGGGCGAGCTAGCCCGAATCGGTAGATGGTTGTCACGAAAGGAAATAAAAGGGTATGAACAAAAAGAAAGTAAACCCGGGACTTTGGTTTCCAACCCGACGAGAGACTCTCGCCGATACGGCCTACGGGTATGGATAGCGATCGAGATTAGGGTCTAATGGTGAGACGTTGCCTCTGAAAGTGGTACCGGCGTCCCATGGGCCCGATATTCCGGTCGGTGCCCAGGATGATACACCGGACTTCCCGGATTCGATCAGTGGGCACTCCCGTGTCCATTAACACTGATCGATCCCGGGAGCACTAAGCCCGCAACGATATCTCCCGAAGTCTCATCCTGCCGCTCCCGCGTGCTAGGATTCGGCGTCTACGCTAAAGGCGTGAGCTATGGCTAGGGAGTCAACCGCCAAGTTTATTCCCCCTTGGCCCAACGGTCAAAGGCGGTCTTTTTCCCGCCGATGACAATGAAACACCCCGCGTAACCGTTAGATTCCTACTCCCTATCGATTTCCTAACCCTACGGACGCATCGGGAAGAGCCCCCGAAGGGGTTTCCACCAAAATCCCAGATTTGGGAACTACTCACAAAAATTCATGAAAAAGCAATCTAAATGAAATTTAACCGTTGAAATCATAATCAGACAATTGCAATGCGGAAGTAAAGGAGTAATAAAGACACTACTAAAATTTTAGAAAGATCTGAATACTTACAAAAGAGTAACAATTACAGCCGTCACAAGGAAATAAAACAGTAGAAAAACAGCAACTCCCCGTTTCTGGAACCCTAGGGGCTCTATATATAGGCCGTCGCATCAACCGATCGGTTGACAAGTCAACCGATCGGTTGATCCGTTACAAATAATATCAGAAAACGGCGAGTTTTCACCCGATCACATGAACCGATCGGGTGAGTTCTTGAGCGACCGGTTGGATCTTGGAGCGGTCGGGTGAATCGGCCGGTTGAATCGTCCGTGTCTTCAGCTCATCTTCTTCAGCTACAGATGAACCGATCGGGTGAGAGTCACCCGATCGGTTGGAATTCTGCTCGAGAAAACAGAGAACAGCCGCCCGCAGAACCGGTCTGTGAACTGGTCGGGTGACTTCTTTGTGAGCTGCGGTAGCGACCGGTTGGTGCACGCGTGCATCACCCGATCGGTTGGAGATGACCAACCGACCGGGTGAGGGGCTGAAAGATGAATACTTCGCCGTTTGACCCCCTGGATCACGCGTGACTTCTCCCGTTGCTCCGGGGACTTGGGATATCATCATTAAACGTCCCCTACATGGTCAATCCCCTGCAATCATGGACAAACAAAGAAAAGTGAAAGAAAACGGGAAAACATACGAAAACGAATAAGAGACGGCGGAAAAACACGGAGAAACACAAAAGAAAACGTGCGTGAATATATGAAATATAGACGCACATCAAAATCCCCCAAGCTGAACTCTTCCTCGTCCTCGAGGAAGACGAGTGAGAGTAGGAGCTCGGAAGGGAAAAATAGAGAGGAAGAAAGAAAAAGAAAACTCTAAGCCCTAGATCGTCCATCAGAGCCATCAAAATCAAAAACGACACACCTAGCAAGCAAACGCCAAATCACACCACTAAACCTAGGAAAGCGAGTCCAAATAAGTGTCGTGGGTCCACGCAGTGAAGCGCGAGTGAGCGTGGCCGTGTGCTAGCAAATGGTGAAGCTTTCTACGATGTGCAATGAGGCTCGATATACACAAATCCAAGAAATGACCCAAAATATCGATCCGAATTGAATTGAGCGGCGAATATAAGGTCAATCATGCATGAGAAGAGTGGGAAAAGAAGCGTATCATGCATCGGGGACTCCACAACTAGGGTCTAGGAAATCACGCCACTATAGCCAAGATACAAGCTAAATAGCTCCTAAGCCAAGCGCTTTCGATAACGACGGGGGTTGAGATGATGTGGAGAAGAACACTCGGTGCAAATTCTCGCCTTCCCTTTATTCTTGGCAAGTATGAAAATATTCACACGGGAATTTTTTTGGGTTTTGGGTATTTGCATATTTTTTTGGCTTTTTGGCTATACAATCTTTTTCTTTTCTTTCCTTTTTGGGTTTTTCTTTTCTTTTCTCCTTTTTTTTTGGATTTTTGGGATATTGGCTATACACATGTGTACTCTCCCAAGTGGGAGAACGGTACACGACGAGGGGATTTGCACCAAGTAAAACAAAAAAGAAGTCGAAATCTAAACGCTCGGGCAAAGGAGACTATTGTTGCTAAATAGAGCTTAGGCTAAATGGGGTATCCTCGTCCTTAGTTGTGGAATCCCGACGCATGCGAAATGAAGTATACGATATATATTTAGCATGCATATAGAAGCAAACATTAGAAGCAAATACCGCATATTCAATATCGAAGCATGACAATCTAGGGGTCATTCCTGGACAGGTATATAAAGTAAAATCACAAAGCAGAAGCACACCAAATGCTAGCCACGACACACGACTCACAAAAAGCTAAGTGGACCCACGATGCGTGAAATGCAAGAGGACTCGAAATCCTAGGGTTAGTTAGTGAGTGTGATTATCGATGCAATGCTAGGTGTGTGTGACTTTGTGGCGATTCATCATAGGATTCATTTCTAGGAGAAAGAGCTAAAGAAAGAAGGAAAAAGAAAAAAGAAAAACACGATGGAAAACGACTCAAATAACGTAGAAAAACAACACAAATGACGCACGAAGTGCGACTCCCCCAAGCTGAAGTTTGCATTGCCCTCAATGCAATATGAGTGAGTACGAGAGTGCAATGAAAATGGGGGGGGGGGGGAAATACGCACAGACACGAAAAGAAATGAAAACAAGGAAAACACACAGATGAAAGTGAAAAAGAAAGAAAAAACAAGATCAAAATCAAACAATACGAAAATAAAAATAAAATAAAATAACCCGACACGACACTCAAAAAAAAGTGAAAAACAAACACACACACAAAAATGAGAAAAACAAACAAAACACGACAGCACACCAAAATAGACTTCCCCCAAGCTAGACCAGAAAGAGCTAGCGAAACGATATGATCAATGAAATCCAGATATGTGCAAGGGGGAGTCAAAAACAAAAGGGGGTGAATCTAGAAAATAACACGCAAATAGTCCCCTCCCTCCGACAGAGACAAAGCGGGGCCCCGAAAAGACAGATGGGCAAAAAAATGGGGGGGGGGGGGTCAAAAGCGGGAGAGAAAAATCAAGCAGGGGCACCACCCTCTGGGGGTGGTGACGGGGGCCTGCGCTGGGGACCAGGAGTCGTGGGGGGTGGAATGTGGAGCTCGGAGACGTCGGGTGGGTCTTCGCGGATGTGGTGAACGAAGTTTTGAAGGAAGGGGAGGTCACGGTCGACGGATTCCTGGGTTATCCGACCACCCTGACCAGCAAGGAGGACCATGGCCGTGAATCGGTCGGCATGGTCATCGGATTGGAATTGCATCCCATATTCGGGATCGTAACCAGGAGGTGGGGAAGTGGTGCGTGGTGTGGTGGATGGGCTAGAGGTGGTGGGCTGTGTGCGACGGGTACGACGGGTGGGCCTAGGGTTCGAAGAGCTAGCGTCGGTGGGTTTAATACGGCGGGGAGGCATTGTGTAGGTGTGTTTGTGCGCGTAGGTGTGTGAAAGTACAACGAATTCAACACAAACACAAAATACGACCAACAAGCAAACCGAATATTTGGGAAAAGATTAAAATTAAGCAAAGGAGCGAGGTTACCCAAAATGAGATGAAGATAGTTGCTCGTGGATGCCCCGATGCTGCTCGATTGGAGCACGATGTGAAGCCGCAGCGATCTCTTCAACAAGTTCCGAAGCGGGGGGGGGGATTGGGGGAAATCTAGGGTTTGTGTGTAGGGAGATGACGGGGGAATGGAGAGAAATGATGGTGGATGGGTAGGGAAATGGTCGGAGAAGAAGATCGAGGCTGATCTTGGGGAAGAGAGCAGGAAGGCGCACGACGGGAGACGAAACGGCAGAGGGTCGGGCGATCGGGCGAGGGAGAAAACGAACGGGTGTCGGGGTGGTTATATAGGATTTTAAGTCGAACCGACCGGGTGACTTGTCACCCGATCGGTTGACGGTTGGGTCGAAAATCTCGCCGAAGAGATGCTACAGGCGAACCGATCGGTTGACTTTTCAACCGACCGGTTGGCCGCTCCACACAATTTTCCCGAGAACTTAGGGCTGCTCACCCGGTCAGGTCAACCGATCGCGCTCGAACTCAACCGATCGGTTGATATTCCCCAAAATTTCCCGAGAGTTCTCCCCAGCTCACCCGGTCTGCCACCCGGTCTCTTCATTACTCAACCGATCGGTTCATTCGGGGACAGATCTCGGCATGTATCTGATACATCCCACCCGAACGGGTGAGTTGTCACCCGATCGGTTGGGGCTTGTTTCCTGCAAAAACGAAGAAATTTGCTTAAGTCCCCGAACGGATGTTCTTGTGGCTGATTTTATTTATAAAAATAGATAAAATAAAGTGAAAAATAACGCTAAAAAGTGGGAAAAAGTTTAGAACATGGGTTGCCTCCCATGAAGCGCACTTGTTTAACGTCGTTGGCTCGACGCCCGCAAGAGATGCTCATGGTGGCTTATACGGGTGATGCACAAACTTAGGCATCTCTTCCTTGTTGGAGCTGAAGGCGCTCGGGGTAGTCAGCGGCTGGAAAAGTACTTGCTCGACCACCCTCCCTTTGTTCTTGAAATCCGGGGGCTTTTCCTTGGTGTTGGCGCTTCCCGCCATCTTCTTCAGGATTCGGACCTCGTCTTTAGTGAGGTCCGTAAGCTCTTTCCCCGTTCTCCTTATAGGAGGAAACTTGGGGAACCCGGGAGGGGTCGTTCTCGCTGCACTCGGTCTTCCAGCAGCTTCTTTGTCTTCGGGGCCTTCTTCATCTTCAGAATTCCCCAAGTCATCAGGGGGGTTTCTCAGGAGAATCTCCCAGGAGCTCTCCTCTACAGCCTTTTCTTCTTCTATCTCCAGCAAATTACACCGGAGGTCATCAGGAGGGTCGGGGTGCTTCATGGATAGTCCCAGGTCAAACTCAACTTTCTCTCCGCTGACGTTCAAGGAGAGTTTTCCGTTCTTCACATCTATAAGAACTCCAGCAGTGGCCATGAAAGGCCGTCCCAGGATAATGGGGGTGTGTGCGTCTTCGGGCATGTCCATGACTACAAAGTCCACAGGCACATGCACCCCTCTCACATTCACGGGGAGATCATCAACAATTCCCACTGGATATTTGACCGACCGGTCAGCTAGTTGTAGCGTCATCCCGGTGGGCTCCAAATCACCCATTCCTATTCTCCTGTACATCGACAAGGGCATCAAGCTAACACTCGCTCCTAGATCGACGAGTGCACGATTAATCTTTACAGCCCCGATCGTGCAAGGAATAGAGAAGCTCCCCGGGTCCTTGAGCTTCGGCGGGTTATCCCGCTGAATAAGAGCGCTACATTCTACCGTCAGCACCACTTTCTCTTTTCTTGACCCTTTGGTCACCAAATCCTTCAAGAATTTTGCATAGGAGGGGATTGTCTCGATTGCTTCCAAGAAGGGGATTTGCAGGCTTAGGTCCTTGACCATGGTGAAGAACTTCCCATATTTCTCATCAATTTTCGCCTGAGCTAACCGTTGTGGAAATGGCACAACGGGTTTATACACTCTTGGGCTCTCTTCCTCCTTCTTCTTCTCTTCTTCAGATACTCCCTCCGGAGTCATGGGATTTGATGACGAAGCACCGGTGTCACTTAATTTTTCGGTCGGTCTCTCAACGAACAATGGTGCTTCCGGGTTGCTAGGGGGCACTCTAGTAGGGATTTGTGTCCCGCTTCTCAGAACGATAGCGGACACATTCGCGTGCTCGTGCACGAGTGCCGATGTTTGTGTTGCTCCCCTCGGGTTCACCTCCGGTTGTGGAGGCAATTGGTTTTGTGACCTAGCAAGGTTCGCCACCTGTAACCCCAGCTGGGTTACTTGGTCCGTGAGGGTCCGCTGGCCCATTTCCAGCTTTTGGTTGATCCTCTCCTGGTTGGTAATATATTGAGTCAAGAGAGACTCAACCGGAGAGACGGCCCTCTGTTGGCCATACTGCTGCTGCTGGAACGGCTGCTGATTCCTGGGAGCGTACGTTTGTTGCTGAGGTTGCTGCTGAAACGGTTGCAGCTGACCCTGATTCTGCGGTGGTCTAGCCGACTGATAGATTTGTTGCTGCGGCTGCTGAGGCGGCGAGGGCTGAAATGGTGGGCGGTAACTGAAATTCGGGTGGTTCCGGTTGTTGGGAGAGTAGGCCGGGTTGGAATTTGTCCTTGGCGGATATGGTGCATTCCCCGTGGGGTTGTAAAATAGTGCGCTCGCCTGATCCAACGGTGGTGAGATGTCACCA
Source organism: Scilla litardierei (assembly GCA_030789695.1). Classification (NCBI taxonomy): domain Eukaryota; kingdom Viridiplantae; phylum Streptophyta; class Magnoliopsida; order Asparagales; family Asparagaceae; genus Scilla; species Scilla litardierei. The sequence continues at coordinate 318,909,172 of CM061142.1, read as the reverse complement.
CCGTCGAATTCCCCAAGGAATTCGGACTATACCGCAGAAAATTGCTGTGTACCGGCCCCACCGGCTCCTACCATCAGTGCGGAGATCTGGGTCGAAAGCAAGTCGAACTTGCTTTAAAGTTTGTCGACGTCCTCGACCCTGTGTATACCCCCAGTTCTTGGTGTGGCTCTCTCGTCGCACCACCGCTCATTGTTGGATGCCATGTTTTCCAGAATATTCCCGGCATCTTCCTCGCTTCGAGACATGAAGGAACCCCCAGCCGCGGCGTCCATAGAAGATTTAAGGTCATCCCTCAACCCATTGTAGAACAGATTGATAATCTGCCACTTCGGAAGCTCATGGTGAGGGCATCTTCTTTGCATCTCTTTATATCTCGTCCAAGCCTCATGCAAGGACTCGTGGCTGGCCTGGGAGAAGGAGGAGATCTCACTCCTCAACTTCATGGTCTTCCCCGGAGGAAAGAACTTCGTCAGAAAAGCGTTGGAGAGCTTCTCCCAGGTGTTGAAAGTGTTGGGGTCCTTCCCCCTTAACCATTGCTTGGCTTTGTCCCGCAAAGAGAAGGGGAACAGCTTCAGACGGAAAGCCTCTGTAGTGACACCATTAATTCGGAAGGTGTCACACTTCTCCAAGAAGGAGTCCAGGTGCTCTATCGGGCTCTCCATGGGCGCACCTGCAAACTGGTCCTGCTGGATCCATGTCACTAGAGACGGCTTCAGCTCAAAGCTTTGGGCCGCAATAGCTGGAGATCGGATGGCGGAAGTTGACTCGATGGAGGGCATCGAGTACTCCAGCAGAGACTTGTGAGGTGGGGTGTTCTCCTCCATGGATTCGGGATCTTCCCTTCTTCGCTTCTCGGCGGCCAAACGCCTAAGGGTGGCGTTAATCTCTGGATCGAGGGGAATCAAGTCGTCAAGACTCCTTGAACTCCTGCGCATGAAAAACAACAAACACCCGTGAAGCGACAAGTGGGAAAGAAACAGATAAAATAAGAAATAAAAATAAGAAAAACAAATAAGAAAAAGAAAAAAGAGAATGCGAAAATTATCGCGAGGTAGGGATGTGAGCTAGACACGAGGGTTCAAGAGATCCTAAAATATCAAGCACGTTGCCTCCCCGGCAACGGCGCCATAAACTTGACCGGCGCCCCGCTTGCGTCGCGGCGGCGCGGTGTCGTTTACCGCAAGTTTCACGGTTAGTGTAGGGTGCGGAATATCGAACTCAGGGAGGCGAGGTTGTGCTTGGGTCAGGTAGGACCAAAATCACCCCGAGGGGCGAGCTAGCCCGAATCGGTAGATGGTTGTCACGAAAGGAAATAAAAGGGTATGAACAAAAAGAAAGTAAACCCGGGACTTTGGTTTCCAACCCGACGAGAGACTCTCGCCGATACGGCCTACGGGTATGGATAGCGATCGAGATTAGGGTCTAATGGTGAGACGTTGCCTCTGAAAGTGGTACCGGCGTCCCATGGGCCCGATATTCCGGTCGGTGCCCAGGATGATACACCGGACTTCCCGGATTCGATCAGTGGGCACTCCCGTGTCCATTAACACTGATCGATCCCGGGAGCACTAAGCCCGCAACGATATCTCCCGACGTCTCATCCTGCCGCTCCTGCGTGCTAGGATTCGGCGTCTACGCTAAAGGCGTGAGCTATGGCTAGGGAGTCAACCGCCAAGTTTATTCCCCCTTGGCCCAACGGTCAAAGGCGGTCTTTTTCCCGCCGATGACAATGAAACACCCCGCGTAACCGTTAGATTCCTACTCCCTATCGATTTCCTAACCCTACGGACGCATCGGGAAGAGCCCCCGAAGGGGTTTCCACTAAAATCCCAGATTTGGGAACTACTCACAAAAATTCATGAAAAAGCAATCTAAATGAAATTTAACCGTTGAAATCATAATCGGACAATTGCAATGCTGAAGTAAAGGAGTAATAAAGACAATACTAAAATTTTAGAAAGATCTGAATACTTACAAAAGAGTAACAATTACAGCCGTCACAAGGAAATAAAACAGTAGAAAAACAGCAACTCCCCGTTTCTGGAACCCTAGGGGCTCTATATATAGGCCGTCGCATCAACCGATCGGTTGACAAGTCAACCGATCGGTTGATCCGTTACAAATAATATCAGAAAACGGCGAGTTTTCACCCGATCACATGAACCGATCGGGTGAGTTCTTGAGCGACCGGTTGGATCTTGGAGCGGTCGGGTGAATCGGCCGGTTGAATCGTCCGTGTCTTCAGCTCATCTTCTTCAGCTACAGATGAACCGATCGGGTGAGAGTCACCCGATCGGTTGGAATTCTGCTCGAGAAAACAGAGAACAGCCGCCCGCAGAACCGGTCTGTGAACCGGTCGGGTGACTTCTTTGTGAGCTGCGGTAGCGACCGGTTGGTGCACGCGTGCATCACCCGATCGGTTGGAGATGACCAACCGACCGGGTGAGGGGCTGAAAGATGAATACTTCTCCGTTTGACCCCCTGGATCACGCGTGACTTCTCCCGTTGCTCCGGGGACTTGGGATATCATCATTAAACGTCCCCTACATGGTCAATCCCCTGCAATCATGGACAAACAAAGAAAAGTGAAAGAAAACGGGAAAACATACGAAAACGAATAAGAGACGGCGGAAAACACGGAGAAACACAAAAGAAAACGTGCGTGAATATATGAAATATAGACGCACGTCACACGTCAAGCATGCATGAAAAACAAGCATACATTAATTCCTATTTCATGAATGTAGTGCACAATGATGATTATGTTGGGAAGTCTAAGTCTAATTGGACTTGGTTTTCAAAGGTCTAATCTTTTAGGACCCAATGACCTTGGGTACCATGGAATGATATTTTTATCTTTAGGTACTCAAGAAAAAGAAACGGAGCAACAAATCCAAATTTAGCTCCAAGGATGGGTGGATACTCGATAGCGGGTGTTCAAAACACATGACAGGTGAAGCTCAATTGCTCTCCGAAGTGGTGCCCATTGAGAATGGGAACCGAGTAGTCTTTGGAGGCAACGAGAGTGGAACCATCATTGGTGTTGGTAAAGTTGGTAACCCATCTAAACCTCTAATAAGTGATGTTTACCTTGTTAAAGGCTTAAATCACAATCTCATTTCAATAAGCCGCCAACTTTGTGACAATGTTTACAAAGTTAGCTTTGCGAAAGGAATGTGTCATATTTTTAGTAAAGATAATAATAATTTGTTATTTTCTGGCACACGCCATAAGGATATATATATCCTAGACATACCCAAGTCACATGAACAATGTCTCATTGCCAACACAAGTGAACAACACTTATGGCATCGACGTTTTTGTCATGTGAACTTTGGAACACTTTTTAAGCTATCCAAGTTAAATTCTATTAAAGGATTTCCTAAGCTTACTTTCCAAAAGAAAAGCTTTTGTGACTCGTGTCAACGAGGCAAACTTCCAAAGTCGTCATTCAAACCTAAGAAAAGCATTTCATCTAAATGGCCTCTAGAGCTTTTACATCTAGATATTTTTGGGCCAACTAGAGTTGCTTCATTAGGGAATGCTCGATATGGACTTGTCATCGTTGATGACTTTTCTGATTTACTTGGGTATTTTCTTTAAGTAATAAAAATGATGCTTTTGAAAACTTCACAATATTTGTGAAGAAAGTACAAAATCTCATTGGAACCACCATTGTCACTATTCGTAGTGATCATGGAGGGGAATTTGAGAATGAGTCTTTATTAAATTTCTGTGATGAAGTTGGTATTACTCACACCTTTTCTTTCCCTCGCGCACCCCCTCAAAATGGTGTTGTTGAGAGAAAGAATAGGACGCTAGTGGAATGTGCTCGCACAATGCTTGATGATAGCCAACTTGGCCATCAATTTTGGTCGGAAGCGGTACATACCGCTTGCTATGTGTTTAATAGAATACTCTTGAGGCCCGGCACCAAAAAAATTTGTTATGAATTATTGTTTGGTAGATTGCCTCAAGTTAAACATTTTCGAGTTTTTGGTGCAAAATGTTTTATTAAAAACACGTACGGGAGTTTGGACAAATTTGATCCAAGATCCGATGAGGGGATATTTGTTGGATATTCCTCCCGTAGCAAAGCCTACCGGATATACAACAAAAGAACCTCAACGATCGAGGAATCACTTCATGTTTCATTCAATGAAAATTTTGTCCCGTCTAGAATTATCAATGATGATGACTCCATGGAAGTTATATGTGATTCTATTGGTAATTCTAATTCTATTGATTCTATTGATACTAACCCTACTGATGATTCTTTTGAAAATATTCCTAGTGATCAGGGAGTTCCCAAACGACTTCATACAGTTCGTGACCATCCCCATGAGCAAGTCATTGGCAACATACTTGATAGTGTCAAGATGAGATCTCAAGTCAACTACTTCGCTCATTGTGCCTTTGCCTCTTCAGTAGAGCCAAACAATATTAACGAAGCGTGCGAAGACAGTGCTTGGATCCTAGCCATGGAGGAGGAACTCATTTAGTTTGAGAGGAATGAGGTTTGGGAGCTTGTTCCATTGCCTTCGAAGAACCACACCGTTATAGGAACGAAGTGGATCTTCAAGAATAAGACATACGAGAACCAAAACGTCGTCCGAAACAAAGCTCGGTTAGTAGCTCAAGGCTACAGGCAAGATGAAGGTATTGATTTCGAAGAATCCTTTGCTCCTGTAGCTAGATTAGAATCTATTAGGTTGTTGTTATCTTTTGCATGCCATAAATATTTTAAACTCTTTCATATGGATGTAAAAAGTGTGTTTTTAAACGGAGATGTCGTTGAGGAAGTTTATGTTTCTCAACCTCCAGGTGTTATAAATGAAAAGTTTCCAAATCACATTTTCAAACTTAAGAAAGCACTTTATGGTTTGAGACAAGCTCCTAGAGCTTGGTATGACCGCCTAAAGAACTTTCTTTTGGATTTTGGTTTTAAAATGGGTGAAGTTGATTCAACACTTTTTGTTAAGTATGCCAATCATGATATTATTTTAGTTCAAATTTATGTTGATGATTTCATTTTCGGTGCTACTAACTTCACTCTTTGCGAAGAGTTTTCTAATGTCATGAAGGACCAATTTGAGATGAGCCACATGTGTGAGCTCAAATATTTCTTAGGTCTCCAAATTCGCCAAATGCACGATGGAATCTTCATCAACCAAACCAAGTACACGGTGGAGTTGCTAAAGCGATTTGGAATGGAGAATGCTTCTGACAAGAAGACTCCAATGAGCACTACTGCACATTTTGATAAAGATACGGGCGGCAAAGATGTAGACATTCGTCTATATCAAGGTATGATAGGTAGTTTATTATACCTTACTGCCAGTCGGCCTGATATTATGTTTGCTATATGTGTATGTGCTCGTTATCAATCACAACCTAAGGATTCACACTTAGTAGCGGTAAAACGTATTTTCCGTTATTTAAGTTACACACTCGACTACGGATTATATTATCCAAAGTCTAGCACATATGAGTTAATCTCATATAGTGACGCAGATTATGCTGGATGCAAATCTGACAGGAAAAGTACTAGTGGCACTTGCCATTTTATAGGAAATTCTCTTGTCTCTTGGTTTTCCAAGAAGCAGAATTCCGTATCACTTTCAGCCACCGAGGCGGAATATATTGCCATCGGTGCTGTGTGTGCTCAGGTTCTTTGGATGAGACACACTCTTAAAGACTTCGGTATAAACTGTGATACTTGCCCTATCATGGTGGACAACCAAAGTGCAATATGTCTCTCTAAGAATCTGGTACACCATTCCCATTCCAAACACATAGATGTCCGTCACCATTTTCTAGATGATCATGTTGCTAAAAAGGACATCATTTTAGTGTACGTTGAAACCCAGAAGCAAATCACAGATATTTTCACGAAACCACTCAAGGAAGATTCCTTTGTGCGGTTACGTCGAGAATTGGGGATTATGGGTGAATCCGAGATTTAGGATTCATATTTTCAATAATCCTGCATGATAATAATTTTTTTCTATATGCTCATGCTAAATTTGTTGGGATTTTTCTGGATTTATGATTGGATTTTCGGAATTTATGCTAGATATGTTCATGCACGTCGTATTTATGATTTTCTATGTCTTACGGGGTAGAATAATGATGTTTGAGAGTGTGTTCGATGTATCGTCCAAGTGATCTTTGGAGAGAACTCAAAATTTCAAATTCTCAAATTTTTGGACTCTATTAGTCGGTCCCAGTTCATTAGCCGACCGACTAGTTTCAATTCTAGTCGGTCAGTGATTGAACTCAGACCGACTAATTCATGCTCTTTATTTAGCTTCACTTGCTGTTTGCATTTAGTCGGTCCAAGCTCATTGGCCGACCGACTAGATTGCATTCTAGTCGGTCTGCACTTGAACTTAGACCGACTAGATCTGCAAGGGCATTTGCGTCTTTGTCTCGCTGAATCGTTTTATAACTTCTTCGTACTGATTAGAACTCATTCTAATCGGTGCGATAACTCTCCTCAAACCCTTGCCCCCGCGTCTCCTCTCCTCCCTCTGCCGTGCGCCGCTGTTTCCGGCCTCCGTCAGCCATCGCCGATCACTCTCCTCCTCCAGTCGACCTAGGGTATATATATATATATATATATATATATATATATATATATATATATATATATATAAACGATGCGTGGGGGTTCCGAATTTTCCGGAGGTGACCTAGGTCTTCGTCGGCGTTCTTTCACCGTCGGCGGTGAAACTAGGTGGATCCTTTTGAATGGTTCGGTGGGTGACGCTGGAGCGGGAAGTTTGGCGGGATCGGCGACTCAGGTAGGGTCGGGAACTGGTGGCCACGGGCAGGTCGCTGAGGTCGACGGTGTTACTTCTGGTGATGGGGGAGATCAGCGGTCGGAGGGCGTTGCTTCTGGTGATGGGGGTGGACATGGATCTGATCAGCCATCTGGAGATGATTGGGTGGAGGTTCGCAGGGGTCGTCGAGCAAGTGGGAAACTGGTCAGATCTGCGAGGCCTCCTCCTTCGTCGCGATTCCCCTTGGGTCGTCCTCCCTTGGGGCACTGGAGGCATGAAAGTCGGCCTATCTCTGTGGCCAAGAATTCGGGAGGGGGGCGCAAGGTGCTTGATGTTATTCCTCAAAGGCCCCCTCTCAGGCCTAAGGTTCCTATATCTATTGTTACAAGTATGGAAAAGAGATCTTGGATTGATGTTTGCGCTGATCGTCGTGTTTATGGGGCAGGCCTAGCAATGTCCTTAGTGCCTCCGCTTCTCAATGATGAGGGCTCTCCCCGAGCGCGGATCTCTAGGACTTTGGTTGAGCGTGGGGCTGAGAGATGGAAACATACGTTGGTGGGGTATGTGTTAGGCGATACACCTTATTACGGCCAAATTGTAGCGTGGATGGAGCGTCTTTGGAGACTTAAGAAGAAGGTGCAGGTTTATTCAAAGGATAACGGATTCTTCTATTTCTGATTCGAATCTTCCGAGGAATGTGATAGGATTCTCCGAGGGGGTCCTTGGCTGTTTGATGGAAGGTTAGTTGTTCTGAAAAAGTGGTCCCTGAATCTTCGCCATGACAGAGATATCCTTACTTCTGTGCCTGTCTGGGTTCAACTGCATGGACTCCCCTTATACTTATGGAATTTGGAGAGTCTAAATATCATTGCCTCTGTAATTAGCACTCCTATGTGCCTGGATAGGGCGACTGCAAATTTGGAGAGGATAACTTATGCGAGGTGCCTAGTGGAGGTAGATGCTAAGCTTCCCCTGCGTAAGGAGGTTGAAGTGGAATTAGATGGGGGGAAATTATAACTATTGCAGCCTCGTTTGAAGGAGAACCCCCGTGATGCAGCAAATGTGTCTGTTTTGGCCACACAGATTCCCAGTGCCCTTCCAAGTGTGAGCCCCCTTCAATCCAAGAAGCTGGTGGGAATGCGGCGCCAAAGGAGAGTTGTCAAGAGGTTTTAGTTGTGCCTCCTTTTGCGGCTGTGACGGAGATAGCTCAAGTCCCTGACGGGAGTTTTGCGAACAATCTGTTGGACGTCGATAACTCAACACCTGTGCGAGCTGCTTCAGATGGGAGCACACTGGGTCCCAATGTTGCGCCGGCGGAAGGCGGAACTCCTTCTATCCCGTTTGCTGTGGGGGCCTGTATTCAGGGTCTTATGGCGGTACCGGTGGGCGGTAACTCTACTCAAAAGCCGGTGGCTGAAGGGGCCAGCATTCTAGTTCAAATTGCTACCCCTGGAGTTCTAGCGAGGGATGGTAAAGTTGGGAGGCTTTCAGATGTGTCAGCCCAGGGGGAAGCCTTGGAGGCGCAAGAGCTGGGGGGCTCTTCAGATGAACAAAATAGACCTGAGGAGGTCTTAGGCCCAGAGGAAGTTGGCCGCAAACTCCACCTGCTTCCCGACCTATTGGAGAACCCGTTGGTCGGGGATGTTGACGAGATCCCTCTTGTGTTAGCAGTTGACAACCCAAACTGGGTGGCAGAGGAGCTCAACTTTGAGCAGGCTGAGGCAGTCAAGAAGGTGAAAAAGAAGGCTGAATGCAATACTGAATCGTGTGCGAGGCGAAGCGCCAGGATTCAGAGTAGCATTCCAAAGAACCCGGTTAGCCAATGACGGTATTCATTTGGAATACGAGGGGTTTGAATAACCCGGTTTGCCATCGTGATCTTAGAGACATGCTGACTACTATAAAGCCATCTATCATCATTCTACTGGAGACAAAGATGAGATCGTTGTCGAGTGTTAACAACTCTGTGCTCCCCAAAAATTGGGGTTCCTTCCACAACATGGACATTGCTTTTGGTGGTAGAATTGTGATGGGTTTAGACCCTTTGGTTTGGAAGGCTTCCCTTGTATCTTCTTCGGATCAACACATCACAATTTCATGTACTAATTATGGAGGCTTATCGTGTGCTATTACCGGAGTGTATGGTCGGAATACTATGGGGGAACGAAAGGACCTATGGAATTCTCTCAAGTGTGATGCTACTGCTGTGAATAAAGGAGGTTGGATGGTTTATGGGAACTTTAACAGTGTGCTTGCTACTGGGGACAAAATTGGGGGCAGGAGGCTGGATCAGAAAATGGTTTTCGATTTTAATGAATGTATGGCCTCTTGCCAACTTCTAGAGCTCAAGAGCACTGGATGCAAGTATAGCTGGTGTAATAATAGAGTGGGTACTGGCCGGATCTCTGCTCGGCTCGACAGGGTTTTCGTGAATGGCGCCTGGCTTGGTCTTCTTACAGACTCGTTCATGGAGTATTTGGACCCTCTTACTAGCCACCACGCGCCCATGGTTGTCAGACTACATCCTCAGGTATATTCGGATCCAAAGCCTTTTAAATTCTTTAATTATTGGAGCAGATGCCCTGGGATTGCTGAAGTTATTGATGAAAGCTGGGGTTACTATGTGGCCGGTTCCCCTATGTATTGTGTTTCCCAACAGATAAGGAGGCTGAGGCCTATACTCCGCAAGTGCTCTTCTAATTTCAATGCTAGTAAGCAAGTTACTTTGGCCCGATCAAAGCTGGAAACTATTAGGAAGAACCAAAAGTTGTTAACTGAGGCATCTATCCAATCTCATGAGCATGCTGCGATGAAGGAGTTGGTTAATGCAATGAGTCTTGAAGAGGACATGCTCCGTCAGAAGAGTAGACAAGATTGGATCTCCCTGGGAGACCGTAATTCTAAATTCTTTTATCACGCCATGAAGTCAAGAGAAAGCCACAACAATTTGTTGCATTTGGTGGATTCTCAGGGGAGGCAGTCTAGCTCTATAGATGTGTTGAAGAAAGAAGTTGTGGACTTCTATATGGGTTTATATCACCAAGATCACTATGAGACTTCGTTCCAGCCAATAAACCCCAAACGAATTCTGACTGCGGAAGCTTCTGACTGGCTCATCAGGAGGATTTCTACTGAAGAGATCAAGAATGTTGTTTTTCAGATGAACCCCGATAAGGTTCCTGGGCCTGATGGATTTAATGCACATTTCTTCCAGCGATACTGATACCGGATTGGTGATGATGTTTCTTTGGCTGTAAAATCTTTCTTTGCATCAGGCTCCCTTCTAAGGCAGGTAAACCACACCCATCTTACTCTTGTTCCTAAGAATTCTAATGCTATCGCCTTAGGTGACTATAGACCTATTGCTTGCTGCAATGTCTTAAACAAAATTATCAGCAAGATTATCTGCAATAGGCTAAGGGTGGTGATACATGAGCTAATCTCCCCTAACCAGGCGGCTTTCCTTAAAGGAAGGCTATTATCGGATAGTTCCCTTATTGCTCACGAACAGATAAGAGATTTTAGTAACCCTATGGGGGGAAGGGCATGCATCAAACTTGATTTGCAGAAAGCGTTTGATTCAGTTAATAGGGAGTTTATTCTGCACTTTATGGGTCAGACGGGGTTCCCAACTATTTTTATAAGCTGGATCAGTGAATGTATTACCTCGCCTACTTTTTCTGTTATGGTAAAGGGCTCTCCGGTAGGTTATTTTGAAGGCAACATGGGGATTAGGCAAGGTGATCCACTATCGCCTTATCTGTTCGTAATTGTTATGGAAGCTTTCTCTATTCTAATGTCCAAAGCACTTGGAAGTGGTGCTCTCAAGCCCATGAAACGCTCGGGCACCATATCACATCATCTGTTTGTAGACGACCTCCTTGTGTTTTGCAGAGCTAATCTAAAATCGTTCATGTGCATCAAGTCTCTGCTGCTAGATTTCAGGAAATTTACTGGGTTGCAAGTTAATTGGGGGAAGAGCACTGATATGTTTAGTAAGGGTGCCACGAACAGGACTGTTCTTGCGGATTGCTTGGGTATCAATATTTCCTCTACTATAACTACTTATTTAGGCCTTCCATTATCGGCTAAATACCCCAAAGCGCTGATGTATGGTAGACTGGTGGATAAATGCAAGAAGAGGCTGATGGGATGGTCATCATCTATGTTATCTATTGCTGGGTGGATTGAGCTAGTTAAATCGGTCATCTATGGAATGGTGGCGTTTTGGATGCAAGCCTATCATATGCCATACACTGTTATGCGAGATATTTCTTCCCTTTGCAGACGGTTCATTATGGGCCTCTCTCGGGCATGGTCATGGAGGGATATGTGTTCCCCCAAGTCGGAAGGAGGAGTTGGCATTCGCTTATTGGAGGATCTCAATGTGGCTTTGGGGGTTAGACTGACGTGGAGATTTCTTACCGCTAGGAGCTTATGGGCAAAGCAAATGAAAACAAAATACAGTGGGGCTGATGAGTTCTATGCGACAACTGGGTTAGTGACTCAATCTGGCACCTGGAAACATATGGTGAAAAGTAGAAAGGCTTCTAGTACCCTTATCAGGAGAGTGGTTAAAGATGGGCGGACCACGCTATTCTGGCACGACTTTTGGCTCGATTGTGGTCCCCTTAAGAATCTGGTTGCAGTATCTCCGGACCATTCTATGAAGCGGGTGAGCGAATACTGGGTCCAAGGGGCGTGGGTGGATGACCCGGCCTTGAGTAACATTCGGCAGGTCCTTGCTCGGGTTGCATTAACTCACGGCTCTGATACTTGGGCCTGGGCGCCTTCCATTGCCAGCCGCGGGCACACCTCAGGGGAAATTGCTTCGGTTGACCCTTTCAATTTCAAAGAGGCATGGGAAGGGGTACGGGTGCGGGGAGATCCTTTCCGTTATCACAAGCTGGTTTGGTTCCCGGGACATATACCGAAATGGGCACTTACACTCCTTCGTGCATTCAGGGGTAAGCTTCTTACCAGAGATATTATTAGTAGATGGGGCTTTACCACACAAGTTAACTGTGTCCGTTGCGGTGATGCTATTATGGAAGACATAAACCACTTATTCTTCTCTTGTACCTACTCTAATTACATTCTTAGAAGATCCCTGCTGAAGTTAAATGTCAAAGGCCACATTGGCACTTCCCTGGGGGACATTGCTGAATATTATTTGATTAATTTTGGGGGAAAGGAGGTCTTGAGCAGATTGGCGAAAACAACTCTCTCTTCCATGGTGTGGCACATCTGGCGTGAGAGGAATTTTAGAGTGTTTGAAGGGAAGAGCAGAGGAAAGATGGAGATTTTTGAGGCTATTGCGGCGGATATCAGAGTTGCTATGCTTGGCCAGGACCCATCCTCCTCGGCGGAGGAAGCTGCCTTTGCAAATTGGGAGTTTAGAGATTTGGGCTAATCCATTGTATCGGTTTTTTGCTCTATGTTTGTATAGGTCCTTTTGTGGGGGTGGGGCAACTTTAATTAAGAGTGACGGCGCTTGTGCCCTCTCCTCTTTTTATTGTTTCCCTTCTCCTTCTGTTGTACATCCTGTCCATCAATAAAGATTTACTAACTTTCCAATATATATATATATATGTATATACATATGTATATACATGTATATACATATGTATATACATGTATATACATGTATATATGTATATACATGTATATACATATGTATATACATATGTATATATATATACTAGTCATACCCCGTGCCCGAGGGCACGGTTCAATTAAGATTTTCCCCCGCAAAATCTTTGTTCCCCAAAAAATTATTTCCACGGTCAAAATTGTGCGGAACAACAAATTAGCGTAAAAATATTTAGCGACACGGACGCATTCGGCGTGGAACAACGAAATCGGCGCATGCACCTTCAGCGCGGAACAACAAATTCGACGCGGAACAACAAATTCGGCGCGGACGCTTTCGATGCAGAACAACAAATTGGTTAAAAAAATTAGCGGGCGCCTTCAGCGCGGTTCATTTACGATTCCCCCTCAAAATCTTAGATCACCCATAATTTAGCTCATCCCAAGAAATTTCAATCATTTTGAAATTATTCACCTGTGATCAATATTGATCGAGTCGCATCATCTAGTCCGTCCTGATCAAGAGATCGCGCATCGTCTTCTCTACACGAACCACCATCCATGTAACCAGCAGAACATACACCTCACGTCATGTTTTAACTATAGACATGCATATTGTAACCCCCAAAACTACATCAAATCAAAAAAAAATTTCTCTAGGTGTCAACATTAAGACAATATATTTCATCATAATTCCTTAAAATTCACTTCAAGCAATTCAAATACCACATCGTCATCTACTCTCAAATTACAACGTTAAGAATTTGACATCAACGATTGGTATTTCACATTTAAAAACAATAAAATCCTTGCTCTATAAACCAAAATGAATGTATTGCAAGAATCTATTGCTGGGTGTTGCAAGAATGTATTGCGTGGTTCATTTACAAAACAATATTAAACTCTATTCCAAGAATGTATTGCTGGGTGTTGCATACCTATGTGGTGAAGGCATGCTATTATCATATTGTCATACATTCATTCAGAGTATCGCATTGCTAATCATCTTTCTTTCACATTATGAATCTGTTAATTTAAGGAACAATTTTTTCACAACAATATGTTAATATAAACTTATGATAAACTTTGAATATGATTGATATAAAGAACCTATGATTCCAAGGATGTTAACAGACTTTTGAAAAACTAAAAAGTTGTTCATTGAGAATACTATTTCATTACATGTCCTTATTGGAAAATGAAATGCATGCACAGAAGAATATATGATACTTATTACAATCTTTACCTCATTATATTAGCAAATGAACAAATAAAAAAACCAATACTATCTGTATCTCATTATATTAGCAAATGAACTGCATGCACAGAAAAAAAAAGCCTTTCAGACATTGTTGTTGCTAGTGAGGAGCACATCATTGTATGGTGCGATGATAATGGGTGGGCCTTAGGCTTCTTTGCTGACGGCTGCCACCTGTTGTCCTCAAGGATTAAGGGAACATTTCCCTCTCTTTCTCTAATCAGCCTTTCCAGTGCCACTCCTTGGAGCTTCTCCAACCGGCTCCATCCATTTGCTACACTTTGAACACCTTTACTGCATTCAGCAAACCAAAAATAGCATGCTCTTGGTTACGCACAACCATAATGATAGGGGAGTTAAATATAGCAAAAATGATAGGTGACTAAAATGAGTAAACAAAAACATCACAATTTACTCTATTTCAAAATTTCATTCTTCAAAAATAGCGATATAAAGTCTATAAATCCAAATGGCTAACTTCAGTGATAATTGACAAAATAAATATTAAATAAATGATACCATGTGCTAATTCAAAATCTCAACCTCAACTGAAGCGTATAAACTATGAAAAGCTTTGAGAGAATTTCTAGCTAAAGAACGATATACACTTCAATCAGCTAAACAAACCGTAGAGCAAAAAACAGTTTTTTCCTTCAAAAACAGTGTATATGCACATTATACACACAATAATGTATTGCTTTCTAAATCCTACTCAATTTGTGAAACCAACATGACTTATAAAACTCATATGCATACAAACATGAATTATAAAAGTCATGCATACATACAGAAAAGAATTTCTCCGCAAGTGAATGTCAAGCATATAATTAGCATACTGACAACTACTCTGCAAATTAACAAATTTTTTGATCCAATTGTCTTGCATTAGTAGCAATTGGATGATCAATTTCCTAACATTTTTGTTTGTTCTTTGAGTAACTACATCAAATATCCAACCTGAAACTTCCTCTAATGCAGTTTCCGTCACAGATAAAGTTTATGTTGTCAAAATTTTGGCACACATTCGTATTCATACAATAACCAAGCTTTTTGATGTTTGTGTGAAGATGATCACATGACTTAAAGAAATGAAGCTGCTTCTGTAAAGATTGCATAATTTTTTCAAATTTCAAGTATTCTAGGAAAAAAGGAGACTCAACAGATCTCATATTGAATGCATCCTTTAGTGTTTGATAATAAAATTTATGATGATAGTCTCTCATTACTACCTGGTGCTTCATATCCCATGGCTTCTTCCCAAATGCTGTTTTTACTTCTCCACCATCTTTGGCAAGCTAAGAAAAAGTAAGCAAAAACGGAATCAAAACCTGGTTCTAAGATCAACTAAAAATCAAAAGAGGATCGTGTCATGTATTAGGGCTGGAGAACTCGATGTTCTTATTAAGGCTGTGAGGGAAAAACTGTCACATACATGCTGATGCTAAACCACATAAAGGATAAAATCAGAGCCACCCCAAAATTACACTATCCTCAATGTAAGACAAAAGGTCTTCTTCAATTAAGAAAAACTAAAACATAGTGAACTTGGCGTGTTCTTCATAGAAAATAGTCAATAAAAGTTAATTACTTTCTTTCTACTGTTGAGGACAATCAAACAACTTAAAACATGATGGTTCCAGCTGAAGGTTACTTAAAAGGTTTGAGAACTTAAATATATGAGAAAATGTGATATTCTACTGAAAATATATAAGAACATGCACATAAACATGATATTCTAATGAAAATGTGCATGTTAATGTGAATGTTAACTAATGAATGAGAACCCAAACTGATATGCTCTAATGTATCAGGGCTTCTGATATTTTCAGTTTGAGTCTTTATTGGGCTCATTTGATAATACATATATTTGAGCACATTTGAGTTCTCTTTTGAGTTAACAGGTATTAATTCACTTTTGAGTTCTCAACATCGAGCACATTTAGTTAATAGGCATTAATTCAAAAGAATTAATGTGCTCAAAAAAGGTAATTCAACATTTTCATTTTTGTCTAGGGCTTTTGATATTTTCAATTTGATAGTTTTTCATAAACAAATGTGTTTTAGTTAAAATGGCTTTTGATGTTTAACAACATGATGGTTCAAAATGATTTCTTTATAGGTTTGCAACTGTTTGAGAAATTTACTGTTAGGTCAAAAAGATTTCTTTATAGGTTTGTAACAGGATGCATATCTATACATTATAAAGAAATATCAAAAAGAATTCACAGCTGCAGGAATACATCAAAGAAGATGAGAACTTAATCTTGAAAAAAGCCTGCAGATGAGAACATCAAGTTGAATGTTTTAACTTTTTTTGTTAACTAATAGCTTTGCCTGGAAATTAGTTAACGAAACTTGCAGATGATATGAATACCCTGATAGTTAACCCAACACCAACAAAACTAAATAAATAATCTTCATATCATAAATAATCTTCATATCACACACGTCTAATTTAAGCATTCACATCACCGATGCTTTAATTCTGATGTTATAACTTATATTTAAACTTCCAATTAAACTTCCAATAAAGCATACACACACCGATGTATGCTATGAGGGTGTGAGGCAATTAGACTAAAGTCTGAGTGTTCGAAGTGCAGGTGTGTTCGAAGTGCAGGACAATTTCAATACTGGATTCAAGCTATGTCCTGATATGTCCTGATATTGAAATATTTCATTAATTAAACAAAACTCATTCAGCCTGCTATTGAAACTTAACATTGAACTTAACATTGACATTAACATTGAAATTTTTATCATTATGTGTCATATGAATCTTAACATTTTGACTCATAACATTGAAACTGTGAAATTTTGACTCATAACATTGAAACTTAACATCATGTATTAAATTTGACTCATATGAAATTAACACAATTATATACAACTTGTAGGGAAATGTTAACATTGATACAGGATGTATATGATTCTCATATGAAGTTTGGACTTCATAACATCCTGTATTTGAAATTAACACCTGGAGGGAAATTTTGACTCATAACATCAACATTTTAACTCATAACATCTCATATTATGAAAATACAAAGTGAAATTGAATTTCACATCTCAATTTGTTAAAACTACAAATTAACATCTCATATCATCTCAGCATGTAAAAAGTACAAAATGAAATTGAAACGTAACATTGAAAAAATGAAGTTAAGTTGCAAATGATAATGTTAAGTTGCAAATGATAATGATTTTTTTGTAAATTTTTTTAGCATCCTGAATTTCACAGTCATCAACAAAAAGTGTTTTGTTGAAAAAATCTTTAAGCATTTTCCCTTATCCTCAACATTGGTTCATAAGAATCCTGAATTTCTCAGTCCTCAATGCTTACAATTGTTTTACATTGGCTTGGAATGCTGATAGCTGAATTTCTTAACTCAATCCTGAATTTCTCAACTCCATTAGCATACCATTAGCTGATAGCTGAATTTCTTAACTCAATCCTGAATTGCTTTACATTGGCTTGGAATGTTTTACAGGACAGTTTCATTTGTGATGTTAATGGTAATTCCAAGCCAAAGTAAAAAGAAAAAAATAAGACCTCTCATTCTCCAAGAACTCCATGAACTCCAACACAAAAAGAAAAAACACAATGTGATCAGTTGAGTTGAATACATCACAAATTTTCCCAGTTTCATTAATTAAACACTTAATTCTCTACCGGCAACTGAGTAAAATGAGCAAGTGTTGTTATATCAAAATGAGCAAGTATTCAAAATGAGCTAGTATTAAATGTAATGACTATCTCTCAACTCATTAAAATGAGTAATTAAATGTAATGAGTTTAGCTAAAGCCATTTGAATGAGATTTCCAATATGAACATTAGTTAATGATTTCAAATATGAACATTATCAGTTTTTAGCATGTTCAAATATGAACATTATCAGTTTTTAGCATGTTCAAATATGGGCATTATCAGTTTTTAGCATTTTCAAACTGAAATTTATTTTAGCATCTCTCAATCTCATATCTAGTTCTAGTCTACTCTTATCCATGAGAAAACAGGGATCTTATCAATGTTTATAGGATAGGTTATAAATTTTCAAAAGTTTCATACTAATGTAAAATTTTACACACATTTCTCAATTAATTTCAAATTTTACACACATAATGTAAAATGCATACACATATCCATATCAAATGAACTATGTTGAAATTTGAGTTATTGAAATTTGAGTATTCCATGAGAAAAATTTGGGCACACTGCATTTATTGAACATTCCATGAGTATTCCTATAATGAAATTTGAAATTTGAAATATATAGGCAAATATTCTCATGGAATTCCATATTCCATATCTTCAGAAAATTTGAAAGTCCATGCATTTATTGAACTTCATTTTCAAATGCCCAAATTCAATATTTGATCACATGCAAGGTTCAATATTCAATATTCAATATTCAATATTTCAGTCTTTGCAATATTGCTAATAGCAATGTCGTGTTAATACAAAATTGGTTTGAAAAATTTTCATGAACCATCACTATTTCATTTTGAGAATATCTGAAATGAGCTTTTGTTATCTGAAATGAGCTTTTGTTATGGGAAATAGCTTGTGTTATGAGAAAATGGATAAGAGTTGAAATTTTTCTCTTTGAAATTTTTCTCTTTCAACTGTAACTTGTTTGAAACTTGATGAAAAAAATGAGAAAATGAAATTTGATGAAACTTGATGAGAAAATGAAACTTGATGAGAAAATGAAATTTGTTTGAAACTTGAAATAAGCTTTTGTTATGAGGAAATGGATAAGAAATGAAATTGGTGAGTAACATTCAACTTTCATCAAATTTTTATATGTTAACTTGAATACATTCAAATTTCAGCATAGACTTTTGTAATATCATTCAGCTAAATGACAGTAAATACACCCAATGACATTAAAAGAATCACAGTGAATGATATTAAAAATCAAGATATTAGAATACATTCAATATATACAAAAATCACAGTGAATACACCCAACTGCAAACCAACATTCATGTGTTAACTTGATGTGAAAAAATTTCATCCAGTTAAATTTTTCTTGATGAATTTTCATCAAGGTAATTTGATCAAGCAAAAATTTCATTCAGCCAATGTGAATACACCCATAACTAAAAATGTTCAGCCAATGTGAGTGTATTTGATGAAAGTGCTTATGGGTGTATTCACATTGGCTGAACTAAAAATATTGGTTGAAATGTTCAAATACACTCAAATACACTCAGAAGCAAACTTTTTCTTTTGTTATACACCAATAACATATTGGCTGAAATGTGTGGCTGAAATGTTTGCTGAATTGTTGGCCAATACACTCAAATACATATTTGCTGAAATGTTCAAATACACCCATATGTTCAAATACACCCATATGTTCAAATAACTAAAAATATTGGCTGAACTAAAATTTTGAGTGTATTTGATGGCAAGGGTTTTGAACATATTTGAACATTGGCTGACTGAAATTTTTGTTCAAATACACTCAAATTGGCTGAACATGTGTATGAGTGTATTTTTGTTCAGCCAATGAAATTTTTAGTTCACCCATATGTATGTGATGAAAATTAACCCAATCTGCTTATGGGTGTATTCACATTGGCTGAACTAAAAATATTGGCTGAAATGTTCAAATTCACAGGACACTTGCTCATTTGAAATCTTCATGTATAAGCTTATGAAATCAAGTATGTCAAGCATATTCAAAATTTGACCTTGCTCATTTGAAATCAAGTATATATTCAAAATTAAATATATTCAATAAGCAAGTATTCAAAATTTCAGTATATGCAATATTTATATGGTTTATGGCATAATTAATGAGCAAGTAGTCAAAACTGAAATGATTTAATAAGCAAGTATGTAAAATGAGCAAGTATTCAAAATTTTCTCATGGATAACATGACTATCTCTCAACTCATGTTCAATGAGAATGAACAGGTTGTAGCATTTTCAAAGTGGAATATATTTTCAACTTCAGTATATTCAATTTATTCACCCAGTATATTCAATTTCAGTATATGAAAAAAACATAGAGAATTGGTAATATTGAGAAAGTAGGGAATTTTGCATATGAAAAAAACAATTTTTTCAAACTCATTTCTTAAAATATTCTTTCAATTGCAATTGCACACTCAATTTGAATATAAAATTCAGTTTATAATCTTCCCACACAAATTTCCCACACAAAGTTTGGGAATATTGCATAGAGAATTCAGTTATTCAGTTATTTTTGAATATGAAAAAAACAATACTCAAGCTTTCATTTGCAAACTCATTTCTTAAAATATTCTTTCAATTGAAATTGCAAACTCAATTTGAATATAAAATTCAGTTTATATTGGGTGTATTGACTGAAAAATTCTGTCAATTGCAAACTTAATTTATTCACTCAAGCTTTCATTTGCAAATTCAGTTTATATTGGGTGTATTGGCTGAAATCAAATTCAATTTATTTACTCAAGCTTTCATTTGCAAAACTCATGTCAAGCATACAAAATCATAATTCACAGGACACTTGCTAATATGAAAATTCACATGACAAAATTCACATGACAAAATTCAAAATCCACAATTCAATAAGCATACAATTCATAATCTTCACAGGACACTTGCTCATTTGAAATCAAGTATCTATATTCAAAATCAAGTATGAAATCTTCATGTATAATCTTCATGTATAAGCTTATGAAATCAAGTATGTCAATCATATTCAAAATTTGACCTTGCTCATTTAAAATCAAGTATATATTCAAAATTAAATCTATTCAATAAGCAAGTATTCAAAATTTCAGTATTTGCAATATTTATATGGTTTAATAAGAGGCTGCAAGCTATATAATAACACACCAAGAGTATGGACTGTTCAAATCACCTGATGTTGGATGAATTGAAACTTGAAATTATGAATATCCCAGTTAACTGTTCAAAGCACCAAATAGCCCAGGATTGAGAGAAAACGCAAAGGGTATGGTAAAAATTAGAAGTGTCCTGAGTTAAATAACACTGAAACTTGAACTTTTGATCTTCATATAACACACCTAGAATACCCTCCACCTTGCAAAAATCTGAAAATACCAAAAGAAAAAGGCTAACATGAGAGAAATGTCAAAATACATTAAGAATTGAGAGAATTGAGTGAATTATAACTCAGTTTGTCATGGTTATTATGTGAGGTGGATAGAATTGAGAGAATTGAGAGAATTTTTTAAATACATAATGCAAAACTCAGTTTGTGAATTATAACAACATAATATTCATAACTGAGAAAATTAATTGGTTAAATAAAAACTCAGTTTTACATTCTCAAGCTTCATCCAAGCTTATTCAAACAGTTTGAAATTTAATAAATGCTAATATTCAGATGCTAATATTTAGATGCTAATCATTTCTTATAGAATTGACATATGTCCTAAACAAAATTCATATGAGCATTTGGTTATAACCAACAGGACATTCATTTGCTCATATGAATTTGGTTATGACATAGAGAATTTTGGTTATAACATAGAGAATGTTGGACAACAGGACCCAAAAAAATTGATTAGCATTCCTTATTTTTGGGTCCTGTCATTAAACATAGAGAATTGATAAACATAGAGAATTGGCATTCCTTATTTTTGATATCATTTTTGATAACCCAAAATTTTCTATTTTTGATAAACATAGAGAAGTGATAAACATTCCTTATTTTTGGGTCCTGTCATTTTGGCATTCCTTATGTTATGCTAAACAATTAACATAGAGAATTTTGCAACAGGACATTCATTCACATAGAGAATTTTGCTTTTAGCCTTCATTGATAGCTCAAATACATTGAACATAATACATAATTGAACATTGAGAATTGAGAGAATTGAATACATAATGCTAATCAAATACATAATGAACATTGAGAATTGAGAGAATTGATGAAGCTCTCAAGCTTCATCCATGCTTCATCCAAGAACATAGAGAATTGAGAGAATTTGAGAATTATAACAACAGAATACATAATGCAAAACAGTTTTCCATTCTCCTATTCAAGCTCATCCAAGCTCATACATTCTCAAAATACATAATGCAAAACAGAATCTTCTCAAAATTCAGTTTCTAAGTTTCACATTCAAACAGTTTGAAATTTAACAGGACAATTGATAGCACATATTAAAAATGAACCTAATTGATATCCTGATGGGTTAATATTGAGTGATAGTGCAAATTGGGTTAATATAGAGAAAAAAATGATTTAACAATTTAATTTGACCTTAAACTCAGGATGCATATACTCCCTAGCAATATCAGGATATAATGTAATCACCCAAGCATTATTTTAATTTGACATCAAACTAAGAAAAATAAAATTCAACATTAGGCATTCAGTATTATGCAGTTTAGGCATTCAGTATTATTATGCATATTATGCATATACTCCCTAATAGCTGAACTACATTTCAATTGAAGATAGAATATTAAAAAATCAAATTGAATATTAGGCATTCAAAAGTAGGCATTCAATTGAATATTGCTATTTCACAAAAAAAATTGCATCCCCCCCTCAAAATACTCACTTATGACATCATGATTAATCAACATGACATCAAAGTAATTGGCAGTAATTGGCAATAAAATAATCAACAGAATTTAACATGATTAATCATTTCATAACAGGACATTATGAGGACAGTTTCATGGTAACATGATTCAACAGGACACTTTCATGCAAAATTAACAAAATCAAGCTCTCTGCATGAAAATGAAGAGCTTATTCATATACATTGCTAACCAAAAAAGTATTGGCAGTATTGGTATTAAAAAAAGTATGAATGAAATTGCAACTTGGACTAAGAGTTTGCAATGGAATAAGAATGCACTGTACTGTGGCTAGATGGAATGGGAGAACCTCAACCCCTGGGTAATGGACAAATAGGAATTCATTTAGCCACAGAATTAATCAACAACCCCTGTTAAACAAAAGTATACTATGAAATGAATTCATTTAGCCACAGGACAAAAGTATGAGTGAAGTCATTTCACAGGATAGATCCTATTTTCATTTCACAGCTATAAAATTTCAGTTCAATTGCCAGTTGTTTTCATTTCACATGATATATCTCAAGCACAATAAACATGATTAGTTGCCATGTGTTTTATTTGACACACATATGACTCATTTCCATATCAACTGAAATGTTAAACAAAATGAATCAAATTTTTGGAACTCATATGAATAGCCAAAGTTTTATGTTAAAAAATAATTTTTATGCCAAATTTCCATACAGCAAATGATCTATTGCCATAAATCACATTCAAGATACCCAGGATATCTTGAATTGCCAATTTGTCAGTCCAATTGTCAAACATATTCATATTCAAATTTACATATGAACTCAAAGTCATATTCATATTCAAATACATACTCATACTTAAGCCAATACTGAAGCCAATTTCTTCTAGCTATAAAATTTCATTTGCATATGAATTCAATGCAGAAGTCCACATCTCATAAGCATGGACCAAAACAAACTAGAAATTTCAATTTTTGCTATGCTCATTATTTCTATGTTCAATATTGCAACTACCAATCCAAAATTTTGAAATCCATAACAAAATTCAAGGTTCAATAGTCGTTTCAATTTCAAAATGCAAGGTTCAATATTCAATATTCATGTTAGCTATGCTCATTTTCAAGTTCAGGCAAAATTTTCAAGTTCAGGCAAAATTGAATATTGGATTGAAAAATAAGCACAAAATTTTATCATTGGTATGAAAATTTCATTTTAGTTTGAGAAATGGATAAGAGTTGCTTAAATGAGCTTGAAAATACAAAAATTTTATCATTTAGAAAATACAAAAATGTTTCATTCCAGTTTAGTATTTGCTCATCAAACATTTTCTGCAATGAAATGTATTTGCTCATTCAAACAGTTCAAACATAGCAAAATGAAATTAGCAAAACTGAAATGAAATGAGCAAACATTTCACACATAGCAAGCATAGCAAACATTTCACCAATGATATCATCCATGCATATGATATAAAATATCAAAGTCCTATAAATATTTCATTCAATTAATATTAAAATTTCATATCCAAAATTTCATTACCAAAATTTCAGAATGAAATGCAATTTTCAGTGTGCTATCAGTAAAATTTGATTAGTGAAAGTTGATTAATGAAAATTGATTTTCCAATATTAAATCATTCTCAAAGTTTAAATAATTCTCAAAATATCATATCAACATTAAATCATTCTCCAATTTGCAATAGCATATCCTGTCAACATTAAATCAACATTAAAACATTAAATCAGGTTATTCATCAAATCAGGTTATTCATTTGATGATAATATTCAATTTGATGGAGCTGAAATCAAGAAATCATTTGATGACCTACATTTCAATTTGATGATATTTGATGATGAACTCATTTGATGATGAACTACATTTCAATATCATCAAATGCATATCAAGAACTACATTTCAATTTGATGATAATATTCAATTTGATTCATCAAATCACCCTCCCTCAACGAAGAGCAAGCACATCAAATCAGGTTATTCATTAAATCATTCTCCAATTTGCAATAACATATCATCAAATACCTGGCAAGTTGATTATGAAGAGCAAGCAACTCTTACAAAGCACTCCTGTCAAGTTGAGCAAGTAATCAGTGATAGCTCACAAAGTTGTAATATTCTCACAAAGCTCACAAAGATAAATTAAAAAAGCTAACCAAGGGGACATGATGAAGCTAACCAAGGGGTGAAGTAAAAAATGTGCTTGTTGTGCTTGCTGAGGTTACTTAAAAATTGAGAATTATCTTGAGTGCATACCCAGGATATGAACTCTAGTTTGAACTCTAGGATATCATGTATCCCAGTTTGAGATATCCAGATTGAGTGGATACTTCATTCACTTCATTCACTTGATTGATTTGATACTTCATTCATTTTTGATAAACTGATAAACTGATATCAGGACAACCCTTAATTCATTCATTCATTCATTTTGCATTCACTTCAATTTAGTTTAGCATAGAGAAGTGATAAACGGATATCAGGACAACCCTTAATTCATTTTTAGCCATTTCAGGACAAACCTTAATTCATTTTTGCTAACCCAAAATTCTCTATTTTTGATAAACATAGAGAAGTGATAAACATATGAGAAAAATTGAATACATAATGCTTCTCAAAGTATCATTTCAAAGTATCAAAAAATCAAATTAGGACCGTAATTATCAAATTCTCAAGCTTGCAATATAAACTTGATGAAGCTGAAACATTGCAGGACAAATATTTAAACCAAAAATTTTTGAATGCCTCTTTGATGTGCTTGCCTTGATCTCCTTGCTCTCCGTTGATCTGAGGTAGAAGAGGTTGCTGGAGGTAGAAGAGGATGCTCTTCATGATGTGCTGCTTGTTAGCGTGGGTGATCTGAGGTAGAAGAGGTTGCTGGAGGTAGAAGAAGAAGCTGGAGGTAGAAGAAGATGGAGTGGGTGAAATGAGAGTAGCTGCGATTGATCTGAGGTAGAAGAGGTTGCTGGAGGTAGAAGAGGATGCTCTTCGTGATGTGCTGCTTGTTGGCGTGGGTGATCTGAGGTAGAAGAGGTTGCTGGAGGTTGAAGAAGAAGCTGGAGGTAGAAGAAGATGGAGTGGGTGAAATGAGAGTGGCGTGGGTGATTTGATCAAAAATGAATTACCGCCCTAAAGTTCCCTCACAAATTTGATGTGAAGAAGGAAACGGAAATTTGAATTCAAAATTTTTTTTAAAAAATGAGATGAATGAGCTGTGAAAGGAGGTGATGTGATTTGAGGGAATTCAAAAAAAATTTCTTCATATCAAACCCTATATAAAATTCAATATCTCATATCTCAATTTCTCATCATACCCTATATACAATCTATCTATATAAACATCACACCAAATTACACATAACCAAAAACAAATTCTCTTATCCATTATCTCTTATCCATTTTCTCTTAACCAAAATCTCTTATACAACAATTCACATATCCATCTATCCACAAACAAAAATACACATAACCAATATCTCTTATCCAAATTCTCTTATCCAATAACCCATGATAACATCCCTGTTTTATAATATAGATATATATATATCTCTCTCTCTCTCTCACTCAGTTTTTAGGTCTCTCTATCTCGTTCAATTTCGTTTTCGTTCGATTTAGGGTTCACTTCTAGGTCCGATTTCTTTCGATTTCTTTCGATCTTGTGCGTTTGTGTTGTCTCGTCTCTATATCATGGTGAGAACACGCATCCCTATCCGTCCTATCGCTCCATCCCCCATGACCGTCGAGTCTCCTCCTACCGACCCTCCTCAACCCAAACGTCGTGCCAAAACCACTCGTACATCTACCTCTCCTTCCTATTCCTCGCCTCCCCCTCAAGAAGAAGAGGACTACCGTTTCCAAGCCAAAACCCACATCTCAACCCAAGCCCCAGCCTAAGAAGAAGACTGTGTCTCCTGGACCATTCCGTGCTCCCACTTCACCCTCTGACTCAGATGATGAGTAAATCTCGGAGACGGGGCCTACCGAGAAGGCTCCTACTCCTCCTCCTCGATTTTCCTCTCGTCCGTCTAAAGGGAAGGCTCCCATACCTTCGGGTGGTGTCGATATCTCGTTGTGTCACGATGACCCGATGTGTCTTGCGGCATACAACCGTATTGAGCACTGTCCGTTGATTCTGGAGCATTTCGTTCAGTTCTCTGACTTTCCTCAGCTCGCAGATCTCCTCTCCTATAGCGGTCTTCTAGATTATCTTCGCCATGATCCCAAGGCGAATCCTCATCCATACCCCAGACTCGTCAAATTGTTCTATGCCAATCGAGTACGGGGTGAGTATGATGACATCCACTGCATTGAGACCACTGTCTTGGGGACACCTATTGTCCTCACGGTAGAGATTTTAGGGCAGTTGATTGGTGTCTCTTCCTATGGCCTGCTACCTTCTGATATCTCCGTCAATAATATCCACGATCTTGACCAGTCCATGCTTGCTGAGATGTTCCTTGTCATCCCTCCCGCCATGATTGGTGTTCCATCGAAATCTTTCAAGCCTAATGCGTGGGTCATTAATCTCATTCTGAAGTCGTGTCTTCTACCGAAGTACGGCTCTTCTAGCTTGCCCTCTCAGCCATTTCTCAAGCTTATCTATGCTCTTTTTATGGGGAGCGAGATAAATTGGGCCCGCATTATCTTAGATAAGATGGACTCCTTTGAATGCATCCAGAAGTCCACAAAGTCAGCCCATATTCCTTATCCCTGCCTACTGACCCTTGTCTTTCGCTACTTTGGCCTTCCTCTCCCTCCTGATGATCAGCGTCCGTTGGGTCCTCCCCTGAACGCGACTGCCGTCAAGAAGTCTCTTGTGGCCTTGCGTCACGTTCAGAGGACTACCCCTTCAGATCCTCCTCCACCTTCACGCCCTGACTCTTTAGCTTCTCAGAGCCGTCAGGAGGCTCGTATTGCTTGATGTGAGGAGATGCTTGCTCGCATCTGTCATCACTTGGGCATTGAGGTTCCTCCTACAGTTTCTGACGAGGAGGACATGGATGATGCTGATCTTGAGGAACTTGTTACTTCTCCTATTCATGCCCCCGAGGGTACGTCTGTTGGCACTTCTTCTGCCCGTGCTCCCGAGAGCACTCCTGTCGAGAGCACTCATGCTGCCACCCTCCCTTAGGTGGACACTCCAGTCATTCCCGAGACCACCAGCTCTTCTGCACAGCCTGCTGCTGCTGCTGATCCTGCCTCCGCCTCCTGAGCTTCCGTTGGACGACTGTTCCATGTGCACTTGGATGATCTATTTTGTCGTGAGAGAGTGGGGTAGGATAGTTGGGTGGTTATGTATTTTTGATGTATTTTTGGATGTTGTGGTGATACATTTTGATGTATGTTCGTTTTGATGTCTGTTCAGACATATGTTGTATGTTGTGCACCGATCTGATGATCGTGTATATTTGTGTTGGCGGATGTATACCTTTTGATGTACCATGTTACACACACACACACACACACACACACACACACACACACACACACACACACACACACACATCATGTTGCCATTTACTTCAGTGTGCACATTATATTTCTTTTTGTCTCTGATGTTGATTTCATCGCTCGATGATTATATTGATTAAATAGAATTGGTTCTATGAAAACATAGAATTGTTTTCCTCGCACTAAATTCACTAAGAATGTTGATATTGGAGAGTATGTTCCATAACTCAATACGTGAAATTTATTTGAGTTTTAATGATTTCATTTTTCGATTTTCAACTATGGTCTCGTTGGCACGCTTTGATTTTCTTCGTGATTTTACTTTGGTGTCATTTGGACCGTGGTCGTATTCTTCGACTCTCGTGCTTTTATTTTAGCCATTGTTGTTGTCGTTGATATCCTCCCGCTCTTTTTGCTAATGCCAAAGGGGGAGAGAATTAATAATGACGATGTGCTAAATGATAATTTAAAGCAATTTACCGTTAATCTAATTTGATATGTTAGATTCAGGGGGAGTTAAGATATAAAATGGATTTAGATCCTAAATTTCAATAATTGGGTTCATATTTTATACTTTCCTTGTCTGCTTGATGCATATGATTATTATTTAATACGGAATTAACGTGTCATCAATGCAGGGGGAGTAAGTAAATTTCATTTGACTCATTATTATTGATTATTATTTATGTTGGTTTGTAATCACCAAAAAGGGGGAGAATGTTGAGTATTGATTCCCCAGATTTGGTTTTGATGATGAACAAACATAAATATCGTGAACTAACTCTTTGTGAGCGCAGTTATGTGATCGTCGCCAAAATTCTACGTACATAAAAAGCGACGTCTCAAGACTTCTCAAAGCGCATGATCGTGTGCCTGAAGCTTCATTGAAGCTCAAGGAGCATTATTGAAGTCAAGAGATTCGGATTGAAGCTTTGAAGACGGTTCGTCTAGTTTATTCTTATAGTCTTCTAGATTCTTTTCATAGAATGTTAAGCCTTGAGTAGGACTTACATTATAATCTTCATAACGCTCATATCTTAGAGCTAGGATTATCGTAGAAGCCCATAGAAACTTTCCCGAAGCTTTACGCCTCATTCCGTGGATTCTAGTGCATCTTAGTTGGTTCAAGAAGAAGAACCAACCGACTAGATTGTCATCTAGTCGGTTAAGAATCCTTCTTGAACCGACTAGATTTCCTTGCTCAATTCAGCCTAGGCACTGTTGACCAATTAGTCGGTCCAAGAAGGTTCACCGACCGACTAGTTGTCAAACTAGTCGGTTGGGAATCCTTCTTAGACCGACTAGTTATACTTTCATTTCTTCAGCCTAGCTATTGTTGACTAGTTAGTCGGTCTAAGAACATCCATCGACTGGCTAGTTGTGAAACTAGTCGGTTGGAATTTGTTCTTAGACCGACTAGTTCTCCTTGTAACCAGCCTATTAATTTCAACTACTTAGTTGGTCAAAGAACACTCACCGACCGACTAGTTGTCAAACTAGTCGGTTGGCAAGTCTTCTTAGACCGACTAGTTCTATCTCCTGAATTCTCCTTCTTAGCTGTCTACCTTCTAGTCGGTCCAAGAAGAATCACCGACCGACTAGTTGCAAAACTAATCGGTCAGTGATCCTTCTTAGTCCGATTAGACTGCTTCAGAAATAGATCCGTTGGGCATTTATTGCCACGAATTCGCTTCTCTCTTCTATCTATCCTATATATACTTGAAGTGCTTCTAACCGAGCATTCAAGGCTGCCATTATTGAGTCTTAGAGAATCAAAGAAAAAGCATTCAATTCTCATTTCCAAGCTTCCTCTTCTCACAAGAATCTCTCCAAACTCCTTGAGCCCTAATTTCCTCAAGAGAGATTCTCTTCATTATGAGCCACTCAAGCCAAGAGCTTGATTCAAAGTCACCAACTCCATCCTAGCCTTCGATCGCTGTTCATCTTGGTGGAGCTAGGGTTTGGTGACATTCTCTCCTTCAAAATCTTCCTTGCCCTAATATCAGTAAGTTTACTCAAGGCAGAGGATTTTGTTGGTAAGTGTGTATTGTTTCATTTACTTTGCTATTAAGTTTATCTCTCGGTTGTGAGAGAAGATCATGATCCCGGGTTGTGGGAGTCACGTTTTCATTTGTGTATGATTTGATCTTGTAGAGGTTTTCTACAAGAATTTCATAGTGCAAACTTGGGTTAGAGGATTCTAACTCAAGTAGCCGGAGGGGATCCGGGTGTTTGGGACGTAGGATCACCGGGAACAAGTCAGGGAGACTTGGGTGGATCCAAACCCGTTACATCGTTTGTTTGCATTGCTTATTCTTGTTTGTCATATTTTCATTCCGCATTGTTGGTTGAGTTTGCATAATAATTAGGAATTATCCTCTTGATTATTTTAAAGTACTATTCACCCCCCTCTAGTACTTGTGCAGTAGCTATCAGGGCATTACACTGATACCAAATGTAATACCCTTGAAGCTACTGCACAAGTACTAGAGGGGGCGTGAATAGTACTTTAAAATAATCAAGAGGATAATTCCTAATTATCATGCAAACACAAACAACAATGCGGAATACATATGGACAACAAATAGATCACAATGCAAACAATAGATATAATGGGTTCGGATCCACCCAAGTCTCCCCGACTTGTTCCCGGTGATCCTACGTCCCAGACACCCGGATCCCTTCCGGCTACTTGAGTTAGAATCTAAAAACTCAAGCTTTCACTAAAAAACTTCTTGTAGAAACTACTACAAGACAAATCAATACAACGATCGAATCGTGACTCCCACAAACCGGGATCACGAACATCTCACAAACCGAGAGCAAAACTCAAATATAAAGTTTAATGAAATATAAAAGAACTCACCACAAAATCCTATGCCTTGAGAAATACTTACGGTATTAGGGCAAGGAAGAAAGATGGAGAGAAGCGATCACGAATTCCTAGCACCACTGAGATGAATAGGTGGAGACGGCTAGGATGATGAAGGTGATGATCTTTGAATCTTTCAGGAAAGTGATCGCACAAAAGCTCAAGATTTCTTGGTGAAATTAGGTCAAAAACGTGAGAGAGATTTTCGAGAGAGAGTCTTCGAATTTGATAAGCGATAGATCTAGAATTAGATCTGAATTCACTCTCATAATAGAGGAATTTCCATGTTTGAAACGTATCAAACATACATAGAAATAATCAAAATAGATCAAGAGAAATCATGGAAATAAAATCTCCAACGGCTGGAAAATTAAAGCAGCTTAATCGGTCTAAGAAGGATCACTGACCGATTAGTTGGTGAACTAGTCGGTCGGTGAGCCTTCTTGGACCGACTAGATGGTCGACAGAGAATTGAGTGAAATTAAGAAGGGTAAACTAATCGGTCTAAGAAGAAACACTAACCGACTAGTTTGAGAACTAGTCGGTCGGTGAACCTTCTTGGACCGACTAGTTGGTCAACAGTGAATAGGCTAAGAATTTTAAAGAAGATTAGTCGGTTCAAGAAGAATTTCCAACCGATTAGATTGTCATTTAATCGGTTGGTTCTTCTACTTGAACCAACTAAGATGCACAAAAAGCCAATAAAAGAAGCGATAAGCTACGGAACACTTTCTAAAGGCTTCTAAGTCATTCCTAGAGATAAGATAGGATAAATATGAAGTTAACTACGTAAGTAAGACTCAAGGCTTAACATTCTATAAAACGAAGCTAGAAGACATATGAATGTCATTCATTAATACAAACTTAATGATTCAAAAGAAATATACACATTAAGCACCATTTTTTTCTTTTTGTATTTTTCATTTTTTGTCTTGTGTTTATCAAGAACTAAGGCCTTTCTAACAAGCAAATGCTAGAACAAAAACAAAAACAAATCAAACACACAAAAATGCTATGAAGGTATACATTGTGCTCAAAGAAGAAAACATACCATCGCGATGTCGTTTGGCTAAGGAACTTTTTAATGAAATGTGACGTCCAATCCATATTTCCTCGTCACTCCATCTTACCTACAAGAAAGATGTTATTGTGTGACATTGGAATCCAACAAGGTCCACTCATGTTAGTCATGAAACGCTTAGGAACCCAAATTTTTTAAACTTTATGTTTTTGTTCCTATATTTGCAATAATGAGAAGTATAACCAACACGACCACATGTAAAGCACTTTGCATGACTATTTCTTGCTTTTGTTGTCTCAATGTGAAATTTACTATATTTTGACTTTTCAACCCGTTTCAAATCATAGCCAAGTCCACGCCTATTATTGCCATATATTTGGTTTCCTAGAATTATATCCCAAGATTGTTTTCCCACACTAAATTTCTTAATGGTCAATTTTAGGTTCGTGACTTTAGATTTCAAATAAGTATT
The DNA here is from genome assembly GCA_030789695.1 of Scilla litardierei. NCBI lineage: Eukaryota > Viridiplantae > Streptophyta > Magnoliopsida > Asparagales > Asparagaceae > Scilla > Scilla litardierei. Next base: position 318,877,173 of record CM061142.1, on the reverse strand, counting down.
TTCGTTCACAAGCAAAGTGCATTTACTAATGAAAGCATTCTTATTATCATCTTCATTCTTTTTCATGTTTTCAGCTTTCTTTTTCAGAATCAATCATTTTTCCTTTAAGCTCTATGATTTCTTTCTTTAGCATGCACGTCTTTTCATTAAGCTCTCTATTTTTAGTTTCTATCTTGATCATTTTTTCTTTATGCATGTCATTATCTTTTAATAAAGTAGGACAATTAAGGCATTCAATTTTTTTCATGCATGCTAGATTTCTCTTTTTTCAGCAAATCAATGGTAGATTTATATGCAACAATTTTAGCTTTCAGTTCATCTATTTCGTTAGACATGTCACAATTTTCTTGTTGCAATTCATAGTTTGAATTTTTCCAGCAATCTGCAGTGGATTCAAGCTTCTCTACAGTAGATTCAAGGCTTTCAATTTCATCTTGCATTCCTTTACAAATATTCAGAAGTTCTCTTTTACTGTAAGATTTTACCTCATCAAGCCCTCCCACCAAGCAGAGGGAGGAGTGGGCAGTCTCCTCCTCAGTTTCATCTTCATTATCCTCACCACACATTGTTGCTAAAGATTTTCCTTTCTTCTCTGCAGCGTTGTTCTTTTCTTTTGGGCAATTCCTCATAAAGTATCCATGCTTCCTGTATTTAAAACAATGAGTTTTATCAGTAGCATTCTGCTCAGAAGAGTTTTTAGCAGGATTAAATTTATTAGAGCGATTAAACCTTTTTGCCATTTCAGCTCTCCCTTACTTGGTCTTGATGTATTTTCTGAAACCTCTGACCTTTAGTGCTTGCTCCTCATCAAGATCGTCGTCGTCATCTAGTGCTTTTGAAGTCTTGATCACAGCTTTCTCTCTAGTTTCAATGCTCTGCAACTTAAGCTTTGTGACATTAAGTTCCATATCAGATCTTCCACCCTCATCTTTGATAGATCCTTGGCTTCCTGAATGGATGTGACATTGGGACGGAAGGAGCTTAGCAACACTCTTAAGATCTTCCTTATTTGCTCCAGGCTTGAGTATGGCTTTCCAAGAGAGATAGATTTGTAGACGATGTCTGTGAACCTCGCAAACATCTCCTTGATGGACTCTGATGGAAACATGCAGAAGATTTCATATTCTGAGCAAAGCAAGTCTCGACTCCTTCACCTGTGATGTTCTCTCATATGTCACCTCAAGCGCGTGCCAAATTTCCTGCGCAGTTTGACATTGAGAGATACGATTAAACTCAGCTTTATCCAAAAAGCAAATAAGTGCATTCATAGCTCTATTATTTAGAGAAAAAAATTTTTTATCAGCATCATCCCATTTATCTTCTAGTTTTAGAATTTCAGTGTCTTCAATTTTAATGGCGGGGGTTTATATCATTTTTCGACAATGTTCCACACATCATAATCAACAAACGCTAAATATATTCTCATCCGAGTTTTCCAGTAAGCAAAATCAGTGCCATTAAATTTAGGGGGTCTAATTGTAGACTGGCCTTCAGCAAAAGCCCAATCAGATATATTCATGGTTATCTAGCCTAGATCCTCTAACATGCTCTGATACTACTTGTTGGATCTGGATCTAAGCCTTTAGGGGGGAGGGTGAATTGGCTAATAAAAATTCTTCGACAACACAGGCAGTTATCAGCACATATAATTAGATGCAGAGTAAATAAGTGCAAGTAAAAGCAATCATAGAGTGCACAACAAATTTACCCTGCTTCGGTCATCCTAACGACCTACTCCAGCCCCAGAGCAGATACTAGAATTAATATGTCAAGGGTACAATTAAAGCGCTCCGAGCATCGACTCTACGCTCAACAAGTTTGTACTGCACTCACCAAAGTGCCAACCACTATTAATCTAGTAAACGCTCTCTCTTCCCCACCCCCGACTAGTTAAGACCCTCTTGTATAGCACTGACAAGACAAGACCCCAAAAGAATGAATAAGTAACATACGAAGATCAACACACCAATACATGAATATAAATAAATATGGAGTTCAGAAAAGCTCAGTTCGTGTAGATGTCGTCGTCTTTGTCGTTCAGCACTGGTCAGAACTAGTCTGACAAGATGTAGTCTTCTATCCCAAGTCGTGGCCCCCCAGAGTTACGGTCTCCTTCTTTGGCTTTGAAGCTTGTCGCAATGGATGTTGAAGCACTTGGGACTTACGGTCTTGAGGGGTTGATGTAGCTTACAACTTGCGGCCATGGATGGGAGGATGAAAACTTGCGGCCTTCCTCTATATATGGTAGCTTACAGCCTTGTTGAAGAGGAGAGGAGCTTGCGGTCTGATGTCTTGAAGGAGTTGCAACTTGAGGCCTTTGGAGGAGGAAGGAGATTTGGCCTTGCGCAATGGATGATGAAGCTCACCTTGATTGAGTTGCAGCAATGGAGAATGAAGATCACCTTTCTTCGGCCTTGCGCAATGGAGAAGAAGAGCTTCGCTTTGAATCTTGCAACTTGCGCAATGGTGGATGGAGATGAGGCTAGGAACTCGCACAACGGAGAAGATCACCTTGTATTCTTGCAATAAGGAGAAGATGGAGACTCCCTAGATGTTGCGGCAATATAGGATGAGGGACTCTTGGCAATAAGGCTTGCTTGCAAGGAGGAGGAGATCACCTTGGAGTTGCGACAAGGGGATGTTTCTTATGTGTTGGCCGCAACCTTTCTTTATGGTTTCCTCCAATTTTTCTCTCCTTCGAATGTGGGTTTATATAAGTGAAGAGGGGATCAATTATAATCAAATAGAATCCCATAAAACTAGGAGATATGATGGAATCCTAACTAGTATAGGATTTGAAGAAATCATATGGAAGATCTCTTTTAATCATTATAGGATATGGCGTTTGAATTTGGATTTGAAGAGGATTTGAATTTGAATGGCAATGTGATTTGAATGGGATCTCATTTAATCACAAATTGATTTGCATGATATTTGGTTCAATCACTTTTGATATGAATGAGATCTCTACATATATCTCCATATTTGACCAAGTCCAAATTGTAAATGAATTGCAATTTCTCCATCACTTTGACTAAGTCTCCTTTGCATATTTCGCCATCACTTTGACTAAATCCCCCTTTGAGTATTTACGAGCTTGCCACTCCTGAAAACACTTAGCACATACATCAAATTGTTCACACACGTTTGTTATCATCAAACACGACATCATCGATCGTTGTATCCAACAGAACGATAGTCATCACCGAGGAGACACAATAATGTTGATAGTTGAGGAGGAAACGACAATGGTTGAGCATGTTCATCATCAAAGGAAACAAAGTGTCAGACATCCAAAGGTGGCTCAAGGCTCGACACTCGCATACCCCTGCACAGGGGTGTTTTCCATAACTGTTGGCTAGTGTATCTTTAGAATTACATTATAGGAAAATATCTAGGCTACATGGTGGTTGAAGCATATTCCTTCGTGAATATATCGAAGAGCATATACCACATCATCTAGATGCAAACACCACAATAGCTGTCAGTTATAGTCAACAGTAAATGATCTTCTATATAATATATCACTCATTAGAGTATATTTTGGGGTTTTCTCTGTAAACTCTAAACTTCTTTTTCATCATTGGAGAACCTAGGAAAGCATCCATCCAACGCACTCTGGTTTTTCAAGAGCCCATTCAAGGGGAATTTTGGAGAGGATTGTTATCTTATGAGCATAGATGTAGGTGTTGGGAATAAAACCACTGGCGAAAGACAACGCCTTTGAGATCCACGTGGAATACCAACCCTAATAAACTGATCAGGAATCTAGGGCTAGCAAATGATTACAAATCACCCAACAAAACACCCAATTGACCTTGCAATAGATAGTAGAAAACGAATCAAAGCAACAACAAATCAAACGCAGACACAAGAGAATTTACCCTGGTTCGGTTGTAAACAACCTACATCCAGCAATCCGAGACGATTCGACTATCAGATAGATCAAACACATGGGGTTACAATCTTTCTTCCAATCATGTGAGTAATAACTTGTCAAACAAACCCTCACAATCTCACTCAAAGAAGAAGAAATCAATGGAGTAGAGAAAAATAAACTCACCTTCTCTCAAGAACTCCAAAGCCCTACAAAACTCCAATGGGGTGGCTAGAGGCTCTCCAAAACTCTAATAATCCAATAGAGTCTTTTACCTAGGCTAAAACAATAGTTAGGTTTAAATAGGATCCCCCAAAACCTGATAAAACGAGATTTGGCCGCTGGATTTCTCGGCTGGGCCCGCGTCGACTCGGCCCAAGTCGGTCGACAGCCCAAGCTGCTCGACCGAGCTGACTTGCGTTGCTTCAATCACTGAATGGAGTCGAGTCGAGTCGACTCGGTCGAGTAGCATAGCTACTCGGCCCGAGTCGAAATTCCCTTCAGAATAGTAAACTCTCAGACTTCTGAAACCATCAGAACCCTACTGTAGCTTGACCGAGTACCAAGCTACTCGACCGAGCAGCCTCCTACTCGACCGAGTAGGAGGTCTCCCGATTCGTGGGAAAACCACCCCACAACTCTCTGTTTTCTGCTGCTTCTGCTCTGCACCTGCAGATCGGTCGAGTAGCATGCCACTCGACCGAGTCGCCAGGGAAACCAATACACATGAGATCTGAATCACAAAAAACAACAATCTACATTGATTCAAATCTTATTCCAAAGACTCATGCATCTCCACGTTGCATGCCATTACCCTCTTTCTGATTATCATGATCGTCTCGGAACATGCTGACCGGCGCCCCCGCTTCTGCGGTGTGGGCACGGTGTAGGTTTACCGCAAGTGCACGGTTAGTGTAGGGTGCGTAAATATCGAACTCAGGGAGGCGAGGTTGTGCTTGAGTCAGGTAGGACCTAAATCACCCCGAGGGGCGAGCTAGCCCGAATCGGTAGATGGTTGTCACGAAAGGAAATGAAGGGTATGAACAACAAGAAAGAAAACCCGGGACTTTGGTTTCCAACCCGACGAGAGACTCTTGCCGATACGGCCTACGGGTATGGATAGCGATCGGGATTAGGGTCTAATGGTGAGACGTTGTCTCTGAAAGTGGTACCGGCGTCCCATGGGCCCGATATTCCGGTCGGTGCCCAGGATGATACGCCGGACTTCCCGGATTCGATCAGTGGGCACTCCAGTGTCCATTAACACTGATCGATCCTGGGAGCACTAAGCCCGCAACGATAACTCCCAACGTCTCATCCTGCCGCTCCCGCGTGCTAGGATTCGACGTCTACGCTATGGGTGTGAGCTATGGCTAGGGAGTCAACCGCCAAGTTTATTCCCCCTTGGCCCAACGGTCAAAGGCGGTCTTTTTCCCGCTGATGACAATGAAACACCCCGTGTAACCATTAGATTCCTAATCCCTATCGATTTCTTAACCCTATAGACGCATCGGGAAGAGCCCCCCGAAGGGGTTTCCACCAAAATCCCAGATTTGGGAACTACTCACAAAAATCCATGAAAAAGCGATCTAAATAAAAATTAACCGTTGGAATCATAATCGGACAATTGCAATGCGGAAGTAATAGAGTAGATTAGACAATACTAAAATTTGAGAAAGATCTAAAAACTTACAAAAGAGTAACAATTACAGCCGTCACAAAGTGAGAAAACAGTAAAAAAACTAGCAGCCCCCCGTTTCTGGAACCCTAGGGGTTCTATTTATAGACTCTCGCATCAACTGATCGGTTGACAAGTCAACCGATCGGTTGATCCGTTACAAAATAATAACAGAAAACGGCGAGCTTTCACCCGATCACATGAACCGGTCGGGTGAGTTCTTGAGTGACAGGTTAGATCTTGGAGCAGTCGGGTGAAGCGATCGGTTTGGCGTCCGTGTCTTCAGCTCTTCATCTTCAGCTACAGATGAACCGATCGGGTGAGAGTCACCCGATCGGTTGGCATTTTGCTCGAGAAAACAGAGAACAGGCCCCCGCTGAACCGGTCTGCGAACCGGTCGGGTGACTTCCATGTGAGCTCCGGCTGAGACCGGGTGGTGCACGTGTGCATCACCCGATCGGTTGGAGATGACCAACCGATTGGGTGAGGGGCTGAAAGATGAATTCTTCGACGTTTGACCCCCTGGATCACGCGTGACTTCTCCCGTTGCTCCGGGGACTTGGTATATCATCGTTAAACGTCCTCTACGTGGTCAATCCCCTGCAATCATGGATAAACAAAGAAAAGTGAAAGAAAACGAGAAAATACAAGAAAACGAATAAAAGACGGCGGAAAAACACGGAGAAACACAAAAGAAAACGTGCGTGAATATATGAAATATAAACGCACGTCAAAATCCCCCAAGCTGAACTCTTCCTCGTCCTCGAGGAAGACGAGTGAGAGTAGGAGCTCGGAAGGGAAAAATAGAGAGGAAGAAAGAAAAAGAAAACTCTAAATCCTAGATCGTCCATCAGATCCACCAAAATCAAAAACGACACACCAAGCAAGCAAACGCCAAATCACACCGCTAAACCTAGGAAAACGAGTCCAAATAAGTGTCGTGGGCCCACGCGGTGAAGCGCGAGTGAGTGTGGTCGTGTGCTAGCAAATGGTGTCGCTTCGAATTGAATTAAGCGGCGAATATAAGTTCAAGCATGCATGAGAAGAGTAAGAATAGAAGCGTATCATGTATCGGGGACTCCACAACTAGGGTTAAGGAAATCACGCCACTATAGCCTAGATACTAGCTAAAAAATTCCTAAGCCAAGTGTTTTCGATAACGATGGGGGTTGAGATGATGTGGAGTAGAACACTCGGTGCAAATTCTCGCCTTCCCTTTATTCTCGGCAAGTGGGAAAAAATATTCACAAGGAAAATTTTTTTGGGTTTTGGGCATTTGTATTTTTTTTTTGCTTTTTGTCTATACAAAATTTTTCTTTCTTCTCTTTTTGGGTTTTTCTTTTCTCTTTTTTCTATTTTTTTTGAATTTTGGGTTTTTGGCTATACAAATGTGCACTCTTCCAAGTGGGAGAACGGTACACGACGAGGGGATTTGCACCAAGTAAAACAAAAAAGAAGTCGAAATCTGAACACTCGGGCAAAGGAAACTATTCTCGCTAAATAGAGCATAGGCCAAATGGGTTATCCTAGTCCTTAGTTGTGGAATCCCGACACATGCGAATTGAAATGTACGATATAAATATAGCATGCATACAGTAGAAACAAATACCACATATTCAAATCGAAGCATGATAATCTAGGGGTCATTCCTGGACAGGTATATAAAGTAAAATCACAAAGCAAAAGCACACCAAATAGATAGGCACGACGCACGACTCACAAGAAAGCTAAGTGGACCCACGATGCGTGAAATGCAAGAGGACTCGAAATCCTAGGGTTAGTGAGTGTGATTATCGATGCAATGCTAGGTGTGTGTGACTTTGTGGCGATTCATCATAGGATTCATCTCTAGGAGAAAGAGCTAAAAAGAAGAAAAGAAAAAAAATAAAAACACGATGAAAACGACACAAAAAACGAAAAAGAAGGACTCAAACGACGCACACAGTGCGACTCCCCCAAGCTGAAGTTTGCATTGCCCTCAATGCAATATGAGTGAGTACGGGAGGGCAATGAAAATGGGGGGGGGATACGCACTGACACAAAAAGAAATGAAAACGAGGAAAACACATAGATGAAACTGAAAAAGAAAGAAAGATCAAAATCAAAATCAAACAACACGAAAATAAAAATAAAACCACACGACACGACACTCAAAAAGTGAAAAACAAGCACACACACAAAAATGAGAAAAACAAACAAAACACGACAGCACACCAAAATAAACGTCCCCCAAGCTAGACCAGACAGTGCTAACGAAATGATATGATCAGTGAAATGTAGAGATATGCAAAGGGGAGTCAAAAACAAAAGAGGTGAAATCAGAAAGCAGGAGAAGGTGAGTCCTCGTCCTCCTCGGAAGAGGGTGTGGATGGGTGGTCGGGGGAGGCTGGGGGTGTGCGGAGAAGTGGGGAACGAGGCGGAGGAATAGGGGCAGCAGTGGTGTGAACAATGGGAGGAGTGTCGGTGGTGGTGGGTGGTGGTGGTAGGAAGGCGATCAAGGCGGTGGTGAGAGGAATAGAAATGGAGGAAGAAGATGCGGTGGTGACGGTAGTGGGAGGTGGTGGGAGGGATCTGGAGCGCACCGGCAATTTCCTTCGGCGCACGTATGGAGTGACGGAGGAGGAGGGAGGAGGTAGCGTGGGTGCGGTGGAAGTGGTCGGGAGGGGTGAAGTGGATGCCGGGATGGGATTAGAAGAGGGAGGAGAAGAATGTGGTGAGGGGGGTGATGGATGTGGGGATGTGTGGGTGGGTGGGGGAGAAGATCGCCGGGGTGGTGAAGGTGGAGGTGGTGAAGGTGGAGGTGGTCCATGGATATGAGTGAGAAGGCGAAGAATGGCGGCCACGTTCCTCTCAAGTGCGAGGAAACGTGGGTGAGTAAGAAAAGAGGATGGTGAAGGGTCCGAGGAAGCAGAGGACATGGCGAGCTCACGAAGGGCAGCGACCTCCCTCTCAAGACCTAGACGTGAAGATACCTGACAGCGACCAAACGATGTAGACTGACGCGAGGCAGAGGTGGTGCCGCCAGGTAAGGTCGAAGAGGTGCCGACGGCAGTGGTCATGCCGGCACAGGAGACAAGGCCAGAAATGGCCGCAAGGAGGTGCTCAGACGTGATCGGTCCCGGAGCAGAAACAGGACGACTCGGGCCAGCCCCTAAATCTCCCCCAGACGCAGGGATATCCTGCTCGCCTAAGTGGGTGGCAGGGGACGGTGGTCTGCGTGCGCCTGCGGGAAGGAAAGGAAGATTCAACCCCGCTAAGAAGTTGGGATCAGGAGGGAAGGTCCAATCTCCCACAAGAGCAATGGTCATGCGAGCGGGGTTGGGAAGAATGGTGTAAGGGGCTGGGGGTGGCCATAATTAAAGATGAAGCGGCCATCTGAGTGGGGTCTAATCATGTGGATGTGCCGCAGGACATCAATATCAAGCTGTGAGGATCCTACGGCAGCTGGAAGATTATTGGGGATGGTAATATTGAATTGGGCGTGAGAGCAGATGATCGTGATGATGCCCCCACAACAAAACTTCCCCTTACCGGCCCGGCTGATCTCGAGTAGCTTGTAAACAAGCCAATCGCTGCCATGGATGGGGATGGTAGGGGCCCTGAAGCTAATTCCATCATCATCCCAGACATAAGGGAAAGTCATGGCCCAAAGGATAAAAAGGTCAGGGATAGTCACGGTGCCGGACTCGTCCCTAGGAAAAAAATGCAGATGAAATGATCCTGTGGGCCAAACGAAACACGGGATGAATGATGGAGGAGGCCTTGGCTCTTCCTCGAGGATAGTCACGGATCATTGTGAGGCGGAACCAGAATTGATCGACATCAAACTCGGGCGTGTACCTGTAGTGTCGGATGGAATCATCCCCAAGATTGGGGAAACCAAATATATCGTTAATCGTGTTCAGATTTGTGGTGACACTACGGTTACGCACCCTGAATTTAATGATCGACCCGGACTCCCAAACAAGTGTAGAGAGAAATTCGAGTGTGAGTGCCGGGTAGGATATTGCAGATGCATTAAGAAAGGCCAACCATCCTAAGTTAGCGAAAAGAGATTCGACCTCGGTGTAGACACCGAGATCGACAAGTGTTCGTGTGTGCGGGAACTTAGTAGATAGATGCCCTCGAGCATCGAGCCTACGGTAAAAATCCTTGTGCTCCTGGTTCCTAAAGATATACCCATGTGGGCTCAACATTGGGTCCACAGGGGGGATAACAGGCGGGGGAGGGCCAAGTGTAAGTGCTCGTGTACGGGAAGGGGGGCGTGTTTGTTTTCGTCTCTTTCGAGACGGCTCCTCCTCCCGCATAATTCCCTTCCCCTTGTCCTTATCTGTCACGACCCGCTTCCCTAAAATGGAGGCGAGACGTGAAAAGGTCCGCACGGGAGTGGAGCGGTGAAGCCCCAAACCCGATAAGCGTCAATTTAGTATAAGCAGGTCCCTGTAATTGCAAACGAAACAACAATAATAATAATAATAATATGAGACGGATATAAAATACCAATCCCACGGTTGTCCACAAAGTATTCAACATCACAGAAAAGCCTCCAGGCTAAAACAAAGAGTCTAAGGGCCCAGAACAAGGCCAAACAAAAGCAACGACATAACAGAGTATGGGTGCCACGCACCGATAACAAAACAACAGTCTAACAAAAGTAAAACATAACGAAGACACTAAGACTGGTCCCCAGTGTCCACGTACTCCCCGTCCAACACGGGCGCAAGCTCGGCGTCCGCAAACACCTCACCCTCAACAAGCAACTCGGGCTCAAGGTCTAACATGCGTCACCCAAAAGAGAAAGGGGCACATGTCAGCAAGTCTAAAAGACTTGAGCAAGGAAACTAAAAGTAACTAGCAACCTAGCACTTATAATGTTAAGCAATGACATGGCAGTTAAGTATGATGCAACAGTTCAAAAGAGAGGCAAGCACGCACAATGTAGCAAAAGCTACCAAATCACTAATCACTTATCATTTAACACTTAGTGCATAGAGAGTCCACCTGCTGGCCATCTCGTGGCTCAGTCCGCTTATCTCTATCACTATTAATCACACTTATCACTTATCACTTAGTGCATAGAGAGTCCACCTGCTGGCCATCTCGTGGCTCAGTCCGCTTATCTCTATCACTATTAATCACTTGTGCACTAGAGAGTCCACCTGCTGGCCGGAGTGGCGGATCAGGCCAACTCGGGGCTCAGTCCGCTTATCTCTTACCCCACCCATATGTGTCGAGCGTTGGGATTTCCAACTCACTGAGCTCGCTTCTGGAACACGAGCCAGGAAGTGTATTTGGCATAGGGGTGCACCTAGCCGGTATCCGAGCGTTGGGGTTTCCAACTACAGGGCTCGCTTCTGGAACACGAGCCAGGAACACAAACATCGTAGCAAAGCTACGCAATCACAGCAACACTTAAAAATGGAATGACATGACAATTAATTCGCGTACCGTTAATGGAAAGTAAACATGACATGGTAATTGTGCAACATGCTAAATGTCGGAACTAGCTTCGTTGTCAAGCTAGTTCCCTAATTTGCGCCTAGGCGAGTATCATTTCGTCGCCTAGCCTCTTTTACGCCTACAACAAGCAAATGGCCTAAAACATGGCCTAAACCCTAAGTGGCAAGGTTCACTTGCCTAGCACCGGGGATGACGACCACTTCGTCACACGGATGCTACCTACGGGAGAAATCGCTGTTATGGGGAACAATCATCAAAACACAAGTATTTTATTAGGGTTTCATAAAAATTACAATAGGATATGAAAACAACGGTAGATCGATTTCTTACCGAGAGGAGGCGGAAGAAACACTCCGGGAAACCCTAGGATCAGATCTGGAAGCAAATGGAGAAGTTTGGGAAAATTAGGGTTTTGGGGGATTTGATGGATTTTGATGGATTTGGTGAGATTTTGGGGAAGATGAGAGGTAGATAGGGTGAATGGATGGGTTGGATGATGGATTTAGGGCTTGGAATGAAGGATTGAAGCTTGGAGGAAGATGGGGGCTCAAGGGAGAAGATTTTAGGGTTTTGGGTCGTGTTGGGGAAGAAGAAAACGTTTGGGTTGGGTTTAAATAGGTTGGGCTGGCGGCTGCCCAGAAATTAGGGTTTTAACACTGGTTAGTCGGTCAAAGAACAACCACTGACCGACTAGTTTGGCAACTAGTCGGTCGGTCGACCAACGCAGACCGACTAAGTGTAAACAGTAACTGATACAAAATTAAGATGATGAGTTAGTCGGTTCAAGAAGCATTGTTGACCGACTAGTTTGCAACCTAGTCGGTCAACCAACGTTCTTAGACCGACTAACGATAAACAGTAACTCCTGAATAATTTAGAAAGCTAACTAGTCGGTCCAAGAAGGATTGCCGACCGACTGGATCGTCATCTAGTCGGTCGATGCCCCTTCTTATACCGGCTAATGAGCACAGAAAAGTTCCGATACGGAGCGCGGGGCCCCGGGATCGATTCCTAAGACTCCTAGGCTTGATCTAATAGTTAGACATGACCGTTATGAAGTCCGTCACGAGTGACATACTTCGAAATCGACGATCCTAAGGAAGACACGAGATAATACGACGAATCGATCGAAAATGAAAGCTACGGAGACGAAAACCACACATGAGGAGAAAATCCACCAAAACATATATTATATTATATTAAATCCAGATACATGAAAAGCAGTCGTTACATCCTCCCCAACTTAAGAAAAATTCCGTCCTCGGAATTTCCGAATACTCACGAGTCCGGAAACAAAAGTGGGTAACGCTCTCGCATCTCATCTTCTCTCTCCCAAGTGGACTCTCCCGGCGAACCGTGTCGCCACATCACCCTCACAAGATTGACTACCTTGTTACGAAGCGATTTCTGACGCCTGTCCAGAATCTGCACTGGATGCTGGTCATACGTCATATCGGGGCGAACGGTAATCTCCGAAAAATCCACCGCATGAGACGGATCACTAATGTATCGACGAAGCTGCGACACATGGAAAACATCGTGAACTCCTTCCAAAGATGGCGGCAAGGCCAAGCGATAAGCTACCTCGCCAACCCTCTCCAAAATGTCAAACGGTCCAATGTATCGCGGGCTCAACTTCCCACGCTTCCCAAAACGAATCACACCACGATTCGGGGAAATCTTCAAGAACACATGGTCGCCCGGCTGAAATTCCAAAGGACGACGTTTAGCATCCGCCCAATGCTTAAAACGGTCCTGAGCAATCCTCAACCTCTCCCGAATATTCCTGACGATAACCACGGCCTCCACGATCATCTCAGGTCCCAACAACTCCCGATCACCAATGTCATCCCAACTCAATGGCGATCGACATTTCCTCCCATAAAGAGCGGCGAAAGGCGCCATGCCAATACTTGCCTGGAAGCTGTTGTTGTAAGAGAACTCCACCAAATGTAGATGGTCCTCCCACGAACCCTTGAAATCCAACATGCACGCCCTCAGCATGTCTTCCAAAATCAGAATTGTCCTCTCGGACTGGCCATCCGTCTGCGGATGGTACGCCGTGCTGAAACTCAGACGCGTACCCAAGCTCTTCTGCAAACTCTGCCAGAACTGAGATGTGAACCTTGTGTCTCTGTCAGACACGATACTCACGGGGACTCCATGAAGTCGCACAACCTCCTGCACGATTCACGTTACATCACTATCCAAACTAGGGAAGGAAATAAAACGGAGAGTAAAAAGAATTTTACCTCCATATATCTCCTTGCTAGCGCCTCAGTGGACTGTCCCACTCGGAACGGAATAAAATGCGCAGATTTGGTCAACCGATCCACGATTACCCAAATCGCGTCATTCTGCTTCGGACTCCGAGGTAGTCCAGTCACGAAATCCATAGTGATGTGTTGCCATTTCCACTCCGGAATCGGAAGCGGTTGTAGCAACCCGGCCGAACGCTGATGCTCCGCCTTCACCTGCTGGCAAACCAAACACTTGGCTACACTCCGAGCCACACTTCTCTTCATACCATGCCACCAATAATTCAGATGAAGATCCTGGTACATCTTGGTGCCACCAGGATGCACAGAATACGGCGAAATGTGTGCCTCCACCATCAACTCCTCTCTGATATCCCCAGCAGGCACACACAACCTGGCTCCAAACCTCAGCAAGCCATCCTCATGAATCAAAAAGTCAGTCCACAGACCAGCTTCCACCTGCTCCCGAATCCTCACCAGCTTCGGATCCTCAGCCTGGCCAGCCTTAATCCGATCCACGATCGTCGACTGTACCTGCATGTACATCAACGAAGAAGCCTCTCCAGGAAGAACAATCTCCACGCCAGACTCACAAAAATCCTGCTGCAATTCCCACTGCGAGGTCAAAATCATCACCGCTGGAAGCCTACTCAAAGCATCAGGAACCACATTCACCTTGCCAGGGTGATACTGCAAATCAATCTCATAATCCGCCATAAGCTCCAACCATCGACGCTGTCGCATGTTGAGCTCCTTCTGAGTGAAAATATACTTCAAGCTTTTGTGATCGGTGAAAATCTTCACTTTCTCACTCAGCAGGAAGTGCCTCCAAATCTTAAGAGCAAACACAACGGCAGCCAACTCCAAATCATGCGTCGGGTAATTCTTCTCATGAACCTTAAGCTGACGTGACGCATACGCCACAACATGCCCGTGCTGATGCAACACACAACCGAGACCCTTGCCAAAATCATCGCAAAAGATCTCAAATCCACCGCTGCGATCAGGCATAACAAGAACAGGGGCAGTCGTCAACCTCTCCTTTAGAATACCAAAAGCACTCTCACAATCACCCGACCAAACATAAACAACATCCTTCCGTGTCAACCTAGTCATCGGCTCAGCAATACGAGAAAAGTCCTTAATGAATCGCCGATAGTAACCAGCAAGTCCAAGGAAACTCTGAATCTCAGATGCAGACGACGGAACAGGCCACTCCCTGATGGCCCTAATCTTCTCGGGATCCACAGAAATACCATCTCCAGTCACCACATGCCCCAGAAAAGCAACTCGATCCAGCCAAAACTCGCACTTTGAAAACTTAGCATACAACCGATGCTTCCTCAAAATCTCCAACACCGTCCTTAAGTGCGAGGGATGCTCTTCCTCCGACTTCGAATAGATCAGAATGTCGCCAATAAAGATAACGACAAACTTATCCAAAAAGTCGTAGAAAATCAGGTTCATCAGATTCATGAAAACTGCGGGCGCGTTAGTTACACCGAAAGGCATAACCACAAACTCATAGTGTCCATACTTCGTCCTGAACGCTGTCTTCGGAACATCATCCTTCTTCACCTTCAACTGATGGTAACCACTCCTCAAATCCAATTTAGAAAACACCCTCGAACCTCCAAGCTGATCAAAAATATCATCGATGCGAGGCAACGTGTATTTATTCTTAATGGTCACCGCATTCAACTCCCGATAGTCCACGCACATGCGACGCGAACCATCCTTCTTCTTAACCAGCAACACCGGTGCTCCCCACGGAGACACACTAGGATTAATATAACCCTTCAGCAAGAGCTCATCCAACTGCTTCCGCAACTCTTCCAATTCTGCAGGTGCCATACGATACGGCGCCTTCGAAATCGGCTGCGCACCTGGAACGAGATCAATAGAAAATTCCAGAGCTTGATCAGGCGGCAAACCGGACATCTCCTCGGGGAAGACGTCGCCAAAATCACGCACCACAGCTGGCCACTCCAGCTCCATCTGCATAGCCACAGCCTCCACCGACCGGGCCTGAAATCTGACAGGACCAAGCGAACTGCTACCACGACTGAACTCAAACACTGGATGTCCGGGAATCTCGAACACCACCTTCTTCCTCCTGCAGTCGATCGTAGCATAGAAGCTCGCAAGCCAATCCATCCCAAAGACCGCATCGTAGTTGGTGATGTTGTGGACAATAAAATCAGCATAAAGGTCATGTCCACAAACCACCACAGAGCAAGGACTGCATCCACGATGCACCGTGACTACTCCATTCCCTGTAACGATGTTCCAACTCTTGGAGAGAGTGGACGTCGACAAGGAATGCTTCTCCACGAAGCTCTGGGCCAAAATGCACATCGATGCACCAGAGTCAAAGAGGACTCGGGCAGGGAACGTGCAAACCAAAACCACACCTAATAAACAGTCTAATCAATCAAATCTTATTCTAGCAACATTCATACACAAGCATCCAACATAATTTTAACAATCAACTAATTAGGGAAGGAACAACTAGATTGGAAGTTACCTGCAACGACCTCATCCATGGCCAAAACCTCCTCCTCGGTCATCAGAAATGCCTGCCTCCTCTGCGGAATCGCCTGCCGAAAGGCATGCCCTTGCGGAACAAGGGGTACCCCACGACCAGCGGGCACCGGGGCTCTCTGCTGCAACGGCGGGGCAGCAATAGGTGCCTTCCAAGGCTGCCTCAACCTCGGGCACTCCCTGAGAACATGGGCGGGATCTCCACAGGCAATACATTGCCCCAAGTACTTCCTACATGATTCCTTGATATGGCCCTCCTTGCCACAGAAATTGCAAGTCCTCCGAACGGGCCCTCCTGGCCTCTTAAACTGAGCAGGCTGGTTCGGCCTGAATCCAGACCTAACCACAGCTCTCGCCTGTTCCAAAGGCCTCTTCCCAGCACCAACAATAGACCCCTTCCTCTAGTTCACAAGCAGCTCCTGCCTCTTGGCTGCTACTAGAACCTTCTGATAAGATTCCCGATCAGAGGAGGTCACAAAACTCTGGAGCTCCGAAGCAAGCCCCTGCAGGAACCTCTGAGCTCGCTCCTCAGCATCCTGCACCATCTTCGGCGCAAACCGACTCAGCCTCATGAACTCCTGGTGGTACATGTCCACCGACGAGTTCCCCTGCTTCAGATCAATAAAACGCTGCAGCATCTCTTCCCTGGCAGCCTTCAGGAAGAACTCACCATCGAATCTGGCCTTGAAGGTAGCCCAAACGATCGGCTCCACCAACATCTTCTCTTCAGCATCCCACCAATTCCGAGCATTATCCTTCAGCTGGCGCTTCGCCAAGTCAACCCAACTAACTTCGTTGACCTTGGACATCTTCAAATTGTCCTCGATATTCCTCATCCATTCATCAGCAGCTAGTGGACCCTCGGTTCCATCAAAATACGCAGGACCCAGCTCTCGGAACTGCTTCGCCCCGGGCTCAGGGCGAGGGGCTTCCACCACCCGAGCAGCTCGAGTCACCGGAGCATTCTGCACCTGCAGGAGCACACCCTGCTGAACTTGCATCATCTGCAACATCATCCGCATCATCTCTCCATTAGTGGGCTCCCGCTCAGGCTCCTCGTCATGAGGGGGCGCACCACTACCACCACCACGGGTGATTCACCTTCCTGCCATCTAATGACGCAGAAAACGAAACAATTAGACTCATAGCTTAGGGCTCAGATGTCGAACTTATTTGTTGGACAATCTTGCATTATTATCGTTATCCCGATAATTACAGTTACAGAAGGACCTGCATGGGCCACCACTAAAACCTGTCACGACCCGCTTCCCTAAAATGGAGGCGAGACGTGAAAAGGTCCGCACGGGAGTGGAGCGGTGAAGCCCCAAACCCGATAAGCGTCAATTTAGTATAAGCAGGTCCCTGTAATTGCAAACGAAACAACAACAATAATAATAATAATATGAGACGGATATAAAATACCAATCCCACGGTTGTCCACAAAGTATTCAACATCACAGAAAAGCCTCCAGGCTAAAAGAAAGAGTCTAAGGGCCCAGAACAAGGCCAAACAAAAGCAACGACATAACAGAGTATGGGTGCCACGCACCGATAACAAAACAACAGTCTAACAAAAGTAAAACATAACGAAGACACTAGGACTGGTCCCCAGTGTCCACGTACTCCCCGTCCAACACGGGCGCAAGCTCGGCGTCCGCAAACACCTCACCCTCAGCAAGCAACCCGGGCTCAAGGTCTAACATGCGTCACCCAAAAGAGAAAGGAGCACATGTCAGCAAGTCTAAAAGACTTGAGCAAGGAAACTGAAAGTAACTAGCAACCTACCACTTATAATGTTAAGCAATGACATGGCAGTTAAGTATGATGCAACAGTTCAAAAGAGAGGCAAGCACGCACAATGTAGCAAAAGCTACCAAATCACTAATCACTTATCATTTAACACTTAGTGCATAGAGAGTCCACCTGCTGGCCATCTCGTGGCTCAGTCCGCTTATCTCTATCACTATTAATCACACTTATCACTTATCACTTAGTGCATAGAGAGTCCACCTGCTGTCCATCTCGTGGCTCAGTCCGCTTATCTCTATCACTATTAATCACTTGTGCACTAGAGAGTCCACCTGCTGGCCGGAGTGGCGGATCAGGCCAACTCGGGGCTCAGTCCGCTTATCTCTTACCCCACCCATATGTGTCGAGCGTTGGGATTTCCAACTCACTGAGCTCGCTTCTGGAACACGAGCCAGGAAGTGTATTTGGCATAGGGGTGCACCTAGCCGGTATCCGAGCGTTGGGGTTTCCAACTACAGGGCTCGCTTCTGGAACACGAGCCAGGAACACAAACATCGTAGCAAAGCTACGCAATCACAGCAACACTTAAAAATGGAATGACATGACAATTAATTCGCGTACCGTTAATGGAAAGTAAACATGACATGGTAATTGTGCAACATGCTAAATGTCGGAACTAGCTTCGTTGTCAAGCTAGTTCCCTAATTTGCGCCTAGGCGAGTATCATTTCGTCGCCTAGCCTCTTTTACGCCTACAACAAGCAAATGGCCTAAAACATGGCCTAAACCCTAAGTGGCAAGGTTCACTTGCCTAGCACCGGGGATGACGACCACTTCGTCACATGGATGCTACCTACGGGGGAAATCGCTGTTATGGGGAACAATCATCAAAACACAAGTATTTTATTAGGGTTTCATAAAAATTACAATAGGATATGAAAACAACGGTAGATCGATTTCTTACCGAGAGGAGGCGGAAGAAACACTCCGGGGAACCCTAGGATCAGATCTGGAAGCAAATGGAGAAGTTTGGGGAAACTAGGGTTTTGGGGGAATTGATGGATTTTGATGGATTTGGTGAGATTTTGGGGAAGATGAGAGGTAGATAGGGTGAATGGATGGTTTGGATGATGGATTTAGGGCTTGGAATGAAGGATTGAAGCTTGGAGGAAGATGGGGGCTCAAGGGAGAAGATTTTAGGGTTTTGGGTCGTGTTGGGGAAGAAGAAAACGTTTGGGTTGGGTTTAAATAGGTTGGGCTGGCGGCTGCCCAGAAATTAGGGTTTTAACACTGGTTAGTCGGTCAAAGAACAACCACTGACCGACTAGTTTGGCAACTAGTCGGTCGGTCGACCAACGCAGACCGACTAAGTGTAAACAGTAACTGATACAAAATTAAGATGATGAGTTAGTCGGTTCAAGAAGCATTGCTGACCGACTAGTTTGCAACCTAGTCGGTCAACCAACGTTCTTAGACCGACTAACGATAAACAGTAACTCCTGAATAATGTAAAAAGCTAACTAGTCGGTCCAAGAAGGATTGCCGACCGACTGGATCGTCATCTAGTCGGTCGGTGCCCCTTCTTATACCGGCTAATGAGCACAGAAAAGTTCCGATACGGAGCGCAGGGCCCCGGGATCGATTCCTAAGACTCCTAGGCTTGATCTAATAGTTAGACATGACCGTTATGAAGTCCGTCACGAGTGACATACTTCGAAATCGACGATCCTAAGGAAGACACGAGATAATACGACGAATCGATCGAAAATGAAAGCTACGGAGACGAAAACCACACATGAGGAGAAAATCCACCAAAACATATATTATATTATATTAAATCCAGATACATGAAAAGCAGTCGTTACATTATCCTTAGCCATGTGTGAGTGTGCGTGTATGAATGAGTGCAAAAAACAGTGGATGCACACTAACACAAGCAAACGAGCAAGCACAATCTATATGGCAAATATATAAATATAAGCTTAGGAGCGAGTGTACCCAAGCGGAATGGCGGAGCTTGCTCGTAGACGTTCCCACACTGTTCAACGAGAGTAGCGTGGAACCGCGGCAATCTCCTCTGGCAAGAATTTTCGAAATGGGGTTGTTTGGGGGGAAATTAGGTCAGAAATTTGAGATGGAAGGAGAGAGAGGGTGTAGATGATGGAGGGATTGATGGAGGAGGTGGAGAGAGGGAGTAATGGAGGAGTAGAGGACGTGGGGGAGTGAGAATCGGTCGTTGGGGAGGAGAGAAAGGCGAAACGACGGCGATTTTTGCGATCGGGCGAGGATGAAAACGAGCGGGTGTCGGGGGGTTTATATAGGGTTTTAAGTCGAACCGATCGGGTGACTTGTCACCCGATCGGTTGACGGTTAGGTCGAAATCCTTACCGAAGAAATGCTACAGGCGAACTGGTCAGTTGACTTGTCAACCGATCGGTTGGCCGCTCCACTCATTTTCCCGAGGACTTAGGGCTGCTCACCCGGTCGCATCAACCGATGGCGCTCGAACTCAACCGATCGGTTGATATTCCCCAAAAACTTCCGAGAGTTCTCCCCAGCTCACCCGGTCTGTCACCCGGTCTCTTCATTCTTCAACCGATCGGTTCATTAGGGGGCAGTTCTCGGCTTGTATCTGATATATCCAACCGATCGGGTGAGTTATCAACCGATCGGTTGGGGCTTTGTTCCTGCAAAAACCAACAGATTTGTCTAAGTCCCCGAACGGCTGTTCTCGCGGTTGATTTTATTTTAAAAAGTAGATAAAATAAAGTCAAAAATAACGCTAAAAATGGGGAAAAAGTTTAGAACATGGGTTACCTCCCATGAAGCGCACTTGTTTAACGTCGTTGGCTCGACGCCTGCAAGAGATGTTCACGGTGGTTGATACGGGTGATGCCCAAAGTCCGGCATCTCTTCTTCATTGGAGCTGAAGGCCCTTGGAGTAGTCAGTGGCTGGAGAAATACTTGCTCGACTACCCTCCCCTTTTTCTTGGGATCTGGGGGCTTTTCTTTCGTGTTGGTGCTTCCCGCCATCTTCTTTAGGATCCGGACCTCGTCTTTAGTGAGGTCAATGGGCTCTTTCCCCGTTCTCCTCGCACGAGGAGCCTTGGGGAACCCGGGAGGGGTCGTTCTTGCTGCACTCGTTTTTCCAGCAGCTTCTTTGGTCTTGGGGCCGTCTCCATCTTCTGAATCCCCCAAGTCATCGGGGGGGGGGTTTCTTAAGAGAATCTCCCAGGAGCTCTCTTCAGCGGCCTTTTCTTCTTCTACCTCAAGAAAATTGCACCGAGGGTCATCAGGGGGATCGGGGTGCTTCATGGACAACCCCAGATCAAACTCAACTTTTTCTCCGCTGACGTTTAAAGAGAGTTTTCCGTTCTTCACATCTATTAAAACGCCAGCGGTGGCCATGAAAGGCCGTCCCAGGATGATGGGGGTGTGTGCGTCTTCAGGCATGTCCATGACTACAAAGTCCACTGGCACATGCACCCCTCTTACATTAACGGGGAGGTCATCCACAATCCCCACCGGATATTTGACCGACCGGTCAGCTAGTTGTAGGGTCATACCGGTGGGCTCCAAATCACCCATTCCTATCCTTCTATACATCGACAAGGGCATCAAACTAACACTCGCTCCGAGATCGACGAGTGCACGATGAATCTTTACTGCCCCGATCGTGCAAGGAATTGAGAAGCTCCCCGGGTCCTTGAGTTTCGACAGATTTGCCCTCTGGATGAGAGCGCTACATTCCGCCGTCAACACTACTTTCTCCTTTCTAGACCCTCTCGTCACCAAATCTTTCAGGAATTTTGCATAGGAGGGGATTGTTTAGATTGTTTCTAGGAAGGGGATTTACAGGCTTAGGTCCTTGACCATGGCGAAGAACTTGCCATATTTCTCATCAATTTTGGCCTGAGCTAACCGTTGTGGAAATGGCACAACGGGTTTGAACACTTTCGGGCTCCCTTCCTCCTTCTTCTTCTTCTCTTCTTCAGAGACTCCCTCCGGAGTCATAGGATTTGATGACGAAGCACCGGCGTCGTTTGATTTTTCGATCGGCCTCTCAACGACCGATGGTGCTTCCGGTTTGCTAGGGGGCACTCTAGTAGGAATTTGTGTCCCGCTTCTCAGAACGATAGAGGACACATTTGCGTGCTCATGCACGAGTGCCGATGTTTGCGTTGCTCCCCTCGGGTTCACCTCCGGTTGTGGCGGTAATTGGTTCTATGACCTTAAAAGGTTCGCCACTTGTAACCCCAGCTGGGTTACTTGGTCCGTGAGGGTCCGCTGACCCATTTCCAACTTTTGATTGATCTTCTCTTGGTTGGTAATATATTGAGTCAAGAGAGACTCAACCGGAGAGACGGCCCTCTGTTGGCCATACTGCTGCTGCTGCTGGAATGGCTGCTGATTCCTGGGGGCATAAAATTGTTGCTGAGGTTGCTGCTGAAATGGTTGCTGCTGAACCTGGCTCTGCTGTGGCCTAGCCGGCTGATATGTTTGTTGCTGCGGCTGCTGAGGCGGCGAGGGCTGAAATGGCGGCCGGTAACTGAAGTTTGGGTGGTTCCGGTTGTTTGGAGAGTAGGCCGGGTTGGAATTGGTCCTTGGTGGATACGGCGCATTTCCCGTGGGGTTGTAAAATAGTGCGCTCGCCTGATCCAACGGTGGTGAGATGTCACCACCGTCGAATTCCCCAAAGAATTCAGATTCTACCGCTGAAATTTGCTGTGTACCGGCCCCACTGGCTCCTACCATTAGTGCGGAGATCTGGGTCGAAAGCAAGTCGAACTTACTTGAAAGTTTGTCGACGTCCTCGACTCTGTGTATACCCCCGGATCTTGGTGTGGCTCTCTCGTCACACCACCGCTCATTGTTGGATGCCATATTTTACAGAATATGTCCGGCATCTTCCTCGCTCCTAGACATGAAGGAACCCCCAGCCGCGGCGTCCATAGAAGATTTCAGGTCATCCCTCAACCCATTGTAGAACAGATTAATAATCTGCACTTCGGAAGCTCATGGTGAGGGCATCTTCTTTGCATTTCTTTATATCTCGTCTAAGCTTCATGCAAGGACTCGTGGCTAGCCTGGGAGAAGGAGGAGATCTCACTCCTCAACTTCATGGTCTTCCCCGGAGGAAAGAACTTCGTCAGAAAAGCGTTGGAGAGCTTCTTCCAGGTGTTGAAAGTGTTGGGGTCCTTCCCCCTAGCCATTGCTTAGCTTTGTCTCGCAAAGAGAAGGGGAACAGCTTCAGACGGATAGCCTCTGTCGTGACACCATTAATCCGGAAGGTGTCACACTTCTCCAAGAAGGAGTCTAGGTGCTTGATCGGGCTCTCCATGGGTGCACCTGCAAACTGGTCCTGCTGGATCCATGTCACTAGAGACGGCTTCAGCTCAAAGCTTTGGGCCGCAATAGCTGGAGATCGGATGGCGGAAGTCGACTCAATATATGGCATCGAGTACTCCAACAGAGACTTGTGAGGTGGGGTGTTCTCCTCCATGGATTCGGGATCTTCTCTTCTTCGCTTCTCGGCGGCCAAACGCCTAAGGGTGGCGTTAATCTCTGGATCGAGGGGAATCAAGTTGTCAAGACTCCTTGAACTCCTGCACATGAAAAACAACAAACACCCGTGAAGCGATAAGTGGGAAAGAAACAGATAAAATAAGAAATAAAAATAAGAAAAATAAAAAAGAAAAAGGAGAATGCGAAAATTATCGCGAGGTAGGGATGTGAGCTAGACACGAGGGTTCAAGAGATCCTAAAATAACAAGCACGTTGCCTCCCCGGCAACGGCGCCATAAACTTGACCGGCGCCCCCGCTTCTGCGGTGTGGGTGCGGTGTCGGTTTACCACAAGTGCACGGTTAGTGTAGGGTGCGGGAATATCGAACTCAGGGAGGCGAGGTTGTGCTTGAGTTAGGTAGGACCTAAATCACCCCGAGGGGCGAGCTAGCCCGAATCGGTAGATGGTTGTCACGAAAGGAAATGAAGTGTATGAACAACAAGAAAGAAAACCCGGGACTTTGGTTTTCAACCCGACGAGAGACTCTCGCCGATACGGCCTACGGGTATGGATAGCGATCGGGATTATGGTCTAATGGTGAGACGTTGCCTCTGAAAGTGGTACCGGCATCCCATGGGCCCGATATTCCGGTCGGTGCCCAGGATGATACGCCGGACTTCCCGGATTCGATCAGTGGGCACTCCCGTGTCCATTAACACTGATCGATCCCGGGAGCACTAAGCCCGCAACGATAACTCCCAACGTCTCATCCTGCCGCTCCCGCGTGCTAGGATTCGACGTCTACTCTATGGGTGTGAGCTATGGCTAGGGAGTCAACCGCCAAGTTTATCCCCCCTTTGGCCCAACGGTCAAAGGCGGTCTTTTTCCCACCGATGACAATGAAACACCCCGCGTAACCGTTAGATTCCTAATCCCTATCGATTTCCTAACCCTATGGACGCATCAGGAAGAGCCCCCGAAGGGGTTTCCACCAAAATCCCAGATTTGGGAACTACTCACAAAAATCCATGAAAAAGCGATCTAAATAAAAATTAACCGTTGGAATCATAATCGGACAATTGCAATGCGGAAGTAATAGAGTAGATAAGACAATACTAAAATTTGAGAAAGATCTGAAAACTTACAAAAGAGTAACAATTACAGCCGTCACAAAGTGAGAAAACAGTAAAAAACTAGCAGCCCCCCGTTTCTGGAACCCTAGGGGTTCTATTTATAGACTCTCGCATCAACCGATCGGTTGACAAGTCAACCGATCGGTTGATCCGTTACAAAATAATAACAGAAAACGGCGAGCTTTCACCCGATCACATGAACCGGTCAGGTGAGTTCTTGAGTGACCGGTTGGATCTTGGAGCAGTCGGGTGAAGCGATCGGTTTGGCGTCCGTGTCTTCAGCTCTTCATCATCAGCTACAGATGAACCGATCGGGTGAGAGTCACCCGATCGGTTGGCATTTTGCTCGAGAAAACAGAGAACAGGCCCCCGCTGAACCGGTCTGTGAACCGGTCGGGTGACTTCCATGTGAGCTCCGGCTGAGACCGGGTGGTGCACGCATGCATCACCTGATCGGTTGGAGATGACCAACCGACCGGGTGAGGGGCTGAAAGATGAATTCTTCGATGTTTGACCTCCTGGATCACGCGTGACTTCTCCCGTTGCTCCGGGGACTTGGGATATCATCGTTAAACGTCCCCTACGTGGTCAATCCCCTGCAATCATGGATAAACAAAGAAAAGTGAAAGAAAACGAGAAAATACAAGAAAACGAATAAAAGACGGCGGAAAAACACGGAGAAACATAAAAGAAAACGTGCGTGAATATATGAAATATAAACGCACGTCACATGCGCTCTCCGGCGCCACCTAAGCCAATAAGGAAATTAGCTCCATGCAAACTTGGAGCTTAACGGTGGAAACTGGCACAGTAAACATGTCTGCAGGGTTCAATTCAGTTGAGATCTTCTGAAGCTATGTATCCTTCTTTTCCAAATCCAGGAAAGAATCAGGCACCTCAATATGCTTCGTCCTCGAACTGTATGCCGGGTGCTTTACCAGATGAATGGCACTCTGGCTATCACAATGCATATGTGACGAACTCTGCGGCACCCCCAAATCTCTCAGCAGACTCCTCAAATACTTAGACTCCTTCACAGCTTCCACTGCTGCAATCAACTTGGCCTCTGTGGTCGATAGCACAACCATAGACTGTAAGACTGACCTCCACGATACCGCGGCAGTGCCCATGGTGAACACATACCCCATGGTAGATCACCGCCTCTCTCTATCACTTGCATAATCGTTATCGCAGTATCCTGTCAGCACCTTTCCGTCTCCTCTCCCATTGAGGATCCCGACACTCACCGTGCCTCGCAGATATCACAGAATCCACTTGACGGCCTGCCAATGCTCCTTGCCAGGATTAGCCATATTGTCACGCCCCGCTTCCCTAAAATGGAGGCGAGACGTGAAAAGGTCCGCACGGAAGTGGAGCTGTGAAGCCCTAAACCCGATAAGCGTCAATAAAACATAAGCAGGTCCCTGTAACCACAAGCGGAACAACAATAATAATACAAGGAGAGACAGAAAGAAAATCTCAAATCTCAGAATTTGTCCAACATGAAAATTAAGTTCAACATCCAGAAAAGCCACCAGGCTAAAAGAAAGAGTCTAAAGGCCCAGAACAAGGCCAACAAAAGGGACAACATAACAAAGTATTGGTGCCATGCACCGACAAAAAACAGTCTAAACAACAACACAAATAGTCTCTACGACTGATCGCCCGTGTCCACGAAGTCCTCATCAAACACAGGCTCGGGCTCGGCGTCTGCAAACACCTCGTCCTCAACAATGAACTCAGGCTCAGGATCTAACATGTGTCACCCAAAAGAGTAAAGGGGCACATGTCAGCAAGTCTAAAAGACTTGGACAAGGAAACTGAAAGTAAGGTAAACTAACAACCTAGCAGTTATAGTATGCATGACATGGCAGTTATGGTATGAGTGCACAAGTAAGACATGGTGAAACAATAAGTACAAGAGAACCATTATCAGGCATTTCAAGAGTAGCCAAGCTACTAACAATCTCAATCTTTTCACTAGTCACATTTCAAGTTGTTTGTAGATGTTTACGTCTTACAGCTGAACTGTTGGACATTCACACTGATTGGCCGCTTAACACTACCCCAGAACCCAGAGTTTACGCCTTACAACTGCAGTTGCTGATCGTGCAGACTCCCAGTTGAATGGCCGCTTAACTCTTACCCCATAACCCACGTGTAAACGAGCTAGGGTCCCGGTACACGATGCTCAGTAAATGAGCCAGGGTTGCCCCGCACAAGAGCTCGTTTCCTGGATCACAAACCAGGAGCGTATTTCATTTGGCATAGGGGTTCACCTAGCCTCAATCATTTCACAAGGTGTAGCGGAGCTACGCAATCACGGGAACACTTAAAGAATGCAATGACATGAAAATTAATTCGCGTACCGTTAATGGAAATTAAACATGACATGGTAGTTGTGCAACATGATAAATGTCGGATCTAGCTTCGTTGTCAAGCTAGTTCCTAAAATTGCGCCTAGGCGAGTATCATTTCGTCGCCTAGTCTCTTTTACGCCTACAACAAGCAAATGGCCTAAGACATGGCCCAAAACCCTAAGTGGCAAGTTTCACTTGCCTAGCACCGAGGATGACGATCAACGAGGCCGTCACACAAATGCTAACTACGGAGATGAGATCGCTGCCATGGCAAAACAATATTAGAACAACATCCAACCTAGTTTTATTAGGGTTTCATAAAAACACAAATGGGTTAAGAGAATATTATGGAATCGAGTTATTACCGAATCGTTAGCGGAAGAACGATGCCGAGCAAGCACGGCAACGGAAGAAACGATCCGGGGAACCTACAGTTCAGATCTGGAAATGGATGGAGAAATTTGGAGAAATGGGGTTTTGGGGATTTTGGGGATTGAAGATGGCCTAGGGCATGGTGGCCGGCCAAAATGGAGAGGGGGAGAGGCTCTTGATGAAGGAGGAAGGCTAGAGGAAGGTTGGGGAAGATCAGAGGTCAAGGGGGAAGGAAAGAGGCCATGAGAAGAGAAAGAAAGAAAAGAAATGAAGTGGGGTTTAAATAGAAAACGACCTGGCGGCTGCCCAGAAATTAGGGTTTCTGGGGTCATTAGTCGGTCAAAGAAGAGTGGCTGACCGACTAGTTTAAGAACTAGTCGGTTGGTCGACCAACTGTGACCGACTAAATCCAAACAGTAACTCAGGTCGACAAAATGGTCAAAGAATTAGTCGGTTAAAGAACAATGGCTGACCGACTAGTTTGTAACCTAGTCGGTCGGTGGTTGTTCTTGGATCGACTAACGATAAACAGTAACTCAGGTAAAATGTATCAAAGGAACTAGTCGGTCTGAAAGCAAGTTCTGACCGACTAGTTTCACATCTAGTCGGTCGGTGGTTGTTCTTAGACCGACTAAAAAACAGTAACTCCTGTACAATAGATTCAATGAACTAGTCGGTTTCAGTAGAGTTCCTGACCGACTAGATCTCAATCTAGTCGGTTGGTCCCCCTTCTTGAACCAACTAAAGTGCACTAAAAGTGCCGAATCGAAGCGCGAAGCTTCGGAAAGATTCCTACGGCTTCTAGGATCACTCTAACTCTAAAATATGAGCGATTTGAAGTTCGTCATGAGTGACTTACTCCAAGATCAACGATTCTAAGGAAGAAGCTAGAAAATCATGACGAAACGATCGAAAATGAAAGCTACAGAGACGAAAACCACACATAAGGAGAAAATCCACCAAAACATATATATATATAATATAAATAATCCAAATACATGAAAACCAGTCGTTACACATATACCTGCTAACCACTCCAACGACATGTGCAATATCTGGATGCGTGCAAACCATTGCAGACATTAAGCTTCCTACTGCACTCGCATATGGCACCTGAGACATGTAAGTCTTCTCCTCATCGGTGCTTGGCGACTGATTCGATGTCAGCTGAAAATGAGCTCCCAAAGGTGTTATCACGGGCTTCGCACTATCCATTCCAAACCAGGCAAGCACTTTCAGAATATACCCCTTCTGTGACAATCTAAGCTCATGCTTCTTCCGATCTCGAAAAATCTCCATACCGAGAATTATCTTTGCAGGCCCCAAGTCCTTCATGTCGAACTCTTGCCCAAGCTTTGCATTCATCCTCTTAACCGAAGAAATGCTATTAGAAGCAATTAGCATGTCGTCCATATAGAGCAACAAATAAATCTTCAAGCCATTCTCAAGTGTGTGGACATACACACGTTGATCCTTGATGCTCCTCTCGAAGCCTACTCCAATCATGAAGCTATCAAATCGTTTGTACCACTGCTTGGGTGACTGCTTCAACCCGTACAATGATTTCTTCAACCTACACACCAAAGTCTGTTTCCCTTCAACTCTGAACCCCTCAGGCTGTTGCATATAGATTTCCTCATCAAGGTCTCCATGCAGAAAGGCGGTCTTCACATCGAGTTGCTCCAACTCCATGTCCATGCTAGCAACTAGCACCAACAACACACGAATCGATGTGTGTCGCCCAACTGGTGAGAATATCTCGTTGTAGTCTTCTCCTTTCCTTTCTGTAAATCCTTTGGCTACCAACCTTGCCTTATACCTGACACTGTTCCCATCTTGAGCTGAACTTTCCTTGACCTTGTATATCCAACGATAACCGATGGCATGCTTCTCGCTAGGTAACGACACCAAATCCCAAGTGTCGTTCCGGTGAAGAGACTCCATCTCCTCCTCCATAGCTCCTTGCCATTGAGTGGCATCTCCTGAGACTACGGTTCCACCATATGTCGCTGGCTCCTCATGCTCTAGATTGAGTGCATAAGCTGCCATATCATCGAAAGAATAACCCGCATAATCTCATGCTCCAAATCTTTCTGGCGCTTTCTTCACCCTCTTCGATCTCAGTGTTCCATCATCACCTACATAGGTGTCAACACGTACCTAAGATGGACCGGGTGTCTGCACTTGGTCCTCAGCATGGACCTCGTCATCTCTCTCAACTAGAGCATCGACCATCAGCTCTTTGCCTGGTCGTTGAGTGGGCTAGACCGGAAGATTGACCCTCTCCGTCGAAATCACCTCTGCGGACGTGTCCTTTTTTGAATGAGAATGCTCCGCCCTGAGCATTGCATCCTCATCAAAAGTGATATGTCGGCTCACTATCTCTTTCTGATCCTCTGGATCCCACAAGCGATAGCCCTTGATGTCGGGCCATATCCAAGTATTATACACTTCTTTGCTCTTGGATCCAACTTGTCACCCCTCTCATGCACATATGTCGGGCAACCCACAATGCGCAAGTACGAATAATCTCCAGCTACACCACTCCACATCTCCACAGGGATCTTATAGCCAATCACTACTAAAGGAACTCTGTTCACAATGTGCTCAACAGAAGTGAGTATCTCACCCAGAATTCCTTTCCCAAACCAACTGAGTGCCTCAAACACTGCACTCTCTCCAACAATGTATGATTCATACGCTCCACCACCCCATTCGACTGCGGATCTCCAGGTGTGCTAAAATGACGACGGATTCCATGGAGTTTGCAGTAATTTCTAAACTCCCTCGAGGTATACTCACATCCATTGTCAGATCTAAGCACTTTCACGTGCCTTCGGTTTGCTTCTACACCATGGTCTTCCATTCTCGAAACATATCAAAAGTCTGATCCTTCGACTTCATTTAGTACATCCAGACTTTGCGAGAGTAGTCATCAATGAACAAGACAAAATATTTAGCTCCTCCTCTTGACGGCTCTGGGCACGGTCCCCACACATCGGTGTGTACATAGTCAAGTGGTCCTCCGCTAGTATGCTTCCCCGTGTTGAACTGCACCTTTGTCTTCTTTCCGTACACATGAGATTCATAGAATTCTACACTCTCATTTGAGGCTTCAATCAGTTTTCTTCTTCGGAGTACATCGAGGGTCTTGTCATATGGATGACCCTAACGAAAATGCCATAACTTGGCCGAATCTTCGGAAACTGAGCTCGTTGTGCTTACGTCTGCTTCACCTTTAACTGTGGTACCTTGAAGGGCATATAAGTTTTCCAATTTTCTTCCCTTCATCACAACCATGGCTCCTTTCGAAACTCGAAGCTGGTGCTTTTTAAAGACCGACTTACAACCGGCATTGTCCAATACACCTATGTAGACTAGGCTCTTCTACAGATCTGGGATATGCCTCGCATCGGCAAGTGTACTACTATGCTGTCATGCATCTTTATCTGAACGGTTCCAATACCTGCAGTTTTACACACTGCATTGTTCCCCATGAGGATTGAACCTCCATCCTCATTGGAATGGTATGTTGCGAACCAACTCCTATGAGGAGTCATATGGTACGAGCATCCACTGTCCATGAGCCATGCCATATTTGCATCTTCTGCAATCCCTGCGGCAAACATCTCGGTAACTATACCTTCATCACGGACCTGCTCAACATCAATCCCCATAGATGCCGAACTGGAATCCTTCTCGGTTTCCTTGCCTTTTTCCCTAACATTGTTAGGGCAATGGCTCGAATAACGACCCTTCTTCTGGCAATTGTAACATGTGATGTTTGCAAACCTATCCTGCGAATGTCTCGACTTGGAGCGGTCATTGTTCTTCTTGAAGCCTCCTCTCCTTTCCCATCAACCCCTCACATACAATGCCTCCTCGTGGTTACTCATATGATCTCTACCTTGAACCTTGCCACATATCTGCTCTGTGTGAAGTGCTGCCTTCACCTCTTCTACGGTGAGAGTAGTTTGGTTATAAATCATCGATCGAACAAACTGCTTATACTCCTCCGGCAATGAACACAACAAGATAACCGCTTGATGTTCATCCT
The DNA here is from genome assembly GCA_030789695.1 of Scilla litardierei. Lineage (NCBI taxonomy): Eukaryota > Viridiplantae > Streptophyta > Magnoliopsida > Asparagales > Asparagaceae > Scilla > Scilla litardierei. The sequence goes on along the minus strand of CM061142.1, from coordinate 318,846,181 downwards.
CAATCTTCACATCCATACCACGCAACTCCAGCACAATCTGGTTCAATTCATCCATGTGATCCTTCATCGCTGATCCAGACTTCATCTTGAGAGTATACAGCTGCTGAAGCAAATATAGTCGACTCGTGAAGGATTTCTTCATATATAGTCCCTCAATCTTCTTCCACATATCAGATGCCGTAGCCTCATCTAAGACTTCCCTTATAACATTCTTTGATAATGACAAATGAATCGCGCTGTACGCCTTCCTCTCCATCTCTGCCTTAGCGGATTCCTTCACCTCCTTATCGATATTCGATACATCGAATACGATCTGATAACATCCCGTCTACATAAAAAAATTCTTCACATTTGTCTGCCAGATCCGAAAATCATTCCGGCCGGTGAACTTCTCAATGTTCAAAGTTGCCAAAGACACCATCTTTCCTTCGCCACTAACTTCCTTTGCAAACAAACCACAAGCTTTGATACCACTTGTTGGGAATAAAACCACTGGCGAAAGATAACGCCTTTGAGATCCACGCGGAATACCTACCCTAATAAACTGATTAGGAATCTAGGGCTAGCAAATGATCACAAATCACCCAACAAAACACCAATTGACTTTGCAATAGAAAGTAGCAAAAGAATCAAAGCAACAACAAATCAAACACAGACACAAGAGTATTAACCCTGGTTCGGTTGTAAACAACCTACATCCAGCAATCCAAGATGATTCTACTATCAGAGAGATCAAACACATGGGGTTACAATCTTGCTTCCACTTACATGAGTAATAACTTGTCAAACCGCACAAGCCCTCACAATCTCACTCAAGGAAGAAGAAATCAATGGATGAGTAGAGAAGAATAAAATCACCTTCTCGAACTCCAAAACCCTACAAAATCTCCAAAGGGTTGGCTAGAGTCTCTCCAAAACTCTAATAATCCAATAGAGTCTTTTACCAAGGCTAAAACAATAGTTAGGTTTAAATAGGATCCCCCAAAACCTGAGAAAACGAGATCTGGCCGCTGGATTTCTCGGCGGGGCTCGCGCCGACTCGGCCCGAGTCGGTCGACAACCCGAGCTGCTTGACCGAGCTGACTTGTGCTGCTTCAGCCGCTGGTTGGAGTCGAGTCGACTCGGTCATGTAGCATAGCTACTCGGCCCGAGTCGGTATTCCATTCAGAATAGTAAACTCTCGGACTTCTAAAACCACCAGAACCCTACTGTAGCTCGACCAAGTAGAAAGCTACTCGACCGAGCAGCTTCCTACTCGACCGAGTAGGAGGTCGCCCGAGTCGGGGAAAAACCACCCCACAAATCTCTGTTTTATGCTGCTTCTGCTCTGCGCCTGCAGCTCGATCGAGTAGCATGCTAGTCGACCGAGTCGCCTGGAAAACCAATACACATGAGATCTGAATCATAAAAAACAACAGTATGATCATAACTTTCTTGAAATGATGATAATGGCATATGCTGCTTTCTCAACGGGCAAGTTCAACTCACTATACTTTAATACTTTACTAGCAAAGTATTTATGCTAATGTGATTTTCGCTAATAATTTACCATGACAGAGCTGATAGCCTCTTTGGAGATAGCCAAATGAAGGAATAGTACTGGTTCTTCTTTATCTGGTTGCAGAGGAGAGGAAGGTTGCATATGTTGTGCGTAGAGCGGAAGCAATCAGATCGCCGAAGTATCTAGCACGAAGAACAAATAGAGAGCATACAAAAGATTTAGGTCGCCTTAACGACCAAGGGAACACTTCTCTTGATTTCAATTAGGAGATACAAAAGACACTCAACTACTCCTAAGAAATCCTCACAAATAGCTCTCAATGATCCTACGGAACTTCCAATATGACCTCATTCAACTTTTCCCAATGCTTCTATAGAAGCTCAATTGGATCCATAATTATTCGATACTAACAATCAAACATTCTGTATCCTTTTATAGGACTCAAAGGGGAGGGGGTTGGTGCACAAAGGGGAGCGGATTGGTGTACCAACCCCCCTTGGGTTGGTGCACCAACCCACCACCAACCCCCTTTGGTCAGCCCACATGGGGCGGATCTTGCCAACAACCACAAATCTCCACCTTGGCGAGATATTAGGTCTATGTCACACAATCGACCGTCAATGCTCCTCCTCGATGAGAATCATCACGTGTTCCCGTCATCTTGCCTCGAAAGGCTCATATGGCTCCACAGAGCCTCATTGCCCCAGAAGGGACCACCAAAGTCATCTCATGTCATTAACATACAAGTCCGAGCCATACTCGAACTTAACTCTGATATCGCCCTTCATAAGCTCGTCCGTCGAAAAATCACTAGTGTCAAGTAACTCCGCCCGATCCTTGGCTTCATCAATCATCGTTGATTCCATCTCATCACATCAATCTTTCCTTCGTCCACATAGGTCGCCACTGTGCTCCACCTCACCGAATAAGGTCGGAGACTCATCACACCTGATAAAGAAAGCAAACAAGACCCTTCTTACAGGTTGGTATCTCTCATACATCGGTCTCCAAACTTTGATAGAATCCTTCTGCTGTGCCAGTTGTGGGGATAAGGTATCTCCACCATACGGACTTGAACCATCACCTCTATTAGCACCACATCTCTGGAGATCATCCAATGATGTCGTCTTTGGTGTGTGCGAGCTTGAGTCGGTAGCTCGCTCATCTGGAACTCTCGTCGTCTTCATCATCACCGTACCATCCAAGTAATAGAGATTACCTTCACGCTTCCCCTTCATCAGGATCATTGCTCCTCGTGTCACCTTCAAAGTGCTGTCCTCCATAGTCACTTTGCAACCCTTGGCTTCAAGTGAACCAAGTGATATCAAATTGTACTTCACGTCGGGCACATAATGGACATCGCCTATGTCCCGTGTGACACCATCACTCATCTTTAAGCGGACCGTGCCAACGCCCGCTGTCGTGGATGCTCCATCGTCTCCAAGAAGGACTTTACGCTTACAACCTTCATGGAAAGTAGTAAAGTACTCTCTGTGGGGTGTCATATGGAACGAGCAACCCGAGTCGAGCACCCATCCCCCCTTCATCACCCCCTCCGTCGCACCAACTAGGACCCACTCATCCACCTCGCTTTTGACGATGTTGGCGGTAGCATCCTTCTCCTTATTGGCCTTTGGGCACTCCCTCGCCCAATGTCCTCTTTCCTTGCAAAAGGCACATTGATCCCTCTCAATGTCTGTGCGCGGAGCTCTACTATTGTCCCTCGTCTTGAATCTATGGTTTCCTTTGCGGCCACCACCTCTTTCATTGCTCTGGCCTCTAACCACGGTAAGCACTTCGGACCTTTTGCCCCTCATCTTCTCATCATCATTCTTTCTAAATTCATTGCTAGTAAGAGCGTTAGAAACTTCATTGAAGGTGATAGATTCTTTACCATAGGTTAAGATCGAAACGATGTGCTCATAGTCTTCATGCAGTGAGTGGAGGAGAATCATCGCCTTGTCCTCATCTTCCACCTTGATATCGATATTCCTCAAATCTGTGATGAGTTTGTTGTAGTAGTCGAGGTGTTCTTCAACTGAAACTCCTTCCTCCATCTTGAGGCCAAAGAGCTTCTTCTTTAGGTGTAGGCGATTCTGGATATTCTTCTTCATATAATTCTCGCCAAGCGCATCCCATAACACTTACGCGTTCGTCTCCTCCATAAAAGGGTACTTCTTCTCCTTTGTCAAGTAGAGCCGGATCGTGCCGCAAGCGGTCCGGTTCATCATCTTTCACTCCGCATTCGACGTCGTAGTCGACCTCTCATCTAATACTTGATCTTGACCAAGTTGGTTCAAGATGTCAAGTACTTCGCATCTCCACATGCCGAAGTTGATACGCCTATCGAACTTCTCAATTTCGAACTTCATACTGGATACGATAGTTTGTGTTGTTGAAGATTGTGCCATTGAAGTAGAAGTGTCGTCGCCACCTATGCTCATCGTCTTCGTCTAGATCTTCGTTGCCAAAGCTCTGATACCAATTGTTGTGCGCAAAACAGAAGCAATCAGATCGCCGAAGTATCTAGCACGAAGAACAAATAGAGAGCAGACAAAAGATTTAGGTCGCCTTAACGACCAAGGGAACACTTCTCTTGATTTCAATTAGGAGATACAAAAGAAACTCAACTACTCCTAAGAAATCCTCACAAATGGCTCTCAATGATACTATGGAACTTCCAATATGACCTCATACAACTTTTCCTAATGCTTCGATAGAAGCTCAATTGGATCCACAATTCTTCGATACTAACAATCGAATATTTGGTATCCTTTTATAGGACTCAAAGGGGAGGGGGTTGGTGCACAAAGGGGAGGGAATTGGTGCACCAATTCCCCTTGGGTGGGTGCACCAACCCACCACCAACCCCCTTTGAGCTGCCCACATGGAGCTGATCTTGCCAACAACCACAAATCTCCACATTGGCGAGATATTAGGTCTATGTCACACAATCGACCGTCAACGCTGCTCCTCGATGAGAATCATCTCGTGTTCCCGTCATCTTGCCTTGAAAGGCTCATATGGCTCCACAAAGCCTCATTGCCCCAGAAGGGACCACCAAAGTCATCTCATGTCATTAACATACAAGTCCGAGCCATACTCGAACTTAACTCCGATATCGCCCTTCATAAGCTCGTCCGTCGAATAAACACTAGTGTCAAGTAGCTCAACCCGATCCTTGGCTTCATCATTCGTCGTTGATTCCATCTCATCACATCAATCTTTCCTTCGTCCACATAGGTCGTCACTGTGCTCCACCTCACCGAATAAGGTCGGAGACTCATCACACCTGACAAAGAAAGCAAACAAGACCCTTCTTACAGGTTGGCATCTCTCATACCTCGGTCTACAAACGTTGATAGAATCCTTCTGCTGTGCAAGTTGTGGGGATAAGTTATCTCCACCATACGGACTTGAACCATCACCTCTATTAGCACCACATCTTCGGAGATCATCCAATGATGTCGTCTTTGGAGCGTGCGAGCTTGATTCGGTAGCTCGCTCATCTGGAACTCTCATCGTCTTCATCATCCCCGTACCATCCAAGTAATAGAGATTGCCTTCACGCTTCCCCTTCATCAGGATCTTTGCTCCTCGTGTCACCTTCAAAGTGCTGTCCTCCATAGTCACTTTGTAACCCTTGGCTTCAAGTGAACCAAGTGATATCAAATTGTACTTCACGTCGGGCACATAATGGACATCGCCTATGTCTCGTGTGACACCATCACTCATCTTTAAGCGGACCGTGCCAACGCCCGACGTCGTGGATGCTCCATCGTCTCCAAGAAGGACTTTATGCTTACAACCTTCATGGAAAGTAGTAAAGTACTCTCTGTGGGGGTGTCATATGGAACGAGCAACCCGAGTCGAGCACCCATCCCCCTTCATCACCCCCTCCGTTGCACCAGCTAGGACCCACTCATCCACCTCGCTTTTGACGATGTTGGCGGTAGCATCCTTCTCCTTATTGGCCTTTGGGCACTCCCTTGTCCAATGTCCTCTTTCCTTGCAAAAGGCACATTGATCCCTCTCGATGTCTGTGCGCGGAGCTCTACTATTGTCCCTCGTCTCGAATATATGGTTCCCTTTGCGGCCTCCACCTCTTTCATTGCTCCGGCCTCTAACCACGGTAAGCGCTTCGGACCTTTGGCCCCTCATCTTCCCATCATCCTTCTTTCTAAATTCATTGCTAGTAAGAGCATTAGAAACTTCATTGAAGGTGATAGATTCTTTACCATAGGTTAAGATCGAAACGATGTGCTCTTAGTCTTCATGCAGTGAGTTGAGGAGAATCATCGCCTTGTCCTCATCTTCCACCTTGACATCGATGTTCCTCAAATCTGTGATGAGTTTGTTGTAGTAGTCGAGGTGTTCTTCAACTGAAACTCCTTCCTCCATCTTGAGGCCAAAGAGCTTTTTCTTTAGGTGTAGGCGATTCTGGATATTCTTGTTCATATAATTCTCGTCAAACGCATCCCATAACACTTACGCGTTCGTCTCCTCCATAAAAGGGTACTTCTTCTCCTTTGTCAAGTAGAGCCGGATCGTGCCGCAAGCGGTCCGGTAAATCATCTTCCACTCCACATCCGACGTCGTAGTCGGCCTCTCATCTAGTACTTGATCTTGACAAAGTTGGTTCAAGGTGTCAAGTACTTCGCATCTCCACATGTCGAAGTTGATACGCCTATCGAACTTCTCAATTTCGAACTTCGTACTAGATACGATAGTTCGCGTTGTTGAAGATTGTGCCATTGAAGTAGAAGGGGGGTCGCCACCTTTGCTCATCTTCTTCGTCTAGATCTTCGTCGTCAAAGCTCTGATACCAATTGTTGTGCGCAGAGCGAAAGCAATCAGATCGCCGAAATATCTAGCACGAAGAACAAATAGAGAGTAGACAAAAGATTTAGGTCGTCTTAACGACCAAGGGAACACTTCTCTTGATTTCAATTAGGAGATACAAAAGACACTAAACTACTCCTAAGAAATCCTCACAAATGGCTCTCAATGATCCTATGGAACTTCCAAGAGGACCTCATACAATTTTTCCCATTGCTTCGATAGAAGCTCAATTGGATCCATAATTCTTCGATACTAACAATCAAACATTCTGTATCCTTTTATAGGACTCAAAGGGTAGGGGGTTGGTGCACAAAGGGGAGGGGATTGGTGCACAAACCCACCACCAACCCCCTTTGGGCAGCCCACATGGGGCTGATCTTGCCAACAACCCCAGCATATATATTGCTTCTTCCTTTAACTTCATCGAGGTCAAAGGCCTAACCTTGAAAAACTTGTTAATGGACAACCCAAACATTTGGAACCATGAGGGCACCCTTAGCAACGAGCATACGAAAGTGCACATCCATCTCCGTGTGCACGTGACTTGCTTCTACCATCTATCATCCTTCTTCCAATGCTCAAGCCTATTTAAAGATACAAAAAAAAGTGGAGTCAATATGGTCTATGTATAATTACCGAAGTTGAATTAGCAAAATGTCTATTCATAAGCTCTATGCGGCCGCAGCTTTCGCCTGACGACGCGTCGTGGGCCGCCAGCGCGCAGATGGATAGGGCGGGCGAAGCGCGAAGGGAAATCATTCCCATTTTGGGAGTAGGTGAGCTCATTATTTTATAATATCTTCTTTAGGTTCATAGTCGAGTGTCATAGAAGTCGAAGCTGGTGCTCCCGCACGGATTCGACTCGCTAACGCTCGTGGTTGTTTGGGTATGTGCAGATCATATGATGACCTATAGACATGTGAAAAGTGTCATTTGGATCCACTTACGCCCTACAACATTACACATACATGCGTACATACATACATATATAATTTTTCTCCCCATGTTATTCATCGATTAATGTTTAATACTCTTTATCGATTAATGAATAATACTTGCACGTCTGCATGTTCGGACATTCAACATTTACATACTTGTTTTGCCGAACTTGCATCCGTTTTATGGAATGCTAGGTTGTATATATTATACAAGAAAGCGTAAGTTGGACTATTAGAGAACAAGAGTGGAACTAGAATCTAATTTGAAAAAGGATAAATAGATGAGGTAATAATTGGTAAAATTAAATTGGGTAGAAGAGTTTTAGGTATTAGTCATGCTGGAATAAAAAGTAGATAAAAAATTAATTTGTGCTCTTAAACAAGAACCAACTACCATGAACGAAAAGAGTTCTTGTTTGAGTTTAAGTCGTAATTTAAGAAATATCATGATTTCTCAAGCCCTAGGGGATCATGCCTGGATTTTCCCGCCCACGACTCAGCCGTTGATTCTCTTTTCAAAAAAATTTTCTACCATCAAAATACTAATACGCTTCTCCTCTTCCAAAATTAAGGGCGCTAGTTTTTTCCATTAATGCCTCGTGTTTTGGAGTCTAGGATTCGCCAGCATGCAGTTACTAAACACGGGGTTTATTTTTAGAAACATGGAAATTTAATAAACCCAAAATTAATAATTGCTGCATGTAGGAACCAAAAATAGCAAATCCTTTTTGACGGCAAAGTCCAAGAAATCAAACCTTGATTTAAGCTAAAGTTTCCTCATATATGATACAATAATTTATTAAACAAATACAAATAGAGAACCAATTCCATGATCTCTCTGTCTCTCTCCAATCACGCTATTTATACGCGCGCAATAATTAGGAGACAAGAGATACGGTATCTCTCTCCGTGTGTATATACATATAAAGAGCCAAAGACTCGATATTGTAGACCGATCGTCCTCTTCTTCTCGTTTGTGCCATGGATTGGCCAAAGGCTTATTATTCTTCTTCTTCTTCTTCCTCGTCGTCTGCAAACGGTGACATGATTAATGCTGGCAATATCAAGAGGCAAGTCGAAAGGCTGATGGGTCCGACGAAGGTGATGACTGATGATCAGGTGGAGGAGCTTCGTCATCAAATCTCAGTGTATACCGTGATCACCGAACAGCTCGTTGCGATGTACAGGTCCATGACTGCTCGTCAAGATCCCGTTGCAGGTGGTATGCCCTCCGATTCTCTCTAGCTAGATGGTTAATGAAGTTGCCCTCGTTGTTGTTTTTTCTTCTTAATGTTTTGTACTTATTGGTTGGTTATTGTATTTCTGATATAGGAGAGAGCCCATGTTTTGATTTTCTATTAACTGCATTTAACTTTATGTTATATCTTTTCCCTTTAGTGGGTTTTTCTCTTAATCTCTTCTTTCAGTTCTTCCTTAGTTAGGGACTAGGGTTTTATTTTTCTTATATATGGGCAGTCTCTGCAATGATGGATTTCAAAGAAAACCTTTAATAATGTTCATCATCTTTCATCTTCTTTTTAAATTTTCTTTTTTGAATTCAACTTTTATGGTTTATTCAGGTTCTATTAATTCTTTTTTGCTGACTAGTACTGACTGCTCTCCCTGTATGTAGGAATGAATTTGGGTAGTCAACATGGCGATCCAACGATGTTACAGCGAATCGCTCCAAGGAAGCATACTAAGTATAGGCAACGTTGGTGCCCGATGCCAGAGCAGCGAGAGATACTGGAGAGAATGTATGAGCTGAGTGGGACACCGCCAAAGAAGCGGCAGATCCAGGAGATAGCCAATGAGCTCTCCAAGTACGGTCAAGTTTCCGAATCAAGCGTCTACGTCTGGTTCCAGAACAAAAGGGCCAGAATGAAACGGGAAGAGGCGAAGGGAAATGCGCGCATGATCAGCGAATACGCGTCTAAATTCGATGGTGGATACTCCAATGTCAAGCCTGAATTGATGCTGGCAGGAGGCAATCAACCCACGGAAGAAATTGATGCTCCACGGGGTTTTGTTTTAGAAAGCAGCTGAAAAGGTTGGATTTGGGCCATTGTGAAGGTGTCATTGATGTTAGGATCTTTATTAGGAATTTAGGATATTAGGGTGAGCGGTTGATGCTTTGTTTTCTTTTTTGCTTTTTCCTTTTTTTAAAGCACAGTTTATATATATATATGTAGACCCGTAAACATGATCATAATGAAATATGACTCTTTTCAAATTGTTCGTCAGAAATCCTGACTTGCATGGATGTTATAAGCTGGTTACACATTTGTTTGCTTAGTTTCCAATGGCTACGTTGGAAACTCGGTCTAGTTCTTCAAACCGTGTGGTTTAATGCAGTTTGAGGTCCAAATCTTAGTTTCTCAAGTAGGGTTTGGTTTGGATCTCAGACTGAAGTTTCATAAACCAAGTTTGGAAGGCATATAGGGGTGGCATTCGGGTCGGGTTGGGCCCGACCCAGATAGTGATAAACCAGAACCCGACCTAGATTAAATCCGGGTTAGGTTTAAAACTTGTACCCGACCCGGGTATAATCCGGGTCACATGTACCCGACCAGAATTCATTTAAATTTTTCAGTCAAATTTTTTTCCACATAAACTAGTTAGAAGAAGCCTAGATCCGCTGACCAACACAAGTCCATCAATGAACCAACCAGCTGAGCTAGAAAGCTCTTGTTACACACACTACTACAAAAAAGACATTTAATAGCGCATGTTAGACAACGCTTGCCAATTATAAGCGTTGTTTATTAGAGGCACAGATAATAGACATCGCTTCTTTCTGCAAGCGCTGTTAAAGGTCGGATAACAGACATCGCTTCTTTCTGCAAGCACTGTTAATGGTCGGATAATAGACATCGCTTCTTTCTACAAGCGCTATTTATTAGAGGCACAAATAATACACATCGCTTCTTCCTGCAAGCGCTGTTAAAGATCAGATAATCGACATGGCTTCTTTCTGAAGCGCTGTCAAACATCTTCACATCCGCTGTGGGAGGGCGAGCGACTGAAATTTTTATCTCCCAAAATTTTTTTAGCTAAAAATCAGCCCTCGGTGAAAATACTGCATGTAATCCGTTGGGTCTCTTTGATCAGCTCTTCGTAATCCTCCAACGCCTCTTCCACATTTTTCTGCAATTACTTGATCTGCGCCATGATCAATCGAACATCCCTCGTCGATATCTCGTTCTCCCTGGATCTCGCAATCTCTAGCACTTGTTCTAGCCGTTCGATCAAGGTTTCCTCCTCGTCGGATCGATCCATGAGTACGTCGTTCTCGAAGAGGGCTTCTGTAAGAGTTGCGTCGGAGATGTCCATCGTTCAGCTGGAGAGAGCAGTGGAGATCGTTGGGTCGTCGGAGAAGATAGCTGAGAAGGAAGGAGATTAGAGGGGGAAGTAGCCGTTGCAGATGAAGTGGGATCGTTGGATTTGATTAGCTGTTGATCTCCGCCGTTGTTGGGGAAATAATCTGGTCCGCTCATCGCTTTAAGTGAAAGGTTATTGACCGTAGATAGGGCATCCGATTTCGCTCGTGAAAACGTTGTGTCTCCGTTGGCGGGAAGAGGGTGAGCTGGAGTTTGTTAAGACGAGGTTCTGTGGGGTTGTTAGAATTCTTAAGGGAATAACAAATTCTGTTATTTGCCCTGTAGCGAGTATAAAAAGGGAAGTTGTTGGTAATCTGTGGCATCGCCGTTTGTAATGAACTAGAAATCAAATCTCAATTCTCAAATTCAATAACTTTTCATTTCTTTTTCTTTCATTGCATTCATCTAATCTTACATTGTATTTTCTTGAGATAATTCCATGGGTCGACGAGGTAAACGCCAGGAAGAGGATGAGCATGAGGACGAGCACGCAGCTGACCAAGAGGCGGAGCCGCTGAATGAGACACTACCTCCACAATTGGTATCATAGCCTCCAGGTGCGAGCCATCGGGAGGAGCCGAATGCTGAAGAGGACTTCATCGACGAAGATTCATGTACGGAAAGATTTCAAAGGCTGGAAGAACAACACAAGGCTCTGCATCACCAAGTTGAGCATCGTTGGGAGGTCTTACAACAGCAACTACAACAACAAATGGCGTATAGCAATGCCAAATTCCAAGATGTGACGAGTAAGATTGAAGAACTCAACAAGAACTCCTTAGCACTTTTGTCCAACAGAGGTGGCCGACTTCTTCATCCGGAAGGTGATCGATCTTTTTCCCATGAGAATAATCGACAGAGTGATCGACGAGGCGATTACGGAGGGTCAAGGGAAGGGCTACCTAAAGGGTTGAGGCCAAAATTTCCTCAGTTCAAGGGAAGCGAGGAGGTGATTCCTTGGGTGAATCAAGTATTACAATTGTTCGACTACTACAAGACCGATAGAACTGAATGGGTGAGTCTTTTGTGGGTTTTATTTGAAAGAGGAGGCCCTGCAGTGGTATGATTGGGCGAGAGTCAATGTTGAAGGATTCTATTCTTGGAATACCTTCAAGAAGGAGTGGCTCGCTTTGTACCACCGGAGATGGAGAAGCCATTCCAAGTATTGGCAGTAATGAAACAGGAGGGTTCGGTGCGTGAATATTTGAAGAAGATGGAGAAAGTCATGGGGTTCTTGGATAAATTGCCTTCTAAGTATATCCTGGACAAGTTCGTAGGGGGGTTGAAGGAAGAGATCCATTATGAAGTAGCGGCAGTAGAACCCACGGATCTGTGGAAGGCTATTAGGTTGGCTAAGAATTTTGAGGAGAAATTTCTAAACGGAAGAAGAGCTCCCAGGCAAGCTGCAACAGTAAGCCTTCCCACCAGGACAATGGTCAATCAGCCAACAGCCTTGAGTACTAGCAAGTCCACTCCGGTAACTCCTATCTCCTGGAAATTAACACCAGAAGAGATCCTCTACAAGCAGAAAAATCACATATGTTTTGGATGTGATGAAAAATGGAGCCGTGATCACAAATGTAAAAAACTGTTTATATTGGAAGGAGTTTGGAAATTGATGAACTGGAGGAAGAGGGCAAGGAAAATGTTGACCCAGAGGGCAAGGAGGTATCCTGGCAGAAGAGCTTGGAGGAGGAAGTGAACAATCATGCGGCCATTTCCTTGCAGGCAATGTGTGGAATACCAGCAGCTCACACATTGAGGTTAGAAGGGAGCATCAAGGGGCAATCTAAGCAAGTGTTGGTGGACTCGGGGTCAACTCACAGTTTCATTCATCCAAAACTGGCTAATACATTGGGGCTGGAGGTGGAAAAGTCTAAGAACTTTAATGTCTTAGTGGCTAATGGTGAGAGGCTAGAAGGTGCAGGTGTTTGCAAGGGGGTGTTGCTTAAATGTCAAGGGGTTACAGTACCCTTGGATTTGTTGATATTGCCAATAGGAGGTAATCAGATAGTCTTGGGAGCTCAGTGGTTAGAGCAGCTGGATGATATAGTGATGAACTTCAGGAAATTGCAAATGAGGTTTAACTATCAAGAGAGGGAGTGTATGTGGTAAGGAGCAAAGGGAGGCTCTCAGTTAATCAATGAAAAACAAATGTACAAGGCATTGAAGCAGGAGGACAGTGGCTACTTGATTCAACTAAGATCCTTGGAGTTAACCTCTAGTTCTATGGATTGTGGAGCACAAGAGGCTTCAATTCAACCCCAAGAGTTGCAGTTTCTAATTAAGAGGTATGGCCAAATATTTGAAGAACCTAAGGAGCTACCACCCCACAGATATTTTGATCACCAAATACCTCTTGAGCCAGGAGCCAAGCCTGTGTGTGAGAGGTCTTACAGACATGCTCAGTTTTTGAAAGGGGAGATTGAGAAACAAGTGGCAGACATGTTGAGTACATGAGTCATTAGGCCCAGCAATAGTCCTTATGGATCCCCTGTTGTCATGGTAAAGAAATCAGATGGAACATGGAGAATGTGCGTGGACTATAGAGCCCTTAATCAACAAACCGTGAAGGACAAATTCCCAATTCCAGTAATAGATGAGTTGATTGATGATCTCCATGGGGCTACCATCTTTTCCAAGCTAGACTTGAGATCTGGATACCACCAAATTAGAGTTTAGGATGAAGACATTTATAAAAATGCATTTAGAACTCATGACGGCCACTACGAATTTGTAGTGATGCCCTTTGGTCTTACTAATGCACCTTCAACCTTCCAATCTCTCATGAACCACATTTTCAGGTCAGTATTGAGAAAATTTGTGTTAGTTTTTTTTGATGACATCATGATTTACAGTACAACTCTAGCTGACCATGTTGAGCATCTTGAGCAAGTATTCCAGATATTGTTGTCTCACCAACTATTTGTTAAATTGTCAAAATGTCAATTTGGACAAAATTCTGTGGGATATTTGGGCCATGTTATTTTTGCTGAGGGAGTGGCAGCTGATCCTAAGAAGGTTGAAGCAGTAGTGGCTTGGGAAGAACCCAAAACAGTGAAGGCTTTGAGGGGCTTTTGGGGCCTAGCTGGCTATTACCGTAAGTTTGTGAAGGGCTTTGGCTGTGTAGCTGCTCCATTGACTAACATGCTGAGGAAGGGGGAGTTCTCCTGGAGTGAGGAGGCCAGGTAGCTTTCCAGAAATTGAAGGAGGCCTTGGTATCTGCTCCTGTGCCGAGACTGCCAGATTTTTCAAAGGAATTTATAGTAGAATGTGATGCCTCTGGGCTTGGCATTGGAGCTGTATTAATGCAAGAGGGGAGACCTATTGCCTATCTTAGTTCCAAGCTTAAGGGAAGGAACCTGCTGCTATCTACATATGAAAAGGAGTTATTGGCATTGATTGTTGCTGCCAAAAAGTGTAGCCATTACCTCATGGGAAGAAAGTTTGTAATACACACAAATCATGGAAGCTTGTGTCACCTATTGGGCCAGAGATTGCAGCATGGTATACAAAACAAGTGGCTGGTCAAGTTGCAGCAGTTTGACTATATGCTGGAGTACAGGTCTGGAAGGGGCAATTTAGCAGCAGATGCATTATCAAGGATGTCTGAGGGAGAGGACTATGTACATGAGGATTTCTTCACCATGGGTGAGGTGTCTGTGGTGCAAGGAGAATGGCTACAGGGAATTAAAAACATGGTGATACATGATTCTTTCTTCCATGATCTGGAGCAGAAGCTACAGGAAGGTGGGGAAGTTAATAGTGTCATTAAGAAAGTGGATGGTGTTTACTATTATAAGAACAAAATTTTGGTGAATCCTAATAACACTGAAGTAGTCAAGATTTTACTAGCTGAATATCATAGTTCTCCATTGGGAGGTCACTCAGATGCAGTCGGGACCTTATACAGATTGAAAGAAGTATTTTTTTTGAGAAGGAATGAAGGCAGATGTGAAGGGTTTTATCAGGAATTGTGACACTTGCCAACGCAACAAAGCTGAGAATGTTGCATACCCAGGACTGCTGCAACCCTTACCCACTCCAGTTCAGGTATGGGAGGACATTTCTATGGATTTTTTTGTGGGTCTACCCCCTTGTGGAGATATTGGGGCTATTTTTGTTGTAGTAGACATGTTAACTAACTTCTTTGGTATCAAATATCCCTTCACAGCCAAAACTGTAGCCCAGGTATTATTTAATGGGGTTTTTAAATTACATGGCATGCCCAATTCAATAGTCAGTGATAGAGATCCAGTGTTTACAAGTGTGTTTTAGAGAGAATTATTCACACTACAGGGTTCTACCTTGGCATTTAGTTCAGCTTACCATCCCCAATCTGATGGGTAAACGGAGATCACCAACCGTAACCTGAAGTGCTATTTAAGGTGCTTTTGTGGACATCAACCCAAGGAGTGGCCGAAGTGGTTGGCTCTTGCTGAGTATTGGTTTAATACCACTTGGAATGCTCCTACCTAATTGACACCCTATGAAGCTCTTTATGGGAGAAAGCCACCCAGTTTACTATCATACATACCCCATACAACCAAGGCCCCTACAGTGGAGGAGGAATTGTATTCTCGAGAGGTAATCCTTCAACTCCTTAAGGATAATCTGAAGAAAGCCAAAGACCGGATGAAGAAATATGCTGATCAAAATAGGACAGAAAGGGTATTTGAAGAAGGAGATTGGGTCTACCTCCGTCTGCAACCTTACAGGCAAGTGACAGCGGCCATGAGAAAGCCACATAAATTGTCCCCAAAGTACTATGGGCCTTATAAGGTGTTGAAGAAAGTGGGACATGTCGCTTATAAGCTGGAGATGCCTTCCAATTGCCGAATTCACCCTGTTTTTCATGTTTCACAATTGAAAAGAAAGCTGGGAACACACGTTGTGTTGCAATATGATCAACCAAGCTTCACTGAAGAGATAGTTGATGAACCTGAGTCTATTGTGGACCGCAAGACAGTTAGGCTGAGGACCAAGTTGGAATCCCAAGTTCTAATCAAGTGGAAACAGAGAAACTTGGACGAAACAACCTGGGAGAGCTCTGGGACCTAGTCAAGAGGTTTCCTACGTTCGACCTTGAGGCAAGGTCGAAAAATGGGGAAGGCGATGTAAGAGTTGCGTCGGAGACGTCCGTCGTTCAGCTGGAGAGAGCAGCGGAGCTCGTTGGGTCACCGGAGAAGATAGCTGAGAAGGAAGGAGATTAGAGGGGAAAGTAGCCGTTACAGACGAAGTGGGATCGTTGGATTTGATTAGCTGTTGATCTCCATCGTTGTTGGGAAAATAATCTGGTCCGCTCATCTCTTTAAGTGAAAGGTTATGAACCGTAGATCGGGCATCCGATTTCGCTACTGAAAACGTTTTGTCTCCGTTGGCGGGAAGAGGGTGAGCTGGAGTTTGTTAAGACGAGCTGCTGTGGGGTTGTTAGAATTCTTAAGGGAATACCAAATTCTGTTATTTGTCCTGTAGCGAGTATAAAAAGGGAAGTTATTGGTAATCTGTGGCATCGCCGTTTGTAATGAACTAGAAATCAAATCTCAATTCTCAGATTCAACAGCTTTTCATTTCTTTTTCTTTCATTGCATTCAACTAATCTTGCGTTGTATTTTCTTGAGATAATTCCATGGGTCGACGAGGTAAACGCCAGGAAGAGGAGGAGCACGAGGAGGATCACGCAGCTGACCAAGAGGCGGAGCCGCTGAACGAGACGCTACCTTCACAGCTTCGAACGAGAGCAGATCGATGGCCAAGATATCTTCGTACAGCTTCCTCGACTCTGCCGCCTCTCCCATCTCATTGAGGATTCTCGCCGCCAAAAACTTCCACTCGGTTTCCGATGGTCGATAAGAGATCATACAGTTGAGGATCGCCAACGCTTCGCCATCCTTCGTCCACCCCTTCGAAGAGCAGATCATCCTTGATCTCCTCAACGACCCCAAAGGCGGCCTCGTTGTCGTCTCCTCCGGCCTCCCCCTCCACTCCCTCGTCACCTCCCTCCTCTGCCTACACCACCTATCTCAGGGTTTCCTTCTCAGCCTCTCCGCCTCCGATTCCCAAAAGTCCACCATCCTCAAAACTATAGAAAACTCCCAAAACCCTAACCCTAGCGATCTCCCCTCCGACCTCCCCTCCCACCACCACCCCGCCCTCTACTCCTCCGGCCGCCCCTTCGTCCTCACCCCACGTATCCTCATCGCCGAGCTCTTCTCCGGCCCCGTACCCGCTGGCTCCGTTACACAGCTTCTTATCATAAACACCCATCGCCTCTCCAATGTCTCGGTTGATTCCGTCATCGTTATTTGATTGCTTCCGATTTTTGGTGCTTTTTTTAATTCATGGGCCTAATCTAAAATTTGACTTTTGATGTGAGTTTTTTGAGTTAGAGGGGAAATTGGGACCCGAGTTTTTGTCGATTTACATGTAAAATTTGCATATACTTTGAGTACATGATTGAGCGGTCTTGTTCTCCTGTTTAATTGGTTTCGATCAAAGCTTGATTTTTAGGGTTTGGATTGCGGCTTGCTACTAAGAAATAGGGCATTCCTTTCAAATAACCGTGTACTATAATGTAAGATTAGTGCATTCATATGATTATTTAGCTAGACCTTTTGTTTCATGCCTTCGTTTTGTTGTTCCAGTATGATTCTTAAGCAAGTAGTTCATATGTTGACATGTAATCAAATTCAATTCCCCACACTGTCGGTTGGTGGCTCGGGGCTCTGGCGGTGGCGGAGATCTATGTGTTGAGGGTCTACTTCGTGCAGGGGTTCTACATTGTGTTGTACGGGCTGCGGATCTATGTGCTGAACTTGTTGATCGGGTTCTTGTTGCCGATGGTGGACCCGGAGCTCGAGGCGCTGGATGGGTTTGTGCCGATGGTGATAATTTTTGATTGGTGAGTTGCGAAGGTTTGTGCTTGTGGTTTCAGTGATGATGCTTTCACCTTGGTATCACTGGATCTTATAGCCTTCTTGTATTAGGCTTTCATTATTCATTGACCATCCTGTATAAAAGGAATTTTAATTGAAAATTTTTAAACAGGAAATGAAACATATATTACATTATCCCTCTGGAATTTGTTTCATCATGTGTTATTTTGTGTATCTCAACAAAACTTTATATGTTGATATGATAAGGTGGCACGTGTTTTCTAAACTACATAGTCTACATATACTTTTTTGGACTAGCATTACCTACATTCAACTATCTGTCTACTTGAAAAATGTGTGCAAATCAAGGTTTTAGGTCTCGGTCTCGGTCTCGGTCTCGCTCTTCTCAAAAATTAGGTTTCGGTATCGGTATCGTTCGTTTCGGTGGTTTCGGACGGTAGTTTCGTTCCATCGGTATCGTTAGTTTCAGATACTTAAAACTCTATTAAATACTATCAAATATTATCAAATATTAGCACAAATACTTTTTTACTAGTTACACATTTTGTTAAAAGTATTATGCTATATATATTTTACATTTTTTTGATCAACAAGATTGAAAATAAATGAGAATGGCAAGCTTTTGAATAAATGGAAGGGTTTGGTGGCTGAAAATGATAAGTTTGTAAATAAATGAAAAACCTTTAGTGACTGAATGTCAAGCTTGTAATTAAATGGAAAGCCTTTAATGGTCAGCTCACTCAAAAGGTCAAACTTCTTAATAAATGCTAGCATGTGTTGGATAACTGCACTTGCACCGTGCAAACAAAATTTAAATTAAATGCTAGAATATGCTACTATGTAAGACCTTAAATTGCAGGATGCGGGCTTCTTCGAGGATGCGGCGGGAGGCGGGCGACCATGAGGTACGTCCATCTCTTCGTTTATTCTTCTTTTTCTGGATTTTGGTGATGTTTCCTCCTCATCCTTCTTCTTGTTTTCATTTTTTTAAGTTTTAGTCGGTATCAGACAAGTTTCGGCCAGTATCGGCCGATACGGCCGAAACCCGGCCGATACGGCCGAAACCGATAAGTAACGTGTGGTTTCGGACCGGTCCCCTCCGAAACCGATCCGAAACGGCCGAAACCGGTCGGTTTCGGCCGAAACCTAAAACTATGGTGCAAATTGAAGTTCACAAAATGAAGTTAAGTTGATATTTAGAAAGTTGGAACATTTTATATCTTTAGGTTCAAGTTTCTTCCATTTGCTAATATTGGCCAACAGAAATGTATTGCATTTGGATTTACCGAAGTGGTACCCATCACAAATCATAGGATCTATTGCTTTTATCATTTCTAGTCACTATTTCTAGGCACTATTTCTTGTTTTATCATGTCTTATTTTATCAGCGTGATTTAGTTGAAACTAATCTTTTACTTATCGCTTCATTTTTCGCCATAAGAGCTTCTTTATGTTGCCAACTGCGCCACGACCCCTTTGTTGAATGGAGAAGGGACCATCCAATTTTCCTACTACATCCCTGCCTTTATGTTTATGGGGACCTCCCGCGAGCTTTGCTGTTTCTTTGGATATTGCATTTAGGTTTTAATGTAAATGTAATTATAATGATTGATGAAGGACACTCGGTGTGCAACATGGAGATGGTAAATTAAACCTGGCATGTATTCAGAGTCATGATACACTTCCATCGTTTTCTAGGATTCTGTCAATAATCTTACATTACAAAGCAAACTACTTCAGAATGCAATGCAAACTGCTTCCTGAAAATCAAAAGCAAAAATTACAAAACATGATCATTTACATGTCATGCAATTACAATATACTGTCAAAATTCAAACTCCAAAGTTTAATCCCCACTGGATGCTAATGATAAATATATATTTTCATGATGCCTTCATAGCCTGATGTCAGATATCTTGTTCTAGCTGATACTTTGGTTTAAGGAATGTAAGCATAAGTATATAGCATTGCATTATTTTCAAGGGATAAATTTACCAATACTACCAAATACTTTGATGTTTTTTTAATCAAAACACCCTAACCTTTGAATCAAAAATGTTCCTGTTATGGGACCCTATATGGTAGCTTATGTCTTTTAAAAGTATAGTGTAGTTAACTTAATTAGTTTTAATAGAATAAAGCCTTTGCTGTTATGGGACCCTATATTGAAAACATGAAGCCTTTGCTGTGGCCGCTTCTTCCCTCCAGCTAATCTAATTCGGTAATGTCCTTCTTATGTGGTGTTGAAACTGATTTGATTAGTTTTAAGCTTCTTTTTGCACTGTTAATGAATCATGCATCCGTAGGCTAGATGGCTAGCCGGATATTTTGTAACATCTTCTTGTCATGCTAAACACTATGAAGGTTTTTCGATCTCTAGTAATATTCGCGCTAGCAGAGCTCACCATAGATCGCATTATATCGATTTATGACTGCGTGTTGGCCGAACTAAATGTAGGAAAGGGTTGGTGTGTTAAGACTGCAGATACGTTGAATCGAATTCATAAAAACTCAGATGAACTAGCTTTCTTCACGAGTCAGTTATTAATACTAAATTTTAAATGCCGACTCCCATACTTCATAGCTAGCTTACAGCATTTATCCATTTTCCCATGCACGGACATCGAAGTTGGTGCTAACCAATGAACAATGATATCTGTTAGGCCAAGGATCCAACCTCAAAGAAGTTCGACCATTGCCTCGTTATATCATCGACCACATCACTATACCTTAACACCCTTGCAAATCTCCCCACTTCAAGTAGATCAGCCCCGCTCTGTAATGCGTGTAAGCTACGGCAACAACCAGTACATGGAAGAGCTGATGACTAGGCCCGGCAATGTCAAACTTCCCCGGCATCAACCTCTCTGGAATTCTTGTAGCATAAACCAAAGCCCCATAGACCATATAAGGCTCCCATCAGTAACTCGTATCCTGTTGTGTAGATTGCCTCCAGCTGGTGGCTGAACAGGATGAGCTTGTGCAGTACTGGTACCACTCCTGACACCCCCATCCCGAAGAAGAGGCTGATGCGGACCCGCATCCGCATACCTCAGGGGCCGGCGGCTACATGGGTGGGACCCACCCACCTCTCGTGACTTAAGTGCGACGTAGGAGGCGGTGTACCACGTAGGTGGGGGTTAGGCTAGGGGTATTCTAGTCTTTTCAGACTAGATTAGTAAATCCCCTATTTTCTATTTATTAGGGCTAGCCGTCTTTTATTTTCTTTATGCTTATTTTGTGAAGAACAATTGTAGGCATCTCTTGTGAAGGTTTTAGGCTTTGTTCCGTGCAACAAAGCTAGGAGAGCGAGTCTCCTCTCGAAAGAGACTCATTTATCAATCCTTTTCTTAGTTATTCGCAATCTAAAAGATCCAAAAATCCTCTTTTTTATATATTTCCACCTTTAAATTTTGAAATTAATTGATACGAAACCCTAGTTCGTATCAAATTGGTATCAGAGCGTTGAGATCCGATGGCGACAAGCACTAGGTCAAAGGTGGATGGCGTGGATGAGAAGGTGCAAGGGCTTCGGGAAGAATTCAACCGGGAGATCGAGGGGTTGAAGAAAACCCTAGGGGAATCCATCAAAGACCATGCGCATTCACAGGAGGACATCCAAGTCGAACTTCGGGCGATGAGGAGGGACGCCGCGCAAGCGGGACGCAACATCCAAGGGATAAAGGAGGCAACTTTAGATCTGAAAGAGGCAACTTCAGATCTGAAAATTTTGAGGGAGGCAACGTTGTCGATTCCGGAGATTAAAGCTATGCTCCAAGCCCTAACAATGGAGAGGGGAGGAGATCGGAGCAAGAGGATTCAAGGGGGAGAAAACCAAGGAAAATCAACACTTGAATCGGCAAATCGGGAGCAACCGGAGGGGGCGACGGCTACAACGACAAATCTGGAGCAAATCACAGCCGTCACGAACCCTAGCGGGTCCGGACAGCCAAGGGAAGAGGCCGGGAGGCCTTTTGGAAGGCCGGCAGGCCCATCTGGGCCTGCGGCTAGACCTGCAGGCCCTTCAGGGCCTGCGACAGGCCCAACTGGGCCTGCCTCAGCTGCGGCAGGGCCCAACGGGCCTGCCGCAGCTACTGCATGCCCAGCCGGGCCTGTTGGGACCCCTGCGGGCCCGTTCGGGCCTGCAGCAGTCCCGACAGGCCCAAACAGGCCTGCGGGAGCCCTATGGAGGCCTGCCGCAGTACAGGCAGCCCCCCGGGGGCCACCGACGGCGCCGACAGCCACTGGGGGCCCGCAGCAGCACAAACAGCCCCGTGGGGGCAAGACGGAGGCGGATGGGCCCGAGACGCGATGATTGGGGCTCCAGTAGCCCAATTTTGGGGACCAGAGGCTCATCCACAGGTACCGAGGCCGCAGGTTGATCCCAGGCAGGCTTTTGATGGCTTTTCGGGGCGGGGACAAGGCCCGGGAGGCTATTTTGGAGGACGGACAGCACCAGTACAGCCACACAGAGGGGCAGGAGGGCCCGTGTGGGCACGACAGCAGGAGTTCCCGGGGTACCATTACCAGCCGGAGGCGTGGGAGAGACCCGTTTGGCCCGAGGAGTTGTACGTGGTAGACGGGGGAGGACCAGCAGAGACAGTCGGCGGAGGATTCGGCCGTGGGGGTGACTGCGGTAGAGATGGGGGACCGCAGGGGGACATCAATGCAGATCGCTGCCTTATGAAGCTGAAGATGCCGATTTTTGATGGCACGGATCCGGATGGGTGGATCTACCGGGCGGAGCGTTACTTCCAGGTGATGCGGTTGACGGAGGAGGAGGTTCTTAGGGCCATCGGAATCTACTTCGAGGGCAAGGCGTTGGCCTGGTACAGATGGAAGGTGGCGCGGACCCCCTTTCGCACTTGGGAGGAGCTGTCCGCACTGATACTAGACCGGTTCCAGGAGACCCCAGGGGGAGATTTCTACGAGCAGTTATCTGCTCTGAGGTAGGAGGGGACGGTCAGGGATTATGTGGAGAAGTTCGAGATGCTGAATAGTAGGGTGAAGGGGGTGACCGACGAGGTGATGATCGGGAATTTCATGAGGGGGCTGAAGCCCTCCATACGAGCAGAGCTGAGGATGCAGAGTCCGGGGACATTGGAGGATGTCCTTCGCCTGGCCCACAAGGCGGAGGAGAAGCATGCGGAGGAGAGTGTAATGCCCTACAAGCTACTGCACAAGTACTAGAGGGGGGTGAATAGTACTTTAAAAATAACAAGGAGTATAATTCCAAATTATAGTGCAAACAACTACCAAATCAATTTGCGGAAGCTTAAATTGAATGACAACAACAAAATTAACAATGCTAACAAAAGATGTTAATGGGTTCGGATCCACCCAAGTCTCCCCGACTTGTTCCCGGTGATCCTACGTCCCAACCACCCGGATCCCCTCCGGATACTTAGGTTAGAAACCCTAACCCAAGATTTCCACTATGAATATCTTGTAAAAAACCTTCACAAGATCAAATCATACAACAATGGCAATAGTGAATCCCACAACCCGGGATCACAACCTTCTCTCACAACCGAGAGAATCAACAAGCAATATAAAAGAGTTTATATTGAAATAAACAAACTTACCACAAAATCCTATACCTTGAGTTTTTCTTACCAAATAGGTGAAAGGAAGGATTTGAGGAAGATGAAGTCACCAAGACCTAGCACCAAGGAAATGACCAGCAATAGGTGCCTAGGAGAGATTTGGAGACTTGATTCAAGCTAGAGCTTGAAGGGCTCACCAAGAACAAACTTCTCTCAAGATGGATTCTAGATCTAGAATGTGAGAGAATGGGTTTCTTGTGAGGAAGAGAGCTTTAGAAATGAGTGAGAATGGCTATCTCTTTCTATCTCAACGAATCTCTTAATGGCAGCTCTTTTTTAGATAGAAATGACCTAGGTTCGTATTTATAGGGTCCCATAAAAACAACTTAGGTCAATTTCCAACGGATAGAAATCTGAGGAAACTAGTCGGTCAAAGAACAACCACTGACCGACTAGTTCATCAACTAGTCGGTCAGTCAAACAACATGGACCGACTAAGAGAGGAACTGAGAAGAGATAGAAATTCAGACCTAGAAATCTAGTCGGTCCAAGAAGACTTTCTGACCGACTAGTTTCACAACTAGTCGGTCAGTCAGTGAACGTAGACCGACTAAGAGGCATAATGAAATAGTCTGAATACAAATTGACTTAGTCGGTCTAAGAACAAAATTTGACCGACTAGATTGTCAACTAGTCGGTCACCAAACGTTCTTAGACCGACTAACGATAAACAGTAGCTTAGGAGAAATTTAGCATGAACAGTAAGTCACAACTAGTCGGTCAAAGAAGCATCACTGACCGACTAGTTCACAAACTAGTCGGTCGGTGAGTCAACGTAGACCGACTAACTGTAAACAGTAAGGTGCAAGAAACTAAGGAAGCAAACTAGTCGGTCCAAGAAAAGTTGCTGACCGACTAGATCACCATCTAGTCGGTCAGTACGTCTTCTTGTACCAACTAACATGCACAAACAAGTCCGAATCAAAGCGCGACGCTTCGAGGAAGTTAGAATGAACTTGTACTAAGATCCTAGAGCTACGATATGAGCGTTATGAAGTTAGAATCGTAAGATATACTCAAGGCTTAACATTCTATAGATCGAAGCTAAAAGACTATAAATAAAACCTTAAAGAATGGTCTTCGAGAGCTTCGATTAATTCTTCATGACTTCCAAAACGGCGCAAGAGCTTCAACGAAGCTTTAGGCATGAATACGTGCTTTGAGAAGTCCTGAGATGTCGCTTTGAATGTTCTCGAGATTTTTGCGACGATCTTCAATACTGCGCTCACAAATTGTTAGTTCATGAATTATTTATGTTTGCTCATCATCCAAAACCAAATCCGGGGAGTCCAATATTCAACAGAGAGGTGGATACGAGGAGCTTGGGGGGGCCAGGTGTCCCGCCCCACCCCGCCCCTGCAGCGGCAGCACCGAGAGCACCCACTGCTACACCTGAGGCTAGAGGAGAGAGCCGCCCGGCGACCATGGGGCGACGGATGACAAAGGCGGAGGTGAGGGAGAAGCGTGCCAAGGGGTTGTGCTTTCGTTGCGACGAGAAGTTCACCCCTGGACACCGGTGTGCTAGCCGCCTACTGCAGATCACTATGGTACCAGACGAGGAGGGGTACGTCGGTGAGGAGGAGGAGTTCGAGGTGGAGCAGGAGGCGCGAGTGGAGGAGGAGAAGTCTCACCTAGACTTTTCAGAGGTGTCCCTAAACTCTGTGGTGGGGTTCACTCCGAACCACACCATGAAATTATCGGGGCAGTTAAGAGACACGGCGGTGACGATGCTGATCGACAGTGGGGCCAGCCACAATTTCATCTCCAGCCGGATAGTGGAGAGACATGGGCTGCAGTTGAGCACACAGAAGAAGTTTACCGTGCTACTAGGGACAGGGAAGATGGAGGAGAGCAAGGGGCTCTGCAAGGGTCTGTGCCTGACCTTGCAGGGGGTACAGATCATGGAGGATTTCCCGCCACTTGAGTTGGACAATGTTGACATCATTCTGGGCGTACAGTGGCTGAAGAAGCTGGGGGACATGCGGGTGAACTGGAAGGAGTTTTGGGCAGAAGATGAGGGGCCAAGGGTCTGATGCACTTACCGTGGTGAGAGGTCGAAGCAATGAAAGGAGTGGAGGCCGCAAAGGGAACCAAAGATCCAAGACAAGGGACAAGAGTAGAGCTTCGCGCACCGACATCGAGAAGGATCAATGCGCCTTCTGCAAAGAAAGAGGACATTGGGCGAGGGAGTGCCCAAAGGCCAAGAAGAAGAAAGCGGCTACCGCCAACATCGTCAAAGGTGTGGAGGTTGATGAATGGGTCCTTGTTGGCGCTGCGAAGGGGGTGATGAAGGAGGGATGGGTTCTTGACTCGGGATGATCATTTCATATGACACCCCACAGAGAGTACTTTACTACTTTCCATGAAGGTAGTAGAAGTACAGTTCTTCTTGGAGACGACAGAGCTTGCACGACGGCAGGCATTGGCACGGTCCGCATCAGGATGGGAGATGGAGTCACAAGGGAATTAGATGAGGTCCACTACGTTCCCGACCTAAAACGAAACCTCATATCGCTTGGGTCACTTGAAGCCAAGGGTTGCAAGTTGACCATGGAGGATGGAGCTTTGAGGGTGACTCGTGGTGCCTTGATTGTAATGAAGGGGAAGCGCACAGGCAACCTCTACTACTTGGATGGCGAGATGGTAACTGGCACGGTGGATCTTACTCAAGAGGATGAGAGAGACGACTCTCTACTTTGGCACATGCGCCTTGGGCATGTTGGCGAGAAGGCTCTTCAGAAGCTGATTGACGGTGACCATCTACGAGGAGCGAAGAGCGGGAAGATCGACTTTTGTGAGCATTGTGTCTTTGGAAAGAAGACACGTGCATCTTTTGGGACCGCCATCCACAACACGAAGGGAGTGCTTGACTATGTCCACACTGATGTGTGGGGACCATCGAGGGCGACTTCATTGGGAGGTAATCACTATTTCGTGACATTTATTGATGATTTCTCACGGATGGTGTGGGTTTTCTCCTTGAAGTCCAAAGACCAGGTGCTGAGCAAGTTCAAGGAGTGGAAAGTCTTGATCGAGACTCAGACCGGTAAGAAGATCAAGCGACTCCGTAGCGACAACGGTGAAGAGTACAGGTCGGACCCCTTCTTTGACTACTGCAGAAAGGAGGGGATACAGCGACACTTCACTGTAGCCGGTACGCCGCAGCAGAATGGTGTAACCAAAAGGATGAACCGAACTTTGCTGGAGAAAGTTCGGTGTATGTTATCGACATCCGTCCTTGGGAAGGAGTTTTGGGCAGAGGCCTTGGCGTACGCGACCTACTTGGTCAACAGGCTACCTTCTGCAGCACTTGATGGAAGACCTCCTTTGGAGGTATGGTCAGGAAAGACAGTTCCCGACTACGAGTCTTTGCATATTTGGGGGTGTCCTTCTTACTTCGCAGTAAAAGAGGACAAACTAGATCCTAGAGCCAAGAAAGCCATCTTCTTGGGCTTTAGCGATGGAGTGAAAGGGTACAAGCTGTGGTGCCCTACACAGAGGAAGGTGATTCTCAGCAGAGACGTGACGTTCGACGAGTCAGCTATGTTGAAGAAAGGAAGCGAACCGGAGGTGGAGCCTTTAGAGACACATCTGGAGCATGTTCAGATTGATGTGTCAAAGATTCCAGAGGAGATGACTATTGACTCTAGTCCTACACCACATGTTCCAGACGGTCTACTCCAGACAGATGGTGGTGATGGAGGTTCGACTTCAGGTGGTGGAGATGCTTACTCTCCACAAGATGTACATCAGCTGGATTCCATTGCATCTTCAAGACCACGAAGAGAGATTAGAAGACCTGCAAGGTATACTGATTTGGTCTCATATGCTTTCCCTGCAGTTAGTATTGATACTCCCACATCCTTCCAAGAGGTGGAGCTTTCCGAAGACCCACAGAGATGGAAGAAAGCAATGAACGAGGAGATGGAATCGCTTTGGAAGAACAAGACATGGGAGCTGGTGGAGCTTCCTCGTGGCAAGAATGCGATTGAGTGTAAGTGGGTTTACACTAAGAAGGAAGGAGCCAAAGATGGAGATATCCGCTTCAAAGCAAGACTTGTGGCGAAGGGATATGCTCAAAAAGAGGGGATCGACTACAACGAAGTATTCTCCCCAGTTGTGAAGCACTGCACGATTCGGATTCTATTGGCGTTAGTTGTAAAAATCGATCTTGAGTTGGTACAACTAGATGTCAAGACGGCTTTCTTGCATGGCGAGCTTGAGGAGGAGATCTACATGGTTCAACCTGATGGCTACGAGGATGGAGATGGACTTGCATGTAAGTTGAAGAAATCTCTTTATGGGTTGAAGCAATCTCCTAGACAGTGGTATAAGCGCTTTGCGCGCTTCATGACACAAGATCAAGGGTATGTCCGGAGTCCCTTTGATCATTGTGTGTTCCTTCGGAGGCTTGGAAATGGTTCCTTCATCTACCTCTTGCTTTATGTTGATGACATGCTCATAGCGTAATCAAATAAAGAAGAGATCCAGAGGTTGAAAGACCAGTTGAGTTGCACGTTTGAGATGAAGGACCTTGGCGATGCACGAAGGATTCTTGGCATGGAGATATACCGAGATCGAGGTGGAGGTACATTACATCTTTCTCAGAGTCGCTACTTGAAATCTATTATTGACAGATTTGGATGTGAAAAGATGAAGACCGTGCTTACTCCGCTTGCACCTCACTTCAAGCTTTGTGCAATGCATTCTCCGAAGGATGAGAAGGAGAAGGAGTCTATGAAGAAGGTACCGTATGCTAATGCGGTAGGTGCAATGATGTATGCGATGGTGTGCACGAGACCCGACCTTTCACACGCGGTGAGCATGGTGAGCCGTTACATGCACAATCCAGGGAAGACACATTGGCAGGCGGTGCAGTGGATTCTGAGATACATCAATGGTACCATTGATTTGAGATTAACATACAAGCGAGATGATGATGGTCTGCAAATTGTTGGGTATGTTGATTCTGATTTTGCAGGCGACTTGGATGGGAGGAGATCCATGACAGTCTATATCTTCACCTTGTCAGGAGCTCCTATTTGTTGGCGAAGTATACTCCAGTCTACAATAGCCTTGTCTACCACATAGGCAGAGTACATGGCATTAACTGAAGCTGTGAAGGAGACGATATGGCTAATGGGCTTGATGGACGACTTGGGTGTTTGGCAAGACAGGTATGACTTGCATTGTGATAGCCAAAGTGCAGTACACTTAGCGAAGAATTAAGTCTTCCATGCAAGGACCAAGCATATCGATGTCAGGTATCACTTTGTTCGTGACTGTGTTGGAGAAGGCGACGATGACATCAATTTGATGAAGATAGGGACGAATGACAACCCCGCGGACATGCTTATGAAGGTTGTTACAGGGGTCAAGTTTAAACATTGTTTGGACTTGATCAACATTGTTCCAAGATAACGATGGTGGCTCCTTCTGAGGCAATGAGGCTTTGTGGAGCCATATGAGCCTTTCGAGGCAAGATGACGGGACCACGAGATGATTCTCACCGAGGAGGAGCGTTGACGGTCGATTGTGTGACATAGACCCAATATCTCGCCAAGGTGGATATTTGTGGAAATTTGGCTCAATATGGGCTGCTGGAAATTTCCAGCAGCCCCATGTGGGCAACCCACCAACCCAAGGGGGTTGGTGGTGGGTTGGTGCACCAACCCAAGGGGGGGTTGGTGCACCAACCCCCTCCCCCTTTAGCCCTATAAAATGAGGGTTATTTGTTTGGTTATTATCATCCAAAAAATTGAGATTTCTTTTGTAACCTCAATAGAAATAATATGAAGTGTTTCCTTGATCGATTTTCGATCTAAAGTGTTTGTGCTCTCTCTCTTTCTTCTTTGTGCTAGATACTTCAGAGGTCTCGATTGCTTCCGTATAGCAACAATCCAACAATTCTCCCCCTCCAGCTGCATAAAAAAATGATTGCCACTTAACAACCATCCCAGCTATGTCTCTGCACAGCTCCAGCTTCTCCCGTGTCACCACCTTCGTGAACATATCTGTTGGATTCTCCTTCGTGTGGATCTTCACTAGTCTCAACAACTGTTGATCCATCACCTCCCGTATCCAATGATACCGAATGTCAATGTGCTTTGTCTGAGCATGATACATCGAATTCTTGCTCAGATCTAAAGCACTTTGACTATCACAATGTACCATGTACATTTTCTGCTTGATCCCTAATTCTTTGAGAAATCGCTTTAACCACAACATTTCCCTACCAGCTTCTGTAATTGCAAGATACAAGCTCCCTCACAATTTGAGTTGACTTTAGTACGACTAGTCTATACTTTGAAATAAGAGAGGATTTGCGATGAATTTTAAAAGCTAACAAAGGTTTCATAAATTTCTAAAACCAAAGGTAGTACTATTAAATTCAAGACAGTTTAGGGTTGCTTTCATAAATTAAGCACCATTTTCATTCGGAACAAGCCCTCTCACAAAAGCGTCAATGTTTGTAGAGGACGATCCCCCAGCTTCAATCGCCTGTCGAGCCGAGTCTCGGAGCTCCGCAGCTCTTCTCCTCATTGCCTCGCTCTCAGCATCCTCCAAGTCCATCAACTTCTTGATTACCAGAGCAATCTCCTCTCGGCCGACTACAATCTCGGCCCCGCCGACGTCGCCTCCCAAACTCAGCCCGACCCTCCACTCGTCCACAATGAGCCTGCCATCGACCGGCTGATCCCAAAATATCGGAAATGCAAGCATCGGCACCCCACAGAAAACGCCCTCCAGCGTCGAATTCCATCCACAGTGCGTCAAGAATCCCCCCACCGAGGGATGGCTCAACACCCTCATCTGGTCGCACCACGGCACCACCATCCCCGTGCCGCGGACCACTTCCCGCATGCGCGGAGAATCCCCCCGAGCCGCCCATAGGAACCGCACCCCGCTCATGTTCAGACCCCATGCGATCTCTTCCGTCTGGGCGACCGAAACCGAGAGGAAACTGCCCAACGAGACGTAAAGCACGGATCGATCGGGTTGCGAGTCGAGCCATCGGGTGTAGTCCGTGGGCTCCTCGTCGCGCATCATGTGAGGGATGGAAGGGCCGATGGTGTGCACGGGACAGTGAAGGCCTTTTCGAAGCGCGTCTATCACCTGAGGCTCGAGCTCGTAGAATGAAGTGAAGAGGATGCCTTGGGATCTTCTGGCCATGGAGAAGGCTTCCAAAGCTCGCTTCAGGATTCTCCCGGACGCAAGAAAGCCGCGTAGATCGGACAAACGCACCGAACCGTGACCGGGGATGTAGTTGCCGAGAGATTCATCCGCTTCCCCTGCAAACAAACATGTATTAGTAGTACGCAGCAAATATTTGTGTTGATATCTTGTAGTAGCATCTCGTGCTTCTGTCGCTGATAAGTTTGTGTGTTTTTGTTGCATTCATTGATCAAAAATTTCAACTTACTGCACTCTACAATTAATTGCGGTTTCAATTTGGTGCGATCAGATTTTAAATTTGCTAATTTTGATAGATGATTTTGATGTTGCCCGCTACCGGGCTACCCTAATCGGTGCCCGACTCGAGCCCGCTGACTGCTGACCAGGCTACAAAAGGAAGTGCGGGACCATCTGACATGGTATCATCATTCTCCGATTCTATAAAGAAAAAGGTGCATCCCCTGTATGAGGTATCCCGAGTAAAATCCAAGCGATATGGTCTCGAACCCTAGTGGCGGCTACCTCTAGCCGACGCTCCAACCTTCCTTCGCTTGACACTAACTTAAGTATCCGAGTCAAATCGGGTGGCCATCACCCCTCCGATTCCTAAGACGTGTTTCCTATCCGTTTCAGGCTGCCGCGAAAGATCGTTTCTCTCAGCCCAGCGAAAACCAACATATTCGGACTTTCCTGCTGCAAGAATACTCATCGCACTGGCCTGATATGGACACTGCGACATTCCAAGCATCAACAGTTTCCAAATAGTTTTCGAATTCTACCGAACTTCGAATTTTACCAAGAGTGACCTTTTTACTCTAAACTAATTGCTCCCAGACTTTGAATTTGTGACCATGCACAACTAGACCCGAACAAATAGCCAGATCCCCTGTCAACTCAACTTTCTACGCATTGCACACGGCTTTTTTTTCATATACAATAACCTAGGTATATTTCTTTAAAGTTTGTTTGTAATTCAAAGTGTACAATCGAACAACACTTAGTGGTCAAAGTACCTTGGCTTTCACAGAAGAGTAAAATACAGAGCACATGCCACATGGTCTGTTATTTTCCCCCCATCGAGATCACTGTCTATCCACCGCCGGCCATGCGGAGACAGCGGTCACCGTCCCACGCACCGATGTTTTTTTATTTATATGACATTAAAAAAATTAAAATTTCAAGAACCAGTAAAAAAACCGTACCTGCGGGGATCATCGCCGTAATGGGCTCGTCAAGCCCCGCCAACGAAACGGCAGGGAGAATCCGATCGAAGTGATGGAGAGCAGAGAAGACGGAGGCCGACATGGTGTTGAGGGAGTACACCGGAATATTCCTCCTGTTCCCCACCGCCACCGCCCACGGCACGTAGATGTCCGCAACTATCGCCTCCACCGCCGGCTTCATCCCCTCTAGAACATTCTCGAAGGGCTCCTCCATCTTGGTGAATACGGCGTCGAGGAACCCGGCGAAATCTTCGGCCCTTCCTATCTCCGACGGGATGCAGTTGGGAATCGTCACGAGCCGCACGCTCGGCGGAAGATGCGAGGGAGAGGACGATGATGAGATGAGCTGGGCCCACTCCTCGGTGACGACGAAGGAGATGATGAAGCCGCCGACGTCGAGGCAGCGGCAGAGGTTTATCATGGGGTTGACGTGGCCGCGGCCTGGGTAGGGTACGGCGGCCACGTGGCGGGGTCTGGTTGGCAGGGCGGGCGACATTATTTTTTGTGGAGGAAGGAGGGCGAAAGCGGGTGAGCTGGAGGAGGGTGGTACCAGTGCCAAATGGAGTAAGACCTACCTCGAGTGCTGTCAATTGCACTACTTGAATTTCTCAATTCACCACTTTTATTTACTAGTTTGACCTTGCTAATAAAATTACATTTCTACCCTCAATAGCATTCTAATTCCCGACAGTCTACGTCCACTCTGATTTCGACTCCAAGTTTACCGACATCTTTGAGGATGGCCATGAACTCGCCCTCAGAACCTAACAACAAACCTTCAACCTCGATGTCACTGGCGTGCTCGACCTATCCACCATCAAGCAGCTCGTTAGCCCCCGATTTGGCGTGGCCGACATCATCAATGGCACCTCCTCCATGATCATTCTGGAAGGACACATCAGGCTGCCAACCGTATGAGTTCTTTCCCGGGATTCAACGCGGACTTCACCATTGGATTTTACAGAGGAGACAATGGGGACGGAGAGGCATTCGACGATGTTGAGTCTTTGGGCCGGAGTTCGAGGCAACTCGGTCGCCGGATGATTAAGGCCCAACGGGCCCGCCAAAGAAGCCCGACGTCGACCCAGTCAAAGCCAAAGCGGCTATTCGACCGTTGGGTCCCTCACGCTTGAACGTGGGATTAAAAGCGGACTCGAGAATATCGGGGACTTGTGCCACATTTACTCCTATTAATGGGGAGAGATCGTGGCCCCATTATATATGGATGGCCGTTATCTCTCCAACGTCTCCAAAGGGACCCTGAACGTTTATAACTAGGGGAAAGGGTCCCATCTTCAAGGTACGAGGTCTAAGACATAGAACTCTATCTTCTCACTTTTACCACTCTTATATTCGAGCTTGTGTTGCTAGTCTCGAGACGAACCTCCGTGGGTTGATCTCAACTACACCAAGCTCCATCTCTTCCTTAAGTTCCATTCTAACTTAAGCATCAGAGGGGATTTGGGTCGGAACCCAGATCCGACCCCCCTAACGAGCTCCTATGGTGCAGATCAACGATCGTAGTCCAGCCCCGAAGGTCGACGTCGAGCCCTCCAGCCTCGAACGATCGACGTGATGGTCGCCCGAAGGTCGATCGAAGGTCGTAACACATCCTGATGGAAATTGAATTCCACCCCAAGTGATTTTGATGATGAGCACACCAAATGAAGCTTAGTGTACTAACTACACAAAAATTAAGTGTACATGATATGCGACAAATGAAAGGCTTTATTCATACTCAAAGAAGCGCAATCTACGCTTAAAGACAAGGACGAACGTTGCTAAGATCAATGATAAAGCTCAAAGCTCAAATAGAACAAGAAGCTCAAGTGAAGCTCACATCTACTCCATCAGTTGATCAAGCTTTCGAAGACGTGTCCTAGTCTATAGTGTGTGTGTTGTGTCTTTCTTAGGGTATTGTTAAAGCCAAAGCGTATAGAGAATCACACACACACAAATGATTTCAAAAACGTTTTGAATATTTTTTTAATCATCTTCAAAAAGGATATTGAAATCTTTCTCTAGTCGTTTTGTAATTCCGTAGTGAAACTCTACTATACCCTGGAGTTAGCTACTTGTTTGACTAGTTGTGTCGCAGGAAAAACTCCGTTGGGAGTCGACTACCAAAGGTAGGGAGTCGACTACCAGCTGAGAATCAAGATTTCCTGAAACACACTGGGAGTCGACTACCACTTCTAGGGAGTCAACTACCACCTGTCGAAGTTTGACGTTTTGATTTGATTTTTGAAATATCTTTGAGTGATTTTCTACCATGATTTTCGGGACAAAAGTCAAAGCAATTTGAATTTCGAATTCTCAGATTTCTCCTATAAATAGAGGATCATTTTCATTGAAAAAACAACAATTATTGAATTTAAATTCTCTCGTGCAAGCGCTCTAAAGTTCTAAGTTCTCATTCTCTCTTTAGCCAATTCTGTTTTATTCTTGATCTTGCAATTTTGTTAATATTTTTTGAAGATCATAATCTCGTTTTATTGGCTAACTGTTTTTCAAATCCGTATTATTTGCTATTGATTTTTATTTAAAGGATTTTTGAAAAACATTAGATCTAGATCACAAAGACTTCATTCATATCTTATGTGATCTAGAATCTTATTCTATCAAGCCACTACACGTAATTTTGTTTATTACTATTTGGCTATAGAATATGAGTGTAAATCCGATCTCCACCAATCTATTGTGGTGAATTGGATATTAGTTTATTTTTTTGTGATTACCCCTCGGTGTAAGGGTGTTGTTGTTGGAACCCTAGACAAGTCTAGGTGTTGCGGTTGGAAATCTTGGTCAAGACTAGGTCGTTGGAAATCATAAAGAGTGGAGTTAGGTATTTGTATTTGCCAAGGCAGATAGTGGAAATCTCGTACCGGATTGGTCGGGGACTGGACGTACCCAAAAGTTGTGGGGAACCAGTATAAAAATCCTTGTGTCTGCGATTGCTTTTCTGTGTTTGATTATTTATCTCTGAAAGCAATTTTTATTTACTTTGCTATTATTATATCCTTGTAATCTTTGTTCTTTTACATATTACAAAGATCATACATTCCATTGTGCAAAGATTTGTGTAAAGATTTATCTGTGTGTAAAGATCTATTATCTGATTGTAATCATAATTGTTTATCTTTTATATTGCAAAGATTAACTGTCTTTTACATGCTGGAAAATTACTCTGTGATTATTAGATTACCTTGTGATTAAGAACCAAGCGTAGATCGCTCTACTTGGTTTCTTAGGAAACATTAGAAGGATTCGTTTTGTGTTAATTTGTAAAGAACGAAAAATTTTTATCTCTATACAACACTATTCAACCCCCCTTCTAGTGTTGTTTGCCATCCATAGGATCCAACACTTGGTATCAGAGCGAGGCTACAAAAGTGATGGCGTCAACATCTTTCCATTCTGAAGGACTGAATACAATGCGACCACCACTGTTCAACGGAACTAACTACGCTAGCTGGAAGATCCGAATGAAGACTCACCTGGAGTCATTGGACTTTGAAGCTTGGACCTTTACCAAAGTCCCGTACATCGCACCTACCGACATTGAATTTGGGAAATGGTCAGCCGACGACAAGAAGAGAGCAAATCTAAATGCAAAGGCAATGAATGCACTATTTTGCGTCGTAACAGGAAATGAGTTCACTCGAGTCTCCCAATGTGAGACAGCACACCAAATATGGCACACTCTTCAGGTAAGTCACGAAGGAACTGAAAAGGTAAAGGAATCCCGCATAAACGTGTTACATTCAAAATTCGAATCTTTTAAAATGGAAGAAGGAGAGAGTATCACCGATGTGAATACTCGTTTTACTAATATTACGAATGAGCTTGCAGGATTAGGAAAGAAACTTTTCGAATACGAACAGGTAATGAAGATACTAAGATCCATCCGACCCGAGTGGAAGGGAAAGACAACTGCCATTTGAGAAGCTCATAACGTAAAGGACCTTACCATCGAAGAACTAATGGGAAATCTCATGGCATATGAGATTGAGCTTGAAGAAGATAAGAAGATCGAAGAAAAACCGAAGAAGAAGACTCTCGCGTTTAAAGCCCAAGAAGAAGATTCTGATTACACGGACAAAGAAGACCATATCGCCTTCATCTCAAAAAACTTTAAAGAGTTCATCACAAGTAAGTATGGTAAACGCTCTTTTTGACCCACTAACGGTATCATCTGTTTTGGTTGCAATAAACCAGGGCACGTCAAGAGAGACTGTCCATTGGAAAGAAACAATCGTGATTCCAGAGATCGTGGGAAGAACAGAGACACTAATGAAAAGAGAAACAATGGAAGAAACAAATTCCGACGACCAAAGAAGGAAGCTTACGTAGCCTTTGACCAGAGCGACGATTCCTCATCCGATGAATCCTCAGCAGAAGATAACGATGAAAGAAGAGAAACAGCACACATGTGCTTCATGGCATCCACATCCTCTAAGGTAAGCTCGCATCATGATTCATCTAGTGACAATGATTCGTCATCAAGTGATGATGAAGACATGTATTATAGGGGAGCATATAAGGAGCTATGCAAAATGCATGAAAAGCTCATAAAAGAACATAGAAGAACACTTAGAAATATTAAAAAGGATACTAAAGAAAAGGAAGAAATCATTAAAGAAAATAGTCTCCTTAAAGAAAAGAATGATTCTCTGCAAAAAGATATTCTATTAGTAAATGAAAAGGTTGAAAATCTGAATAATCTTCTCGTCTCTGTCAAAGATAAATACGACGCTACGATGAAAATTATTAAGGATTTCAACAAAGGAAAAGGGAAGCTAGATACTATAATAAATGATCAAAAAGCCTCATCTAGCAAAACTGGACTCGGTTATGATTCACATCATACCAAGAAACAGGTTAAGCATACTAGGATGTATCATTCTAACAAAAAAATTTTGAGCATCTGGATACCGAAGAACTTGTCCGATCAACAAAAGAAAAGGTACGCTACAAACTTTGTTCAACAAGTTCACTTAAGCAAAAACTATAAATATACTTTTTATGAAGGAACTAAACCACACTGGGTTTGGCTTCCTAAAGACTAACCCTTTGGACTCAAAAGCCAAAGAGTACCATAAACGTTTATTTTTCAGGTACTCTAAAGAAACAAAGAGGAGAAAACAAGATCCGAACAATTGATGACTGGATCAGCATCAAAAGCGCTCTTTTACGACTTAATCATTTTTTTGCAAAAATATATTTGCTTAAATTTGTTTAAAATAAGTTAATATTTTCGTTATATGATTACAAATGTTTGCGTTATATTTTTAAAACATCGCTTGTTCAGAAAACACACTCAGACTTGGATCAAAAACCCCTCGGGATGAGAAAACGACTCAACCCAGTAGGGAGTCGACTACCTATATGAGGGAGTCGACTACCAGCGCGTGCGGATTTCTGGGTTTGGTTTTTTGACTAACCCTATTGGGTTCTATGGAGTTAATGGGTTCATATCCACAAAGGCAACTTATACCCAATAAGCTAAACTCCATCCTAACCCTTCACTCCTTGATCCAATGCCCCTTATTCTTCACCATCTTCCACCCTCTTGTTAAAAACCCCAAGAGTAAAACCTAGGGTAGCCGACTACCCCTCTTCCTCCTCTCTTGAAAATTTCTTTTGGTGCTTGGGTTGCTTGGAGCTCTCCCAACTTCATCTCTTTCTCAAGTTTACTCAAGGTAAAATCTTTTCTCACCATCTTTACTTCATAATTTCTTTTTGTATATCTAGTATTGTAAACTACTATTTTTACTCTATCCAGATGCCTCTCAAGAAGAGAAAAACCTCAACTGAATCTGCTTCTGAGAAAGAAACTATCTTACCCTATCTGTTTAGGAGCACCACTTATGAACACTTTGTCAAAATCTCTAAGAAACCCATCCTCCATGAAAGATTTGTCAAATTTGATGATGTAGTAAACTATGGGATTGATAGCATACCAGATGTAGATGGTCCTCCCACGAACCCTTGAAATCCAACATGCACGCCCTCAGCATGTCTTCCAAAATCTGAATTGTCCTCTCGGACTGGCCATCCGTCTGCGGATGGTACGCCGTGCTGAAACTCAGACGCGTACCCAAACTCTTCTGCAAACTCTGCCAGAACTGAGATGTGAACCTCGTGTCTCTGTCAGACACGATACTCACGGGGACTCCATGAAGTCGCACAACCTCCTGCACGATTCACGTTACATCACTAT
The DNA here is from genome assembly GCA_030789695.1 of Scilla litardierei. Taxonomy (NCBI): domain Eukaryota; kingdom Viridiplantae; phylum Streptophyta; class Magnoliopsida; order Asparagales; family Asparagaceae; genus Scilla; species Scilla litardierei. Next base: position 318,808,396 of record CM061142.1, on the reverse strand, counting down.
CCAAACTAGGAAAAGGAAATAAAAACGGAGAGTAAAAGAATTTTACCTCCATATATCTCCTCGCTAGCGCCTCAGTGGACTGCCCTACTCGGAACGGAATAAAGTGCGCAGATTTGGTCAATCGATCTACGATCACCCAAATCGCGTCATTCTGCTTCGGACTCCGAGGTAGTCCAGTCACGAAATCCATAGTGATGTGTTGCCACTTCCACTCCGAAATCGGAAGCGGTTGTAGCAACCCGGCCGAACGCTGATGCTCCGCCTTCACTTGCTGGCAAACCAAACACTTGGCTACACTCCGAGCCACGCTCCTCTTCATACCATGCCACCAATAATTCAGACGAAGATCCTGATACATCTTGGTGCCACCAGGATGCATAGAATACGGCGAACTGTGTGCCTCCACCATCAATTCCTCTCTGATATCCCCAGCCGGCACACACAACCTGGCTCCAAACTTCAGCGAGCCATCCTCATGAATCAAAAAGTCAGTCCGCAGACCGGCTTCCACCATCTCCCGAATCCTTACCAACTTCGGATCTCCGGCCTGGCCAGCCTTAATCCGATCCACGATCGTCGACTGTACCTGCATGTACATCAACGACGAAGCCTCCCCAAGAAGAACAATCTCCACACCAGACTCGCAAAAATCCTGCTGCAATCTCCACTGCGAGGTCAAAATCATCACCGGTGGCAGCCTACTCAAAGCATCCGGAACCACATTCACCTTGCCAGGGTGATACTGCAAATCAATCTCGTAATCCGCCATAAGCTCCAACCATCGACGCTGTCGCATGTTGAGCTCCTTCTGAGTGAAAATATACTTCAAGCTTTTGTGATCGGTGAAAATCTTCACTTTCTCACTCAGCAGGAAGTGCCTCCAAATCTTAAGAGCAAACACCACGGCAGCCAACTCCAAATCATGCGTCGGGTAATTCTTCTCATGAACCTTAAGCTGACGAGACGCATGCACCACAACATGCCCGTGCTGATGCAACACACAACCGAGACCCTTGCCAGAAGCATCGCAAAAGATCTCAAATCCACCGCTGCGATCAGGCACAACAAGAATAGGGGCACTCGTCAACCTCTCCTTCAGAACACCAAAAGCCCTCTCACAATCACCCGACCAAACATAAGCAATATCCTTCCGCGTCAACCTGGTCATCGGCTCAGCAATACGAGAAAAGTCCTTAATGAATCGCCGATAGTAACCAGCAAGTCCAAGAAAACTCCGAATCTCAGACGCTGACGACGGAACAGGCCACTCCCTGATGGCCCGAATCTTCTCGGGATCCACTGAAATACCATCTCCAGTCACCACATGCCCGAGAAAAGCAACTCGATCCAACCAAAACTCGCACTTCGAAAACTTAGCATACAAACGATGCTTCCTCAAAATTTCCAACACCGTCCTTAAGTGCGAGGCATGCTCTTCCTCCGACTTCGAATAGATCAGAATGTCGTCAATGAAGATAACGACAAACTTATCCAAAAAGTCGTAGAAAATCAGGTTCATCAGATTCATGAAAACTGCGGGCGCGTTAGTTACGCCAAATGGCATAACCACGAACTAATAGTGTCCATACTTCGTTCTGAACGCTGTCTTCGGAACATCTCCCTTCTTCACCTTCAACTGATGGTAACCACTCCTCAAATCCAATTTAGAAAACACCCTCGAACCTCCAAGCTGATCAAAAATATCATCAATGCGAGGCAACGGGTATTTATTCTTAATGGTTACCGCATTCAACTCCCGATAGTCCACGCACATGCGACGCGAACCATCCTTCTTCTTAACCAACAACACCGGTGCTCCCCACGGAGACACGCTAGGATTAATATAACCCTTCTGCAAAAGCTCATCCAACTGCTTTCGCAACTCTTCCAACTCTGCAGGTGCCATACGATACGGCGCCTTCGAAATCGGCTGCGCACCTGGAACGAGGTCGATAGAAAATTCCAGAGCCCGATCAGGCGGCAAACCAGACATCTCCTCGGGGAAGACGTCACCAAAATCTCGCACCACAGCTGGCCACTCCAGCTCCATCTGCATAGCCACAGCCTCCACCGGCCTGGCCCGAAATCTGACAGGACCAAGCGAACTGCTACCACGACTGAACTCAAACACTGGGTGTTCGGGAATCTCGAACACCACCTTCTTCCTCCGACAGTCGATCGTAGCATAGAAGCTCGCAAGCCAATCCATCCCAAGAACTGCATCATAGTTGATGATGTCGTGGACAATGAAATCAGCACAAAGCTCACGTCCACAAACCACCAACGGGCAAGAATTGCACCCACGATGCACCGAGAGCACACCATTTCCTGTAACAATATTCCAACTCTTCGGAAGAGGGGACGTCGACAAGGAATGCCTCTCCACGAAGCTCCGAGAAATAATGCACATCGATGCACCAGAGTCAAAGAGGACTCGTGCAGGAAATGTGCACACCAAAATCACACCTAATCAATCAATTAACAATCAAATCCTAGTCTAGCAAACAATCATGAGCAAGCAACCAATATAATCAAAAATCAACTAACTAAGGAAGATAAATAGCTAGAATGAGCGTTACCTGCAATAACTTCATCCATGGCCATGCTCTCCTCCTCAGTCATCAGAAAGGCCTGCCCTCTCGGCGGAACAGCCTGCCGAAAGGCCTGTCTCTGTGGAACAAGGGGCGCTCCACGTCCAACGGGCACAGGAGCTCGCTGCTGCAACGGCTGTGCTGCAATAGGAGCCCGCCAAGGCTGTCTCGACTTCGGACACTCCCGGATGGTGTGGGCAGGATCTCCGCAGACAATGCACTGTCCTAGAAACCTCCTACACTGATCCCTGAGGTGTCCAGTCTTGCCACAGAAATGGCAAGTCTTCAGGATAGGCCCTCCTGGCCTCTTGAACTGCACTGGATGACTAGGCTTGAAACCAGGCCTAACCACCGCCCTGGCCTGCTCCATAGGCCTCTTCCCAGCTCCGGAAACATGTCCCTTCCTCTGATTCAAATTCAACTCCTGCCGCCTCGCAGCAATCAGAACCTTCTGATATGTCTCCAAGTTAGAAGAGGTCACAAAGCTCTGAAGCTCCAAGGCAAGTCCCTGGAGAAATCGCTGAGCTTTCTCATCGGCATCCTGCACCATCTTAGGTGCAAACCGACTGAGCCTCGTGAACTCCTGGTGGTACTGATCCACCGACAAGCTCCCCTGCTTCAGATCTATAAAGCGCTGCAGCATCACCTGCCGAGCAGCCTTCGGGAAGAACTCTCCATCAAATCTGGACTTGAAGGTAGCCCAGACGATCGGCTCCACCAGCATCTTCTCTTCAGCATCCCACCAATTCCTGGTGTTATCCTTCAGCTGCCTCTTAGCCAGATCAACCCATCCAGCCGGGTTAATCTTTGCCATTGCCAAGTTATCCTCAATGTTCCTTATCCATTCGTCGGCAGCCAGAGGACCCTCAGAACCATCAAAGTATGCGGGACCCAGCTCCCGAAATTGCTTCGCTCCTGGCTCAGAGCGAGGGGCATCGGGAAGAGCCCGGGCAGCTCGAGCAGGTGGAGCATTCTGGACTTGCAAAAGCACGCCCTGCTGCACTTGCATCATCTGGATCATCATCCGCATCATCTCACCGCTGGTGGGTTCCCGCTCAGGCTCCTCATCATGAGGGAGCGCACCACTACCACCACCACGGGTGAAACGCCTTCCTGCCATCTAATGACACGGAAAACAAATCAGATTAGACTCATAGCTTATGACTCGGACGTCGAACTTAATTTATTGGACATTCAAATATTATTATTGCTATTCCAAAAATCGCAGTTACAGAAAGGACCTGCATGGGCCACCACTAAAACCTGTCACGACCCGCTTCCCTAAAATGGAGGCGAGTACGTGAAAAGGTCCGCACGAGAGTGGAGCTGTGAAGCCCCAAACCCGATAAGCGTCCACAATACAAAAACAGGTCCCTGTAACCACAACAGAATAGCAATAATAACACAAGGAGAGACTGAAATAAAATTCACATCTCACAAATATTGTCCAACATCACAAATAAGTTCAACATCCAGAAAAGCCACCAGGCTAAAAGAAAAGAGTCTAAAGGCCCAGAACAAGGCCAACAAAAGAAACGACATAACAAAGTATCGTATAGGTGCCACACTCCGATAACAAAACAACTGTCTAATAAAAGTAAAACACAACGAAGACACTAGGACTGGTCCCCAGTGTCCACGTACTCCCCGTCAAACACAAGCACGGGCTCGGCGTCTGCAAACACCTCGTCCCCAACAAGTAACTCAGGCTCGGGCTCTAACATGTGTCACCCAAAAGAGAAAAGGGGCACATGTCAGCAAGTCGAACGACTTGTGCAAGGAAACGGGAATAATGGTAAACTAGCAACCTAGCAATTAAAACATGGTGCATGGCAAGTAAAGTACGGTGGTAACAAGTAAGGTAAAGGAGAGTACAAGTGGCAAGTATCAAGTGGTAGGGGTGACATGTAATGTCAAGTAACAAGTAAAGTACAAGGGATCACTCAACGAGTGCCCTATTGCCCGCAGGCTATGTTCAAGTATCAAGTACAAGGGGTCACTCAACGAGTGCCCTATTGCCCGCAGGCTGTGAGGAGCTCGTCTTCTGGAACACGAGCCAGAAAGTGTATTTGATATGTATGGCGTAGGGGTGCTCCTAGCCGGAACGAGTAACACTAGTATGTAGCGATGCTACGCAATCACGATGAGTATTCAAGCATGCAATGACATGAGCAGATAATTCGCATACCGTTAATTAAATTAAACGTGACAGGCGAAATGCAATGACATGAACATATTCACGTACCGTTAATTAAATTAAACATGGCAGTTAAAATGCAATAGCAGTTAAGGATGCATGGATGACATGAACAGTTATTTTCGCGTACCGTTAAGGAAAGTAAACGTGACATACAAGCATGATGAAAGTGACGGACCAAGCTTCGTTGTCAAGCTAGGTCAATGGCGTCTAAACGGCTATCCTTTCACCGTCTAGTCTCTTTTACGCTAAAGCAAGGTAAATGGCCTAAGACATGGCCTAAATCAAGAGATGCAAGTTTCACTTGCCTAGCACCGGGGATGGCGACTACTTCGTCACACGGATGCCAATCTATGGGGAAATCACTGATAGGGGGAACAACCATCAAACAACATGAAATTTATTAGGGTTTCATAAAAATACCAATAGGCTATGAAAACATAGAGGAATCGATTTCTTACCAAGAGGAGACGGAAGGAACACTCCGGGGAACCCTAGGATCAGATCTGGAAAAGATTGGAGAAGTTTGGGGAAACTAGGGTTTTGGGGGATTTGGGGATTTTGATGGGTTTTGATGGAGATTTGGGGAAGATGAGGGGTAGATAGAGTAGATGGATGGATTGGATGATGGATTTAGGGCTTGGAATGAAGGAATGGAGCTTGGAGGAAGATGGGGGCTCAATGGGGGAGAAACTAGGGCTTAGGGTCGTGTTGGAGAAGAAGAAGTCGTTTGGGAGGGGTATTTATAGGTTGAGCTGGCGGCTAGGGCAAAACTAGGGTTTTCTGCACTGCTTAGTCGGTCAAGGAACAACTGTTGACCGACTAGTTTGAGATCTAGTCGGTCGGTTGAACAACGCAGACCGACTAAGTGTAAACAGTAACTCCAGTCGAAAACATGAACTAAGAGTTAGTCGGTCCAAGAACAACTGCTGACCGACTAGTTCGAGATCTTGTCGGTCGATGAACGTTCTTAGACCGACTAAGAGTAAACAGTAACTCGACTGTACAGTAGAACCAAGAATTAGTCGGTCTGAGTACAAAACTTGACCGACTAAGAATGAACAGTACTGATACTAAAATTTAGATGATGTGTTAGTCGGTTAAAGAAGCATTGCTGACCGACTAGTTTGCAACCTAGTCGGTCAACCAACGTTCTTAGACCGACTAACGATAAACAGTAACTCCTGAGAAATTTAGAAAGCTAACTAGTCGGTCCAAGAAGGATTGCCAACCGACTGGATCGTCATCTAGTCGGTCGGTGGCCCTTCTTACACCGGCTAATGAGCACAGAAAAGTACCGATACGGAGCGCGGGGCCCCGGGATCGATTCCTAAGACTCCTAGGCTTGATCTAACAGTTAGATATGACCGTTATGAAGCCCGTCACAAACGACGTACTTCGAAATCGACGATCCTAAGGAAGAATCGAGAAAATACGACGAATCGATCGAAAATGAAAGTTACGGAGACGAAAAGCACACAAGAGGAGAAAACCCACCAAAACATATATTATATTACAATAAATTCAGATACAAGGAAACCAGTCGTTACATCCTCCCCAACTTAAGAAAAATTCCGTCCTCGGAATTTCCGTATACTCACGAGTCCGGAAACAAAAGTGGGTAGCGCTCTCGCATCTCATCTTCTCTCTCCCAAGTAGACTCTCCCGGCGAACCGTGCCGCCACATCACTCTAACAAGATCGACGACCTTGTTTCGAAGTGACTTCTGACGCCTGTCCAGAATCTGCACCGGATACTGGTCATACGTCAAATCTGGGCGAACGGCGATCTCCGAGAAATCCACGGCATGAGATGGATCGCTAATGTATCGACGAAGCTGCGACACATGGAAAACATTGTGAACTCCTTCCAAAGATGGCGGCAAAGCCAAGCGATATGCTACCTCGCCAACCCTCTCCAAAACGTCAAATGGTCCAATGTATCGCGGGCTCAACTTCCCACGCTTCCCAAAACGAATCACACCACGATTCGGGGAAATCTTCAAGAACACATGGTCGCCCGGCTGAAACTCCAAAGGACGACGTTTAGCATCTGCCCAATGCTTAAAACGGTCCTGAGCAATTCTCAACCTCTCCCGAATATTCCTGACGATATCCACGGCCTCCACGATCATCTCAGGTCCCAACAACTCCCGATCTCCAACGTCATCCCAACTCAATGGCGATCGACATTTCCTCCCATAAAGAGCGGCGAATGGCGCCATGCCAATACTCGCCTGGAAGCTGTTGTTGTAGGAAAACTCTACCAGATGTAGATGGTCCTCCCACGAACCCTTGAAATCCAACATGCACGCCCTCAGCATGTCTTCCAAAATCTGAATTATCCTCTCGGACTGGCCATCCGTCTGCGGATGGTACGCCGTGCTGAAACTCAGACGCGTACCCAAACTCTTCTGCAAACTCTGCTAGAACTGAGATGTGAACCTCGTGTCTCTGTCAGACACGATACTCACGGGGACTCCATGAAGTCGCACAACCTCCTGCACGATTCACGTTACATCACAATCCAAACTAGGAAAAGGAAATAAAAACGGAGAGTAAAAGAATTTTACCTCCATATATCTCCTCGCTAGCGCCTCAGTGGACTGTCCTACTCGGAACGGAATAAAGTGCACAGATTTGGTCAATCGATCTACGATCACCCAAATCGCGTCATTCTGCTTCGGACTCCGAGGTAGTCCAGTCACGAAATCCATAGTGATGTGTTGCCACTTCCACTCCGGAATCGGAAGCGGTTGTAGCAACCCGGCCGAACGCTGATGCTCCGCCTTCACTTGCTGGCAAACCAAACTCTTGGCTACACTCCGAGCCACGCTCCTCTTCATACCATGCCACCAATAATTCAGACGAAGATCCTGATACATCTTGGTGCCACCAGGATGCACAGAATACGGCGAACTGTGTGCCTCCACCATCAATTCCTCTCTGATATCCCCAGTCGGCACACACAACCTGGCTCCAAACCTCAGCGAGCCATCCTCATGAATCAAAAAGTCAGTCCGCAGACCGGCTTCCACCATCTCCTGAATCCTTACCAACTTCGGATCTCCGACCTGGCCAGCCTTAATCCGATCCACGATCGTCGACTGTACCTGCATGTACATCAACGACGAAGCCTCCCCAGGAAGAACAATCTCCACACCAGACTCGCAAAAATCCTGCTGCAATCTCCACTGCGAGGTCAAAATCATCACCACTGGCAGCCTACTCAAAGCATCCGGAACCACATTCACCTTGCCAGGGTGATACTGCAAATCAATCTCGTAATCCGCCATAAGCTCCAACCATCGACGCTGTCGCATGTTGAGCTCCTTCTGAGTGAAAATATACTTCAAGCTTTTGTGATCGGTGAAAATCTTCACTTTCTCACTCAGCAGGAAGTGCCTCCAAATCTTAAGAGCAAACACCACGGCAGCCAACTCCAAATCATGCGTCGGGTAATTCTTCTCATGAACCTTAAGCTGACGAGACGCATACGCCACAACATGCCCGTGTTGATGCAACACACAACCGAGACCCTTGCCAGAAGCATCGCAAAAGATCTCAAATCCACCGCTGCGATCAGGCACAACAAGAATAGGGGCACTCGTCAACCTCTCCTTCAGAACACCAAAAGCCCTCTCACAATCACCCGACCAAACATAAGCAATATCCTTCCGCGTCAACCTGGTCATCGGCTCAGCAATACGAGAAAAGTCCTTAATGAATCGCCGATAGTAACCAGCAAGTCCAAGAAAACTCCGAATCTCAGACGCTGACGACGGAACAGGCCACTCCCTGATGGCCCGAATTTTCTCGGGATCCACTGAAATACCATCTCCAATCACCACATGCCCGAGAAAAGCAACTCGATCCAACCAAAACTCGCACTTCAAAAACTTAGCATACAAACGATGCTTCCTCAAAATTTCCAACACCGTCCTTAAGTGCGAGGCATGCTCTTCCTCCGACTTCGAATAGATCAGAATGTCGTCAATGAAGATAACGACAAACTTATCCAAAAAGTCGTAGAAAATCAGGTTCATCAGATTCATGAAAACTGCGGGCGCGTTAGTTACGCCAAATGGCATAACCACGAACTCATAGTGTCCATACTTCGTTCTGAACGCTGTCTTCGGAACATCTCCCTTCTTCACCTTCAACTGATGGTAACCACTCCTCAAATCCAATTTAGAAAACACCCTCGAACCTCCAAGCTGATCAAAAATATCATCAATGCGAGGCAACGGGTATTTATTCTTAATGGTTACCGCATTCAACTCCCGATAGTCCACGCACATGCGACGCGAACCATCCTTCTTCTTAACCAACAACACCGGTGCTCCCCACGGAGACACGCTAGGATTAATATAACCCTTCTGCAAAAGCTCATCCAACTGCTTTCGCAACTCTTCCAACTCTGCAGGTGCCATACGATACGGCGCCTTCGAAATCGGCTGCGCACCTGGAACGAGGTCGATAGAAAATTCCAGAGCCCGATCAGGCGGCAAACCAGACATCTCCTCCGGGAAGACGTCACCAAAATCTCGCACCACAGCTGGCCACTCCAGCTCCATCTGCATAGCCACAGCCTCCACCGGCCTGGCCCGAAATCTGACAGGACCAAGCGAACTGCTACCACGACTGAACTCAAACACTGGGTGTCCGGGAATCTCGAACACCACCTTCTTCCTCCGACAGTCGATCGTAGCATAGAAGCTCGCAAGCCAATCCATCCCAAGAACTGCATCATAGTTGATGATGTCGTGGACAATGAAATCAGCACAAAGCTCACGTCCACAAACCACCAACGGGCAAGAATTGCACCCACGATGCACCGAGACCACACCATTCCCTGTAACGATGTTCCAACTCTTCGGAAGAGGGGACGTCGACAAGGAATGCCTCTCCACGAAGCTCCGAGAAATAATGCACATCGATGCACCAGAGTCAAAGAGGACTCGTGCAGGAAATGTGCACACCAAAATCACACCTAATCAATCAATTAACAATCAAATCCTAGTCTAGCAAACAATCATGAGCAAGCAACCAATATAATCAAAAATCAACTAACTAAGGAAGATAAATAGCTAGAATGAGCGTTACCTGCAATAACTTCATCCACGGCCATGCTCTCCTCCTCAGTCATCAGAAAGGCCTGCCCTCTCGGCGGAACAGCCTGCCGAAAGGCCTGTCTCTGTGGAACAAGGGGCGCTCCACGTCCAACGGGCACAGGAGCTCGCTGCTGCAACGGCTGTGCTGCAATAGGAGCCCGCCAAGGCTGTCTCGACTTCGGACACTCCCGGATGGTGTGGGCAAGATCTCCGCAGACAATGCACTGTCCTAGAAACCTCCTACACTGATCCCTGTGGTGTCCAGTCTTGCCACAGAAATGGCAAGTCTTCAGGATATGCCCTCCTGGCCTCTTGAACTGCACCGGATGACTAGGCTTGAAACCAGGCCTAACCACCGCCCTGGCCTTCTCCATAGGCCTCTTCCCAGCTCCGGAAACATGTCCCTTCCTCTGATTCAAATTCAACTCCTGCCGCCTCGCAGCAATCAGAACCTTCTGATATGTCTCCAAGTCAGAAGAGGTCACAAAGCTCTGAAGCTCCAAGGCAAGTCCCTGGAGAAATCGCTGAGCTTTCTCATCGGCATCCTGCACCATCTTAGGTGCAAACCGACTGAGCCTCATGAACTCCTGGTGGTACTGATCCACCGACAAGCTCCCCTGCTTCAGATCTATAAAGCGCTGCAGCATCACCTGCCGAGCAGCCTTCGGGAAGAACTCTCCATCGAATCTGGACTTGAAGGTAGCCCAGACGATCGGCTCCACCAGCATCTTCTCTTCAGCATCCCACCAATTCCTGGCGTTATCCTTCAGCTGCCTCTTAGCCAGATCAACCCATCCAGCCGGGTTAATCTTTGCCATTGCCAAGTTATCCTCAATGTTCCTTATCCATTCGTCGGCAGCCAGAGGACCCTCAGAACCATCAAAGTATGCGGGACCCAGCTCCCGAAATTGCTTCGCTCCTGGCTCAGAGCGAGGGGCATCGGGAAGAGCCCGGGCAGCTTGAGCAGGTGGAGCATTCTGGACTTGCAAAAGCACGCCCTGCTGCACTTGCATCATCTGGATCATCATCCGCATCATCTCACCGCTGGTGGGTTCCCGCTCAGGCTCCTCATCATGAGGGAGTGCACCACTACCACCACCACGGGTGAAACGCCTTCCTGCCATCTAATGACACGGAAAACAAATCAGATTAGACTCATAGCTTATGACTCGGACGTCGAACTTAATTTATTGGACATTCAAATATTATTATTGCTATTCCAAAAATCGCAGTTACAGAAAGGACCTGCATGGGCCACCAAAACCTGTCACGACCCGCTTCCCTAAAATGGAGGCGAGTACGTGAAAAGGTCCGCACGAGAGTGGAGCTGTGAAGCCCCAAACCCGATAAGCGTCCACAATACAAAAACAGGTCCCTGTAACCACAACAGAATAGCAATAATAACACAAGGAGAGACTGAAATAAAATTCACATCTCACAAATATTGTCCAACATCACAAATAAGTTCAACATCCAGAAAAGCCACCAGGCTAAAAGAAAAGAGTCTAAAGGCCCAGAACAAGGCCAACAAAAGAAACGACATAACAAAGTATAGTATAGGTGCCACGCTCCGATAACAAAACAACTGTCTAATAAAAGTAAAACACAACGAAGACACTAGGACTGGTCCCCAGTGTCCACGTACTCCCCGTCAAACACAAGCACGGGCTCGGCGTCTGCAAACACCTCGTCCCCAACAAGTAACTCAGGCTCGGGCTCTAACATGTGTCACCCAAAAGAGAAAAGGGGCACATGTCAGCAAGTCGAACGACTTGTGCAAGGAAACGGGAATAATGGTAAACTAGCAACCTAGCAATTAAAACATGGTGCATGGCAAGTAAAGTACGGTGGTAACAAGTAAGGTAAAGGAGAGTACAAGTGGCAAGTATCAAGTGGTAGGGGTGACATGTAATGTCAAGTAACAAGTAAAGTACAAGGGATCACTCAACGAGTGCCCTATTGCCCGCAGGCTGTGTTCAAGTATCAAGTACAAGGGGTCACTCAACGAGTGCCCTATTGCCCGCAGGATGTGAGGAGCTCGTCTTCTGGAACACGAGCCAGAAAGTGTATTTGATATGTATGGCGTAGGGGTGCACCTAGCCGGAACGAGTAACACTAGTATGTAGCGATGCTACGCAATCACGATGAGTATTCAAGCATGCAATGACATGAGCAGATAATTCGCATACCGTTAATTAAATTAAACGTGACAGGCGAAATGCAATGACATGAACATATTCGCGTACCGTTAATTAAATTAAACATGGCAGTTAAAATGCAATAGCAGTTAAGGATGCATGGATGACATGAACAGTTATTTTCGCGTACCGTTAAGGAAAGTAAACGTGACATACAAGCATGATGAAAGTGACGGACCAAGCTTCGTTGTCAAGCTAGGTCAATGGCGTCTAAACGGCTATCCTTTCACCGTCTAGTCTCTTTTACGCTAAAGCAAGGTAAATGGCCTAAGACATGGCCTAAATCAAGAGATGCAAGTTTCACTTGCCTAGCACCGGGGATGGCGACTACTTCGTCACACGGATGCCAATCTATGGGGAAATCACTGATAGGGGGAACAACCATCAAACAACATGAAATTTATTAGGGTTTCATAAAAATACCAATAGGCTATGAAAACATAGAGGAATCGATTTCTTACCAAGAGGAGACGGAAGGAACACTCCGGGGAACCCTAGGATCAGATCTGGAAAAGATTGGAGAAGTTTGGGGAAACTAGGGTTTTGGGGGATTTGGGGATTTTGATGGGTTTTGATGGAGATTTGGGGAAGATGAGGGGTAGATAGAGTAGATGGATGGATTGGATGATGGATTTAGGGCTTGGAATGAAGGAATGGAGCTTGGAGGAAGATGGGGGCTCAATGGGGGAGAAACTAGGGCTTAGGGTCGTGTTGGAGAAGAAGAAGTCGTTTGGGAGGGGTATTTATAGGTTGAGCTGGCGGCTAGGGCAAAACTAGGGTTTTCTGCCCTGCTTAGTCGGTCAAGGAACAACTGTTGACCGACTAGTTTGAGATCTAGTCGGTCGGTTGAACAACGCAGACCGACTAAGTGTAAACAGTAACTCCAGTCGAAAACCTGAACTAAGAGTTAGTCGGTCCAAGAACAACTGCTGACCGACTAGTTCGAGATCTAGTCGGTCGATGAACGTTCTTAGACCGACTAAGAGTAAACAGTAACTCGACTGTACAGTAGAACCAAGAATTAGTCGGTCTGAGTACAAAACTTGACCGACTAAGAATGAACAGTACTGATACTAAAATTTTGATGATGTGTTAGTCGGTTAAAGAAGCATTGCTGACCGACTAGTTTGCAACCTAGTCGGTCAACCAACGTTCTTAGACCGACTAACGATAAACAGTAACTCCTGAGAAATTTAGAAAGCTAACTAGTCGGTCCAAGAAGGATTGCCAACCGACTGGATCGTCATCTAGTCGGTCGGTGGCCCTTCTTACACCGGCTAATGAGCACAGAAAAGTACCGATACGGAGCGCGGGGCCCCGGGATCGATTCCTAAGACTCCTAGGCTTGATCTAACAGTTAGATATGACCGTTATGAAGCCCGTCACAAACGACGTACTTCGAAATCGACGATCCTAAGGAAGAATCGAGAAAATACGACGAATCGATTGAAAATGAAAGTTACGGAGACGAAAACCACACAAGAGGAGAAAACCCACCAAAACATATATTATATTATAATAAATTCAGATACAAGGAAACCAGTCGTTACAGAAACTATAAAAGTAAAGCAACCTAGCAGATCTAAAGTAAAGTATGACATGGATATAGTATGACAAATAACATGGCATGGCAAGTAAACAAATAAAAGACAAGTACTGGAATTGTAATCACGTCGTACACAGAGATTCCACCCTTTGGCTAGAGTGGCTGTACGGGCCAACTCTTACACTCAAGTGACCGTTTATCCCTACCCCTCCACGTGTGTCGAGCCAGGGCATTACCCCCGAACACGGAATGCTCGCTTCTGGATCACGAGCCAGGAAGTGTTTTTAACACGGATGGCGTAGGGTTATGCCCGCATAACGGGTGCTTAGCCGGTAACACGGAAACATGGACTTGTTCAAGTAGTGTAGCGTGTGCTACAATGCAATGCTCAACTAGGATGATATGTAAAATGCAATGCATGGCAGTTAACAATTCAAGTGCGTACAGTTACGGAATTTAAACATGACAGATATCAATGCATGAATGATATGGCAAGGTGTCGGATCTAGCTTCGTTGTCAAGCTAGATCTCAAAGTTATGCCTAGATCGCTATCATTTCACGATCTAGTCTGTTTCACGCTAGTACAAATAATTGGCCTAAAAACATAGCCTAAAGTAAAGTTGGCAAGTTTCACTTGCCTGGTACCGTGGTTGTTGTTTGTTTGACGTGAGTAACGAGAACAGTATCCTACGGTAGGTGAGTTCGCTGTTATGGCAAAATAAAAGATTAGACGGAAGGTTCTAAATCGTTTTGCATTGGAATCCTATGTCTAGTAATCCATTTTTAATTTAGGGTTTTTAATTTACGGTGGGGTTAATAGAGATTAAGAGATTAGAGTTACTAACCGTAGAGTAGCAGATGGAAGGCACCAAAACAGATCTAGTTTTGGCGACGGAGAACAATACCGGGAAGCTACGGCCGGAAAAACGAGATCCCGGCGACCTAGATCGGTAACCGGCGCAAGATACGGCGAGAAAGAACCTCCGAGGATGAATGAAATGATTGGGGAAGGTTAGGGATGATTTGAGAATGATCTTGGCTCAGAAAGAATGAATGAAGAATGAAAGAATCGACGGATTTAATAGAAATAAAACGGCGTCTGAAAAATAGATCTAGGGTTTCAGGGTCAATTAGTTGGTCAAAGAAGAGTGGTTGACCGACTAGTTTAGGAACTAGTCGGTCGGTCGTCTAACTTAAACCGACTAAAAGGCAAACCGAGAATAGGGTTTGGTACAGGTCGACTACATTAGTCGGTCAAAGAACAACTGGTGACCGACTAGTTTAAGAACTAGTCGGTCGGTTGACCAACATTGACCGACTAAAAGATCAACCCAAAAACATTTGAAGAGAATTAGAACTAGTCGGTTGAAGAACAACTCTTAACCGACTAAAAATATACAGTAACTACTGAAGAAAAGACTGTACAAGAATTAGTCGGTTGAAGAACAATAGCTGACCGACTAGTTTGCAACCTAGTCGGTCGGAAATCGTTCTTAGACCGACTAACGACAAACAGAAACTCTACTGTACAGTGAAACTCAGAATTAGTCGGTCTGAGTACAATACTTGACCGACTAGTTTAAGAACTAGTCGGTCGAAGGATGAACTTAGACCGACTAACGACAAACAGTAACCCAGCTATTATTTCTATGTTGAACTAGTCGGTTCCTGAAGGATGGTCGACAGACTAGATCTCATTCTAGTCGGTTGGTTCTCCTTCGTGAACCAACTAAGATGCACCAGAAGTGTCGAAACGAAGCGTGAAGCTTCGGGAAAGATTCTATGGCTTCTAGGATCGTTCTAACTCTAGAATCACGGCGTTAAGAAACTAATCGTAAGAATTCAATCGAGAAAACATACAAGGAGGGGAAATTCAATATTATTCATATAAAAATAGCTATTACAAACACCGGTCGTTTCATCCTCCCCACCTTAAGAAAAATTCCGCCCTCGGAATTTCCTAACACTCACGTGTCAGGGAACAAAAGTGGGTAGCGCTCACGCATCTCATCTTCCCTCTCCCAAGTAGACTCTCCTGGCGAGCCGTGTCGCCACATCACCCTCACAAGATTTACGGTCTTGTTCCGAAGTGACTTCTGACACCCGTCCAAAATCTGAACTGGTAGCTGGTCATACGTCAGATCAGGGCGAACGGTGATCTCTGAGAAATCCACAGCGTGAGACGGATCGCTAACATAACGACGAAGCTGCGACACATGAAAGACATCGTGAACTCCAACCAGAGATGACGGCAAGGCTAAGCGGTAGGCTACCTCGCCAACCCTCTCCAGGACGTCAAACGGTCCAATGTATCTCGGGCTCAGCTTCCCGCGCTTCCCAAAGCGAATCACCCCTCGATTCGGGAAAATCTTCAGAAACACGTGGTCACCGGGCTGAAACTCCAACGGACGCCGTTTAGCATCAGTCCAATGCTTAAAACGGTCCTGAGCAATCCTCAGCCGCTCCCGAATGTTCCTGACGACATCGACAGCCTCCACGATCATCTTAGGCCCCAACAGCTCCCGATCTCCAACGTCATCCCAACTCAGTGGCGATCGACATTTCCTCCCGTATAGCACAGCGAATGGTGCCATGCCAATACTCGCCTGGAAGCTGTTATTATAAGATAACTCCACCAGGTGTAGATGGTCCTCCCACGAACCCGTGAAATCCAACATACACGCCCTCAGCATGTCCTCCAAGATCTGAATTGTCCTCTCGGACTGGCCATTCGTCTGCGGATGGTACGCCGTGCTGAAACTCAGACTCGTACCCAAACTCTTCTGCAGACTCTGCCAGAACTGAGACATGAATCTCGTGTCTCTGTCTGACACGATACTCACAGGGACTCCGTGCAGTCGAATGATCTCCTGCACGAAACACGTTACATCATTAACAATTCTAGGAAAAGGAAATAAAAATGGAAAGTAAAAGAGTTTACCTCCATATATCTCTTCGCTAGCGCCTCAGTGGACTGTCCTACTTGGAACGGAATAAAGTGCGCGGATTTGGTCAATCGGTCTACGATCACCCAAATCGCGTCATTCTGCTTTGGACTCCGAGGTAGTCCAGTCACGAAGTCCATAGTGATGTGTTCCCACTTCCACTCCGGAATCGGAAGCGGTTGTAGCAACCTCGCCGTACGCTGATGCTCCGCTTTAACCTGCTGGCAAACCAAGCACTTGGCTACAATCCGAGCCACGCTCCTCTTCATCCCATGCCACCAGAAATTCAAACGAAGATCCTTATACATCTTGGTCCCACCAGGATGCACATAATACGGCGAACTGTATGCCTCTACCAACAGCTCCTCCCTGACATCCCCAGCAGGCACACACAACCTGGCTCCAAACCTCAGCGAGCCATCCTCGTGAATCACGAAATCAGTCCGCAGACCCGCTTCCACCATCTCTCGAATCTTTACCAATTTCAGATCTCCACCCTGCCCAGCCTTGATCCGGTCCACGATCGTCGACTGTATCTGCATACACATCAACGAAGAAGCCTCTCCAGGCAGAACCACCTCAACTCCAGACTCGCAAAGATCCTGCAGCAACCTCCACTGCGAAGTCAACAACATCACCGCCAGAAGCCTACTCAACGCAACAGGAACCACATTCACTTTACCCGGGTGATATTGCAACTCGATCTCATAATCCGCCATGAGCTCCAACCACCGACGCTGTCGCATGTTGAGCTCCTTCTGAGTGAAAATATACTTCAAGCTTTTGTGATCGGTGAAAATCTTCACTTTCTCACTCAGCAGGAAGTGCCTCCAAATCTTTAGCGCAAACACAACAGCAGCCAACTCCAAATCGTGCGTCGAGTAATTCTTCTCATGAGCCTTAAGCTGACGAGAAGCATACGCAACCACGTGCCCATGCTGATGCAACACAAATCCAAGACCTTTTCCAGATGCATCGCAAAAGATCTCGAATCCTCCACTCCGGTCGGGCACAGCAAGAACAGGGGCAGACATCAACCGCTCCTTCAGAACACCAAAGGCTTCCTCACAGCCAACGGACCAATCAAAAGATACATCCTTCCACGTCAATCTGGTCATCGGCTCCGCAATACGGGAGAAATCCTTGATGAATCGCCGGTAATAACCTGCTAGTCCAAGGAAACTCCGGATCTCAGATGCTGACTGTGGAACAGGCCATTCTCTGATAGCCCTTATCTTCTCAGGATCCACCGAAATCCCATCACCAGTCACCACATGCCCAAGAAAAGCCACTCTATCTAGCCAGAACTCGCACTTCGAATACTTGGCATACAACCGATGCCTCCTCAGAATCTCCAATACCGTCCTCAAGTGCGACGCATGCTCCTCCTCTGACTTAGAATAGATCAGGATGTCGTCAATGAAGATAACGACAAACTTATCTAAATAGTCATAGAAGATCAAATTCATCAAGTTCATAAATACCGCGGGCGCGTTGGTTACACCGAAAGGCATAACCACGAACTCGTAGTGACCATACTTCGTCCTGAACGCCGTCTTCGGAATATCCTCCTTCCTCACCTTCAGCTGGTGATATCCACTCATCAAGTCCAATTTAGAAAATACCCTCGATCCTCCAAGCTGATCAAAAATATCATCAATCCGCGGCAATGGGTACTTATTCTTCACAGTCACCGCATTCAGCCCTCGATAATCCACGCACATGCGACGCGAACCGTCCTTCTTCTTCACCAGCAGGACCGGTGCTCCCCACGGAGACACACTGGGATTTATGTAACCCTTCTGCAAGAGCTCATCCAGCTGCTTCTGTAACTCCTCTAATTTCGCTGGAGCCATACGATAAGGTGCCTTTGAAATGGGCTGCGCCCCCGGAATCAGATCAATAGAAAACTTTAGAGCTCGATCGGGCGGCAGACCAGACATCTCCTCTGGGAAGACGTCATCGAATTCACGCACCACAGCAGGCCTATCCTGCTCCATCAGCATAGCCATAGCCTCCACCGGCTTGGCCCGAAACCTGACCGGACCAAGCGAACTGCTACCTCGGCTGAACTCAAATACTGGATGTCCGGGAATCTCGAACACCACCTTCTTCCTCTGACAGTCGATCGTAGCATAGAAGCTCGTAAGCCAATCCATTCCAAGCACTGCATCGTAGTTGATGATGTCGTGGACAATAAAGTCAGCGTAGAGCTCGTGTCCACAGACCACCAACGGGCAAGAATTGCACCCACGATGCACCGAGATCACACCATTCCCTGTGACGATGTTCCAGCTCTGGGAAAGAGTGGAAGTCGACAAGGAATGCCTCTCCACGAAGCTCCGAGAAATGATGCACATGGATGCACCAGAGTCAAAGAGAACTCGTGCAGGAAAAGCACAAACCAAGATCACACCTAACAGACAGTCTAACAATCAGACCCTATTCTAGCAAACATACATAATCAAACAACTAAGCATATCTAATAACCAAACTAACTACGAAAAGAAACAGCTAGATAGAAAGTTACCTGCGATAACCTCATCCAGCATCTCGGTCTCAGCAGCAGTCATCAGAAACGCATGTCGCCTTGACTGGACAGCCTGCTGAAAAGCCTGCCTCTGCGAAACGAGAGGCTCTCCACGACCAGCAGGAACATGCGCCCTCTACTGCAACGGCTGAGCTGCAACAGGTGCCCTCCACGGCTGCTTCGACTTCAGACAGTCCTTTATGGTATGCGCATGATCACCACAAACCAAACACTGCCCCAGCATCTTCCGACACTGATCCTTGACATGCCCCGTCTTGCCACAAAAGTTGCAAGTCTTCAAAGTAGAAGGTCCTCCGGGCCTTTTGAACTGCACAGGCTGGTTGGGCCCGTGCCCCGGTCTCACCACTGTCCTGACCTGCTCCATAGGCCTCTTCCCAGCGCCAGAAATCTGTCCCCTCTTCTGATTCACAATCCTCTCCTACCTCTTCGCCGCAATCAGAACCTTCTGATAAGTCTCCGCATCAGAAGAAGTGACATAACTCTGCAGTTCCAAAGAAAGCCCCTGCAGAAACCTCTGGGCCCTCTCCTCAGCATCCTGCACCATCTTCGGTGCAAAATGACTCAGCTTCGTGAATTCCTGGTGGTACGGATCCACCGTCAAGTTCCCCTGCTTCAAGTCAATGAAGCGCTGAGCCATCTCCCTCCTGGCGGCCTTCGGAAAATACTCCTCGTCAAATCTAGACTTGAAGGTAGCCCAAGAAATCGGCTCCTCCAGCAACTCCTCCTCAGCATCTCACCAGTTCCGCGCGTTATCCTTCAGCTGACGCTTTGCCAGATCAACCCATCCAATCGGGTCGACCTTCGACATCTTCAGATTATCTTCCATGTTCCTGGTCCACTCATCTGCAGCCAGGGTTCCTTCTGTCCCATCGAAGTATGCGGGACCCAGCTCCCGAAATTGCTTCGCTCCAGGCTTGAAGCGAGGGACAGCCTGGACAGGCGGCGCTGCTCGAGCAGGCGGAACATTCCGGACAGTCTGCAGAATTCCTTGCTGCACCTGCATCATCTGATGCATCATCCTCATCATCTCCCCGGTGGTGGGCTCTCGGTCCGGCTCCTGGTCGCGAGGGGGCACACCACCATCAGCACGGGTATTCCGTCTCCCAGCCATCTATTGACACAGGAAAACGAAACAGATCAAACTCTTAGCCTATGACACTGTGTTGAATTTTGTTTATTGGACTTTCTATAATTCTTATTGTCGTTCCGATTAAGTCACAGTTACAGAATGGGGACCTGCATGGGCCACCAAAGAAACCTGTCACGCCCTGCTTCCCAAAAACATGGAGGCGAAGCGTGAGAAGGTCCGCACGGACTTGAAGCTGCAAAGCCGTAAGTCCGATAAGCGTCAATAATACGAAGTATCAAGTCCCTGTAATGTGACTCGGAACAACAATAAAAATAATAGAAAAAGAGACAAATAATATAACATTTATTCAACTCATAGTCCAACAAAAGTCCAACAACCAGAAATGCCACCAGGCAACAAAAGAGTCAAAGCCAAAGGCTAAGCATGGCCAAAAGAGTCTAACACAACGGTGCTACTCACCGACAACCACAACTAACAAAAGTACGGGAGCTCTCTAAGATTGGTCATCGGTGTCCTCAAACTCCACATCACCAACAGGTTCGGGCACGAACTCCACGAACTCGTCACCCTCCACAGCAGTCTCTGGCTCAGCAACTAACATGCGTCACCCAAAGAGAAGGGGCACATGTCAGCAAGTCTAAAAGACTTGTGCAAGGAAACTATAAAAGTTGTAACGACTGGTTTTCATGTATCTGGATTTATTATATTATTTTATGTGTTCTGGTGGATTTTCTCCTTATGCGTGGTTTTCGTCTCCGTAGCTTTCATTTTCGATCGTTTCGTCGTGTTTTCTTAGCTTCTTCCTTAGAATCGTCGATTTTGGAGTAAGTCATTCGTGACGGGCTTCATATCGGTCATATCTTGTTGTTAGATCAAGCCTAGGAGTCTTAGGAATCGACCCCGGAGCTTCACGCTCCATTTTGGAACTTTTGGTGCTCATTAGCCGGTGTAAGAAGGGGCACCGACCGACTAGATGACGATCCAGTCGGTCGAAAAACCTTCTTGAACCGACTAGTTGGCTTTCTAAATTTCTCAGGAGTTACTGTTTATCGTTAGTCGGTCTAAGAACGTTGGTCGACTGACTAGGTTGCAAACTAGTCGGTCGGTAATGCTTCTTTAACCGACTAACTCTTTAACTATTTTTGGTGCCAGTTACTGTTCCTTCTTAGTCGGTCTAAGTTCATCTTTCGACCGACTAGTTGTTAAACTAGTCGGTTAAGTTTTGTACTCAGACCGACTAATTCTTAGTTCTTCTGTACAGTCGAGTACTGTTTACTCTTAGTCGGTCTAAGAACGTTCATCGACCGACTAGATGTCAAACTAGTCGGTCAGTAATTGTTCTTTGACCGACTAAATCTAAATCCTATTTTTGTACAGGAGTTACTGTTTGGACTTAGTCGGTCTACGTTGGTCAACCGACCGACTGGTTTCCAAACTAGTCGGTCAGTGGTTGCTCTTTGACCGACTATTCAGTGTCGAAACCCTAATTTCTGGGCAGCCGCCAGCACTTCCTATTTAAACCCCTCCCAAATATTTTCTTCTTCTTCTTCTTCAACTCTAAACCTAATTTCTCCCCCAGTGAGCCCCCTACTACCTCAAACCCTTATTTCTTCATCCCAAGCCCAAAATCCATCATCCAAACCCTCATTTAACACATTCTACCTCTCATCTTCCTCAAACCTTCATCAAATTCCCAAATTCCCCCAAAACCCCATTTCTCCAGAATTTCCACATCTATTCCAGATCTGAACCCTAGGTTCCCCGGAGCATTTCTTCCGTTGCCGTGCTTGCTCGGCATCATTCTTCCGCTTCCGATACGGTAATAATCGATCTCTTAATGTTTTCATAACCCGTTGTGTTTTTGTGAAACCCTAATGAAATGAATGTTGTTTTGATGATTGTTTCTCCATAACATCGACTTCCCCGTAGATTAGCGTCCGTGGGACGAACCCTCGTTGATCGTCATCCTCGGTGCTAGGCAAGTGAAACTTGCCACTTAGGGTTTTGGGCCATGTCTTAGGCCATTTGCTTGTTGTAGGCGTAAAAGAGACTAGGCGACGAAATGATACTCGCCTAGGCGCAAATTTAGGAACTAGCTTGACAACGAAGCTAGATCCGTCATTTATCATGTTGCATAAAACTACCATGCCATGTTTAATTTCAATTACCGGTACGCGAATTAATTGTCATGTCATTGCATTCTTTGAATGTTCCCGTGATTGCGTAGCACACACTACAATACTTGTACTTCCTGGCTCGTGACCAGAAGCGAGCATAATGAGTTGCTAACCCCAACGCTCGATATTGAGGCTAGGTGACCCATACGCCAAATGCTTCCTGATTCGTGATATAGAAAACAAGCTCCCGTGCGGGGCAACCCTGGCTCATTTACTGGGCTCATGTACAGGGACCCTGGCTTGTTTTCGTGTGGGATGTGGTAAGAGTTAAGCGGTCATTCAACTGGGAGTCTGCCTGATCAGCAACTGCAGTTGTAAGGCGTAAACTCTGGGTTCTGGGGTAGTGTTAAGCGGCCAATCAGCGTGAATGCCAAACCGTTCAGCTGTAAGGCGTAAACATCTACAAACAACTTAAAACTTGACTAGTGAAACGATTGAGATTGTTAGTAGCTTGGCTACTCTTGACTTGTCCCGATAATTGTTCTCTTGTACTTATTGTTTCACCATGTATTGCTTGTGCACTCATGTTATAACTGCCATGTCATGCATACTATAACTGCTAGGTTGTTAGTTTGCCTTACTTTCAGTTTCCTTGCCCAAGTCTTTTAGACTTGCTGACATGTGCCCCTTTACTCTTTTGGGTGACACATGTTAGACCCTGAGCCTGAGTACATTGTTGAGGACGAGGTGTTTGCTGACGCCGAGCCCGAGCCTGTGTTTGGCGAGGAGTACGTGGACACTGGGGACCAGTCCTAGTGTCTTCGTTGAGCTTTCCTCTTTTTGTTTTTAGACTGATGTTTAGGTATCGGTGCGAGGCACATATACTTTGTTTTGTCGTCCCTTTTTGTTGGCCTTGTTCTGGGCCTTTAGTCTCTTTCTTTTAGCCTGGTGGCTTTTCTGGATGTTGAACTTAATTTTCATGTTGGATAAATTATGAGATATGAGATTTTATTTCTGTCTCTCCTTGTGTTATTATTGTTGTTCCGTTTGTGGTTACAGGGACCTGCTTATGTTTTATTGATGCTTATCGGGTTTGGGGCTTCATAGCTCCACTCTCGTGCGGACCTTTTCACGTCTCGCCTCCATTTTAGGGAAGCGGGGCGTGACAAAAGTAAAGCAACCTAGCAGATCTAAAGTAAAGTATGACATGGATATAGTATGACAAATAACATGGCATGGCAAGTAAACAAATAAAAGACAAGTACTGGAATTGTAATCACGTCGTGCACAGAGATTCCGCCCTTTGGCTAGAGTGGCTGTACGGGCCAACTCTTACACTCAAGTGACCGTTTATCCCTACCCCTCCATGTGTGTCGAGCCAGTGCATTACCCCCGAACACGGAATGCTCGCTTCTGGATCACGAGCCAGGAAGTGTTTTTAACACGGATGGCGTAGGGTTATGCCCGCATAACGGGTGCCTAGCCGGTAACACGGAAACATGGACTTGTTCAAGTAGTGTAGCGTGTGCTACAATGCTATGCTCAACTAGGATGATATGTAAAATGCAATGCATGGCAGTTAACAATTCAAGTGCGTACAGTTACGGAATTTAAACATGACAGATATCAATGCATGAATGATATTGCAAGGTGTCGGATCTAGCTTCGTTGTCAAGCTAGATCTCAAAGTTACGCCTAGATCGCTATCATTTCACGATCTAGTCTCTTTCACGCTAGTACAAATAATTGGCCTAAAAACATAGCCTAAAGTAAAGTTGGCAAGTTTCACTTGCCTGGTACCGTGGTTGTTGTTTGTTTGACGTGAGTAACGAGAACGGTATCCTACGGTAGGTGAGTTCGTTGTTATGGCAAAATAAAAGATTAGATGGAAGGTTCTAAATCGTTTTGCATTGGAATCCTACGTCTAGTAATCCATTTTTAATTTAGGGTTTCTAATTTACGGTGGGGTTAATAGAGATTAAGAGATTAGAGTTACTAACCGTAGAGTAGCAGATGGAAGGCACCAAAACAGATCTAGTTTTGGCGACGAAGAACAATACCGGGAAGCTACGGCCGGAAAAACGAGATCCCGGCGACCTAGATCGGTAACCGGCGCAAGATACGGCGAGAAAGAACCTCCGAGGATGAATGAAATGATTGGGGAAGGTTAGGGATGATTTGAGAATGATCTTGGCTCAGAAAGAATGAATGAAGAATGAACGAATCGACGGATTTAATAGAAATAAAACGGCGGCTGAAAAATAGATCTAGGGTTTCGGGGTCAATTAGTCGGTCAAAGAAGAGTGGTTGACCGACTAGTTTAGAAACTAGTCGGTCGGTCGTCTAACTTAGACCGACTAAAAGGCAAACTGAGAATAGGGTTTGGTACAGGTCGACTATATTAGTCGGTCAAAGAACAACTGGTGACCGACTAGTTTAAGAACTAGTCGGTCGGTCGACCAACATTGACCGACTAAAAGATCAACCCAAAAACATTTGAAGAGAATTAGAACTAGTCGGTTGAAGAACAACTCTTAACCGACTAAAAATATACAGTAACTACCGAAGAAAAGACTGTACAAGAATTAGTCGGTTGAAGAACAATAGCTGACCGACTAGTTTGCAACCTAGTCGGTCGGAAATCGTTCTTAGACCGACTAACGACAAACAATAACTCTACTGTACAGTGAAACTCATAATTAGTCGGTCTGAGTACAATACTTGACCGACTAGTTTAAGAACTAGTCGGTCGAATGATGAACTTAGACCGACTAACGACAAACAGTAACCCAGCTATTATTTCTACGTTGAACTAGTCGGTTCCTGAAGGATGGCCGACCGACTAGATCTCATTCTAGTCGGTTGGTTCTCCTTCGTGAACCAACTAAGATGCACCAGAAGTGCCGAAACGAAGCACGAAGCTTCGGGAAAGATTCTATGGCTTCTAGGATCGTTCTAACTCTAGAATCACGGCGTTAAGAAATTAATCGTAAGAATTCAATCGAGAAAAACATACAAGGAGGGGAAATTCAATATTATTCATATAAAAATAGCTATTACAAACACCGGTCGTTACACATCCCCGAAAAGAAACTTGTTGCTGAAGGAGGATCGTCATCCTCCAGGAGAGGTAAGAAAATTATTGTTTCAGATTCTGATGAGGAAGAAGAAGGAGAAGAAGAAAGAGGAAGTGAAGAAGAAGGAGAAGAAGAGGAGCCACCGGCATGTATCTTTGAACTTCAAGAGATGCTTTTGAAGAAAATTGGGAAGTTAAAGATATCACAAGAGAAAGGCTTCGATGACCTCAACAAAAAGGTGGACGACCTCAAAGAATTCGTGGTCAAAAGCAACAAAATGACAGAGGAAATGCTTGTCATGATCCTTGATGAGATCAAGGAATTGAAGAACGGCGGTCATCCTTGATATTTCAAGAAATAGCTTTCAAACAATGGTTCCTAAAACTATGATTTTGAACTTATGGTCTGTAATAACTCTATTATCGTGTGATGCTTGCTACCTATTTATCTATGAAATTATCTATTATGCAAAATATTGGTTGATCTTATGCTAACACTTCTTTTACAAAAAAGGTAATTGAATTCCCCTCCTAAGAATTATATTATGATTCATATGTTATAATACTTTGTCATTTATTTTTGTTGATGACAAGGGGGAGAAAAATATGAAATGCAAGAATGAAAATATCATATGTGTTGTATTGTTTTGCTAACAGCTTCGATGCTGGGGGAGAACCGCATCAAAGCAGGGGGAGTAAGTGTACTTTCATGTATTTTCATATTTCAACTTACTTCATTTTTTCATTTGGGTGTCATCATCAAAAAGGGGGAGAGTGATGGAAATTTAATTCCACCCCCAAGTGATTTTGATGATGAGCACACCAAATGAAGCTTAGTGTACTAACTACACTACAATTAAGTGTGCAGGATATGCAACAAATGAAAAGCTTTATTCATACTCAAAGAAGCGCAATCTACGCTCAAAGACAAGGACGAATGTTGCTAAGATCAATGATAAAGCTCAAAGCTCAAATAGAACAAGAAGCTCAAGTGAAGCTCACATCTACTCCATCAGTTGATCAAGCTTCCGAAGACGTGTCCTAGTCTATAGTGTGTGTGTTGTGTCTTTCTTAGGGTATTGTTAAAGCCAAAGCGTATAGAGAATCACACACACACACACAAATGATTTCAAAAACGTTTTGAATATTTTTTTAATCATCTTCAAAAAGGATATTGAGAGCTTTCTCTAGTCGTTTTATAATTCCGTAGTGAAACTCTACTACACCCTGGAGTTAGCTACTTGTTTGACTAGTTGTGTCGCAGGAAAAACTCCTCTGGGAGTCGACTACCAAAGGTAGGGAGTCGACTACCAGCTGAGAATCAAGATTTCCTGAAACACACTGGAAGTCGACTACCAGCTGGCGAAGTTTGACGTTTTGACTTGATTTTTGAAATATCTTTGAGTGATTTTCTGCCATGATTTTCGGGACAAAAGTCAAAGAAATTTGAATTTCGAATTCTCAGATTTCTCCTATAAATAGAGGATCATTTTCATTGAGAAAAACAACAATTATTGAATTCAAATTCTCTCGTGCAAACGCTCTAAAGTTCTAAGCTCTCATTCTCTCTTTAGCCAATTCTGTTTTATTCTTGATCTTGCAATTTTGTTATTATTTTCTGAAGATCATAATCTCGTTTTATTGGCTAACTGTTTTTCAAATCCGTATTATTTGCTCTTGATTTTTATTTAACTGATTTTTGAAAAACATTAGATCTAGATCACAAAGACTTCATTCGTATCTTTGTGTGATCTAGAATCTTATTCTATCAAGCCACTAAACGCAATTTTGTCTATTACTGTTTGGCTATAGAATATGGGTGTAAATCCGATCTCCACCAATCTATTGTGGTGAATTGGATATTGGTTTGTTTTTTTGTGATTACCCCTCGGTGTAAGAGTGTTGTTGTTGGAACCTTAGACAAGTCTAGGTGCTGCGGTTGGAAATCCTGGTCAAGACTAGGTCGTTGGAAATCCTAAAGAGTGGAGTTATGTATTTGTATTTGCCAAGGCAGATAGTGGAAATCTCGTACCGGATTGGTCGGGGACTGGACGTACACAAAAGTTGTGGGGAACCATGATAAAAATCCGTGGGTCTGCGATTGCTTTTCTGTGTTTGATTATTTATCTCTGCAAGCAATTTTTATTTACTTTGCTATTATTATATCCTTGTAATCTTTGTTCTTTTACATATTACAAAGATCATACATTCCATTGTGTAAAGATTTGTGTAAAGATTTATCTGCGTGTAAAGATCTATTATCTGATTGTAATCATAATTGTTTCCCTTTTATATTGCAAAGATTAACTGTCTTTTACCTGCTGGGAAATTACTCTGTGATTATTAGATTACCTTGTTGATTAAGAACCAAGCGTAGATCGCTCTACTTGGTTTCTTAGGCAACATTAGAAGGATTCGTTTTATGTTAATTTGTAAAGAACGAAAAAGTTTTATCTCTATACAACACTATTCAACCCCCCTTCTAGTGTTGTTTTCCATCCACAGGATCCATCACATCCTACCATCATCTTTCGACCCAGGTTCTCCCAACCGAGGGTCCCAATCCAGCTGCTGACGAGGCTCCAACTCAGTGCTCTGAGTCTACGTTAGCCTGACAACTGACCGGTCAATTTTGGCCTTAACAGTTTGGCGCCGTCTGTGGGAAAACTTAAACCATCTTGTCTTCCCAAAGCAGTCAAATAGCTATGACAGCTGGGCCCCGCAATGTCAGACCGGTCGAAGGTCCGAAGGAAAAGCCAAGAGCAAACATCGTCTTGGTAGAGGACGTCGCGGACTCCAAAACACCACCACCTAGACTAATGGAGGGGGCAAAGGAGCCCCGAGTGACTCGAAGAGAATTCAACCAATTCACCGAATAGGTCTTTAGGAGCCTAGACGCATTGGCGGCTTTACTACGCCAGAACATAGGGAGCCCATCCCCCGTAAATGAGCCGCCGCTGCCTCCAAACCCGTACCTGACGCCGACGAGGGGGTCAGCATGCCTCCGAGATCTAGGGGACCCAAGAGCAGAGATTAACCTCAACGGATCGACCCCCCAGCCCACCAATACAACGGAGCTGGTGTCGATAATCGATCTTTCGTGGCCCAGGGGGAACCCCCTCGTCCAATTACTGGGCGGCCACCCACGACATCATAAAACCAGGTAATATACGGAGCACCTCCAGGTTATAACCCGCTAAACCCTGCAGGTGGACAAGCAAGAAGAGAGGAGATCAAAAATCGATCCTCCGGAGCCAACTTCTCGCAACCCGAAGTGGGAGGATCCGTGCTGGTCCAATCCACTATTCGGAAGATTCCCCTGGAGGAGAATATCATCTCCTCTCCTTTTCTTTCCAAATTCAAGCTCCCTGCCCTACCATCTTATGATGGCAGAGACGACCCATGGTCGCACATTCAGAAGTATCTAAATATCATGCTACTCCATGGAGCCGACGAGTCATACCTTTGTAGAGCTTTCAATGCCACTCTGACCAAGAGGGCCGAAAGCTGGTACGAAGGGCTGCCCTACTGCTGCATCGGCTCATTCGACGAGCTGGTAGAGATATTCTGCAAGCAATTCGTCGTCGGACGACGGCCCAAGAAGAGGTCGTCCCACCTCTTCTTGCTCAAACAGAACGAGAACAAGTCAATCTGATCTTACATCCAGAGATTCAACGACGAGAGGCTCGATGTAGAAGAGACGTCGGATGTGACCATCATAGCAGTGCTCACCCAGGCTGTCAGGAACACACACTTGAGGAGGACCATTCACCAGTTCCCCCTAACACCGTCGCAGAGATGCTCAACATAACAGATCAGTTCACTTCCTCTGAGGAGGTGGAAGAGCCATCTGGGGCTAATGCGAAGAGCACCCCTCCCGTCGAGGAGACTCGAGGCGAGAGAAACCAAACTCGAAAACCCCCCGCCAGGAGTCTCGAGACAAGAGGCCTAGGGAGAGGAGCCCTCGAGGCAAGGAGTGTCCTACCTACGCTAAGTCGGGCGTTCCTAAGACCGAAGTCCTCGCCTACGTCCCATGAGAAGAGATGATCCAAGAGGCTACAAAGAAGGGCAAATACGAGAAGAGGAACGACCTCAAATTTTGCAAATACCACAACGACTATGGGCACGACACAAACGACTGTTGGACTCTCAAAAAGGAGATCGACGCCCTAGTCAAACAGGGACACCCCAAAGGCCTAGCCAGTGATCCACCCAGCAAGGAAGGATCCTCGAAACAGAAGGACAAGATGACAGGATCACCTGTCACCAAGGTGGTCGACTAAAGAACCACCCAAAACTCCTGGCGATTAAAGATGAACGGAGAGAGCTCCGACATCAATCGGAAAACTCATGTACGCCTTTCTTGTTTTTCTTTCAATAAAGCATATTTACCTTTATCAAATAAAGCTTCGCTTCTTTGAGCCTTCGTAAAGTTTGTATTACCCAATCAAAACTCCCGTCTAAAAAGGATCCGACCCTTAAGAGGTGTGGGGAAAACTGAACTCACTTACATAGAGGCAAACCAACGAGCGTCAGCCGTTAGTCGAAGGGGCCTCCCCTTCGCGACTGAACGACTCTCTTAAGCGAGCGTCAGGTGTAAGTCGAAGGGACTTTCCCTTTGCGACTGAACGACTCTCTCAAGTGAGCGTCAGCCGTAAGCCAAAGGGGCCTCCCCTTCACGACTAAACGACTCTCTCAACCGAGCATCGGCCGTAAGTCGAAGGGGCCTCCCCTTCGAGACTGGACAACTCTCTCAAACGAGCATCAGCTGTAAGTCGAAGGGGCCTCCCCTTTGAGACTGAACAACTCTCTCAAACGAGCATTAGCCGTAAGTCGAAGGGGCCTCCCCTTCGCCACAGAACGACTCTCTCAAATGAGCGTCAGCCGTAAGTCGAAGGGGCCTCCCCTACGCGACTGAACGACTCTCTCAAGCGAGCGTCAGTCGTAAGTCGAATGGACTTCCCCTTCGCGACTGAATGGATCTCTCAAGCGAGTGTAAGCCATTAGCTGAAGGGGCCTCCCCTTCACGACTGACGACTCTCTCAAGTGAGCGTCAGCCGTGAGCCAAAGGGGCCTTCCCTTCGTAATTAAACGAATCTCTCAAGCGAGCGTCAGCCGTAAGTCGAAGGGACTTTTCCTTCGCGACTGAACGACTCTCTCAAGCGAGCGTCAGTCGTAAGTCGAACAGGCCTCCCCTTCACGACTGAACGACTCTCTTAAGCGAGCGTCAGTCATAATTCGAAGGGGTCTCCCCTTCGCGACTGAACGACTCTCTCAAACGAGCATCAGCCGTTAGTCGTGGGGGCCTCCCCTTCGCGACTGAACTACTCTCTCAAATGAGCGTCAGCCGTAAGTCAAAGGAGCCTCCCCTTTGTGACTGAATGACTCTCTCAAATGAGCGTCAGCCATAAGTCGAAGGGGCCTCCCCTTTGCGACTGATCGAATCTCCTAAGCGAGCGTCAGCCGTAAGCCGAAAGGGCCTACCCTTCACGACTGAACGACTCTTCCAAGTGAGCGTCAGCAGTAAGTCGAAGGGACTTTCCCTTCTTGGCTGAACAACTCTCTACAACAAGCGTCAGCAGTAAGTTGAAGGGGCCTCCCCTTAGCTACTAAACGAATCTCTCAAGGGAGCATCAGCCGTAAGTCGAAGGGGCCTCCCCTTCGGGACTAAACGACTCTATCAAGCGAGCATCAGCCGTAAGTCAAAGGGGCCTCCCCTTCGCGACTGAACAACTCTCTCAAGCGAGCATCAACCGTAAGCCAAAGGGGCCTTCCTTCGAGATTGAACGACTCTCTCAAGCGAGCGTCAGCCGTAAGTCGAAGGGACTTCCCCTTCGCGACTAAACAACTCTCTCAAACGAGCGTCAGCCGTAAGTCGAAGGGGCCTCCCCTTTGTGACTCTCTCCAATGAGCCTTAGCCGTAAGTCGAAGGGGCCTCCCCTTCACGACTGAATGACTCTCTCAAGCGAGCCTCAGCCATAAATCGAAGGGGCCTCCCCTTTGCGACTGAATGACTTTCTCTAACGAGCGTCAGCCGTAAGTCAAAGGGGCCTCCCCTTCATGACTGAACGATTCTCTCCAACGAGTGTCAGCCGTAAGTCAAGGGGGCCTTTCCTTCACAATTGAACGACTCTCTCTCCAACGAGCATCAGCCGTAAGTCGAAGGGCATCATCTTTGCGACTGAATGACTCTCTCAAGCGAGCGTCTGCCGTTTGTCGAAGGGGCCTCCCCTTTGCAACAAACGACTCTCTCAAGCGAGCATCAGCCGTAAGTCGAAGGTGCCGCCCCTTCGCTACTGAACGACCCAAATCCCCACTTCGTCAACTACGGATCGGGTAGATCTCTCTCTCTCCACGAAACATGGTGGTCAAATTCTAAATGTGGTTCAATGGTTTACCCTCGATCACCCCGAAGTAGCACCTAACCCATCGAAAGGGACCATCAGGCATTGATACCACCATGGGGCGTGAACAATAACAATCGAAAAGAGGCAGTGGCACACGAGAATACACAGGTCAAATCTTACATCGGCTGTTCAGGCCCTTGATCTCCCTCCAACACGGCCATGGGCTCCGGCTCCCCAGTGGAATTAGCTCTTGCTTCGTCATCGGCCGTGATGGTAGCCCCATCCATGGAAGCTGCCTTCTCCATGCTTCAGCTCGACTCATCGTTGCCTTGGCTGGACTCATCCTCGCCGAGGTCTAGAAATATCACCGGGATCTCGTCAATCTCTACGGAGAGATCAGGGAATCGATTCCTCATCTCCAGCGGGCATTGCTCGTAGCCCTACTTATATAGCTCGTCAAAGTTAGGAATCGTATCCGTGAAATCCCGGATCGCCTTCTCTAAAAGGACGTCAGCTTCGACTCTCTCCTCCAGCAGAGCATTCTCCGCTCGCTCTCTTAGGGTGATCTGTTCTGCTTCCCTCCTACGAGACTCGCTTAACTCTTGCTCGAGTTTCTCAACGATTAGCGACCTCGTCTCGAAGAGGCGGATGATTCTCTCCAGCTCAGCCAGTGATTTCTCCACCCTCGACCTGACGGCTTCCAGAGTGACACCGTGATTGGCAACCTCTGAAGCTCGACGACGCAACGCCATGGTAGCCACAAGAGCCTGCACACAACATCCGATGATTAGCCTATCCGCTGATATTGGCATCGATAGAGGCCCAACCGATAGTCACATGGATGCTGGCATGGACGGCTATTGACGCAAGCCACTCATAGTCGACCCTTTCTACGCCAGCCCTGTCCCGTGGAGGGTCGCATTCTTGGCGATGCAGGAGGATTCCCCACAGTCGATGAGAGCAGAATCCCTATGCCTCAATGGATACCTCGCCTTGACAAGCTCCTCCTCAGAACAGTCGAGGGGAGCCTGGGGAGATTGACCCCCAAGCAACATCGACCTATACTCCTCGGGGATGTCTTTAGGCAACCCTACGGATGGAGACAGACCCCCCTGGGCCAGGTGTCCTGATGCACGTGAAGATCCGACAGAACCTGAGTCTCCCTCGAATCTTCTTCATAGAGTGCATCACTCCCTGGCTGGCAGGCCTGATCCGTGGATGCATTTGACCCAGATGGCTCCGAGTCGCTGAGGAGGATCCTTCGCCGCTTCTTTCCCCCTCCAGTGCAACCACCTCGAACTCGGGGGCGGATAATTTCTTCTTCTGCTGAGGGTGAGCCACTTGGGCAATCCCTTCGACGATCATGGGCCGGTCTCCGGACAGCTGAACCATCGATCTTGATATGATTGGTGCCCGAGGTGACAACATTCTCGCCTCCGCCTCTCGGATGGAAGCTTCGACTGCTTCCTTCAAGGCATGATCTGCCTGGTAGTCCATACTGGTCATACCTACCAGATTCGCAAACAAGTTAGGTCGAGTAACGAGGGTCGAACAGTTGGCGAGCATGGTCGAACCGACCTTTCGTCCACACGGTACGACGCACTACCTCGTCCGACCACAGTCACTCGGTCGACCGCATACCCTCGGGTAGGCTCTTCAGAGTGTCGGCAGCTTTCTTATCCTCAACGGTCAGCGGCTTATCCTCGGCAGGCCCCAAATCAGGGGCACCCCAACCAGTGCAGAAGCTCGCCTCCTCCTGGAAGACCACAAACACGAACTCGTCCTTCCACTTGTGGTTGGAGGTGGAAAGATCTTCCAGCAGCTTCCTTCCTCGAGGGGCCATTATTGTATACCACCCCGGAGTTTTAAGGGGAGGGATCGAGAAGAAGTGGTTGAACAGACGCAGGGATGGCTCGATTCCCTTCGTCATGCACAAAATTATGAAGCCCATCAACATGCCGATAGTTCGACATCAGTTGGCAGAGGGAAATGTTCAAGTTACATAGGAAGTACCGTAGGAAGGGATGCAAGGGAAATCGGAGGCCCCGTTTGAAGGCTCTGACATAGACCCCCGCTTCCTGACCGTCGGGACGATGAGCCCTCTCGTCCCTACCAGGCAATCTGATCTGATAATTGAGGCAAACAAAACTCCTCTGAATCTCGTCGATTTGGTCGGCCTTAACTTTGGACCGTACATTCGCCAGCAAGCCTGGCTCCATGACCCCCTCCCGATTCTTCTGGATGGCGGTGACCACATTCCTTTCGGAGGCAGAGGACGAAGCCATTACTCTCGAGAGAAGGAAAATCTGAATCGAGCAAATGAAGACGGTACTCCTACGCTCCTTCGCTGGAACCGCCATTTATGGGCAAGGCGGCAACCAAATGATGGAACACGCGTCAAGAATCCAAGGACCCAGAATGTCATGGATTTCGAACTGACAAATCATCCGAATCGACGAGGCGGTCGTTTTGGCGCCTATAAATCGAGTGCTATTTTCTCGACTGCCGTGCCCCATTAAATGCAATGTAACGTCGCTTGACCTCAGCGGATGGACCCTTGAAGGTCGCACGACGAGGGCTATTGTTGAGTCATTGGGCTGGAGTTCGAGGAAACTCGGTTGTCGGATGATTAAGGCCCAATGGGCCCGCCAAAGATGCCCGACGTCGACTTAGTCAAAGCCAAAGTGGCTAGTCGACCATTGGGTCCCTCACGCTCGAACGTGGGATTAAAAGCAGACTCGAGAATCTCGGGGACGTGTGCCACATTTACTCCTATTAATGGGGAGAGATCGTGGCCCCATTATGGATGGCCGTTATCTCCCCAATGTCTCCAAAGGGACCGTGAACGTCTATAAATAGAGGAAAGGGTCCCATCTTCAAGGTACGAGGTCTAAGACATAGAACTTTATCTTCTCACTTTTACCACTCTTATAGTCGAGCTTGCGTTGCTAGTCTCGAGACGAACCTTTGTGGGTTGATCTCAGCTACACCAAGCTCCATCTCTTCCTTAAGTTCCATTCTAACTTAAGCATCGGAGTGGATTTGGGTCGGAACCCAGATCTGACCCCCCCTAACGAGCTCCTATGGTGCAGATCAACGATTGCAGTCCAGCCCCGAAGGTCGACGTCGAGCCCTCCAGCCTCGAACAGTCGACACGATGGTCGCCCGAAGGTCGATCAAAGGTCGCAACACATCCAACCATCATCATTCGACCCCGGTTCTCCCAACCGAGGGTCCCACTCCAGCTGCTGACGAGGCTCCAACTCAGTGCTCTGAGTCTACGTCAGCCTGACAACTGTACTGGTCAATTGTGGCCTTAACAGACAGTGTACTCCAAACTTTGGCACTTGCATTCTCACCGACGGATGGGAGGTTCCACCTAGATGCAGACGAGGAGTGGGTGGCAGACGGGGATGTGACAACTATGATCTCAAAAAATGCTGGGACCTGGAGTCGGTGGCGGTGCACGTGATCGGGCATTAGTTAGGACTATGGCACTCGTCAAAGGAGGATGTGATCATGTTCTCGAGCAGCATGACGAGGGTGAAGAAGGTTGAGCTGTCTAATTTAATTCCTGATTTACAATTTCATGCACTGTTTTCTGTATCCAAAACCACACTTGATCCTCGCTATAATTTTCAATGGTCTTGATATGGCCCTCCCAGGATGGGCCAAGACCGAACGATCCAAGCCCGTGTCGCAAACCCACGGGCCTGGGAGAACGAGGCCCCCACAAAGAATCAGAGTCGGGCTGGCCTCGGACCGAAGCAGACGCAACCGCTGACCCATGCCAGAAGGAGTTAACCATTCCCCTTAAAACGTGCCCCCTTAATCACCATTAAGAGGCCCCATTACCTCCACCTTCATGACCCATGAAGGCGCCATCAAAGTGGCGGATGATCAAGGTGAGATAAGGGGGCGTCAATGAGACGTGGCCAGGGAAGACTCCTATAACGCGACTCGAAGAACAACGTGCAAATGATCACTTCTTGGATACTAAAAACCTCTGAGGTATTCTTCTTGAATGACCTTATCTCCACCACATAATTCTCCTCCACCTTATCTCCACCTTCAGATCCGTTCTGACTTAGGCATCGGAGGGGACTTGGTCGGAACCAAGGTCCGACCCCCCTGACGAGCTTGCCCATCTGTTCAGGTCAAGAAGATCCAGTCGCCCTGAGGCTACCCTTCGGTGCCCAACCAGTCCATAGTAAAACGCGCTCGCCCCCGAGCCTATTCATCTCCACCCATACGGAGGTTGTCGCTTTACCGAGGATCCCCTTCGGCACGTCGATGCTCAGACTCGAGCACGCTTCGCCGAGCCAAACCGACTGCACCCGTCTTCCAGAGGCCACATGTGCCTCGTATGATCGCGTTGACCTCCAGCCCTCCAGTCAACCAATCTGTGGTGAGAGAACATCCTGAAACATCTGGCGCCATCTATGGGAAACGAAGAAGCATCCACGTCAAACAACCACATCACCGAGATGGAATCAACTTGCAATGAAATAGGATGCATGCCCCCCATCCATGAGGAGGGTGACTACGTCCCGCCCAAAAACAGGCACAGCCTCACAACCAAGTGCACCAGCGACTCACGCTCGGTGACCCAAGAACAACTCCGTCTCTTCACCTAAGAGACCAACACCCACTTCCGAACACTGGCAGCAGCCATCCAACAACTCGCGGGCCATCCACATCTCCCGAAGGGGGGCTCAATGGTCATCCTCGACCGACAGGAGCCCCGTCCCTCGCTATGCTTGCCGTGGTCGTCGACCATACCAGAGAGGGCGACAACACGGAGCGACGGTTCACCATGCCGAACTTCGTCCTGGTGTGATCCCTCACCTACACCTCACTCCAGGATGAGGCAGATGGAAGGGCCGAATGGACCAGAGGTGAATCGACCATGGCCTTGTCCAGGCGACCATGCTCAACGCGTCAACGATTCCCTAGCTGTCGGATCGCCGAGGATCGGCAGGGTCAAAACGGGAGCCCCTTCATAGGAGGCATAGAGATCGGGAAGATCGCCACAGAAGGAGGAGTGCTTGGCGACCAATTCCTATCCTCAGTTGGGATGGCCGTCAAGCAGACTCTCCCTGAACCCCTGTCAACCTGTCAGGGCAACCCGGCCCTCGCGTCAAAACACCGACGTGGCAAAGGGACCTGGGAGGCCCCTGGGATGGCCCTGCCCATTAGCAAGGAGCATCACCAATGCACGGGTACCATCCAGGTTCAAGGTACCAACCTTAGAGAAATACGACAGCACGGGAGACCCATAGGATCACGGGATGGACTACGAAGGGGTCATGGCATTCCAAGGGGCCGACGACGCCATGCTCTGTCGTAGTTTCTACTCCACCCTCCGCAAGCCTGCCAGGAACTGGTACAACAACCTCCCCAACAGGTCCATCAGCAACTTCTAGGACCTCACCCAGAAATTCTGTAAGCAATTTATGGCCGGCCGACAGATAAAGCCAGACTCAGAGCTTCTGTTCAATGTGATACAGAGGCCAGGCAAAACCCTAAGAAGATACATGTGACGCTTCAACATCGAGAGGCTTAATGTAGAGAGCTGCCCTGAGATGGTCGTGAAAACGGCCCTGAAGAAAGGGCTCCGACACAAGGGCCTAAAGAAGTCGCTGCACAACGAACCCACGAAGGACCTCGCTGATGTAATAGCCCAGTCAGAGCGTTACATGTTGACGGAAGAAGCTTTGGAAGCAGAGGAAGGATGTCTCCCCAAGGGATCCAAGCAGGGCTCCAAACGAGACGAAAGCAAGCACCACGAGCCGGAAGAACACAGGCGGGAGAAGAAGGCAAAGGGAAAGCAGTGCAAGGTGGAAGCGCAACCCCCAGGCTGAACGCGACTCAGGACGCCATCCTAACGTAGGCTCAGAAAGAGGGCCACATCCACAAGCCTCTCCCAAAGATGAAGGGTGGTAGAAGGGATGAGGAAAAGTATTACATGTACCATAAGGAAAATGGTCACGATACTGACGAATGCTGGCACCTGAAGAAATACATCGTCCAGTTGATCAGTCGCGGTCACCTGAAGAACTTTGTCGACTCCTCGAAGGCAACCCCTGGAGAAGGGACGTCCAAACAGATGGACAAAGGAAAGAAGGTGAACGTCGTCCAGATGGCTTTGCACATCATCGAGTGAGAAGGCAGAACAATCAACTCCTCCCCCCAGGCGAGACTAGCTCGTCATTATCTTCCTTGCTTTTTTGCTTTCGAATGTTTTCCTAGTTCAGAAAATGAAAGGCAAGTTCACATAGAGCAACCATGTCTCTTCCCGTTCCACCATGCCCAAACCTCATGATCGGTCGTAAGGCTGGGGCAACTCCGCCAGCAGGCCGATCACAACGATCGGCCGTAAGGCTGGGGGCAACTCCTCCAACAGGACGATCACAACGACCGGCCGTAAGGCTCGGGGAAACTCCCCCAGCAGGCCAATCGTTCCGATTGACCGTAAGGATGTGGGCAACTCCCCCAGGAGGCCGATCACAATGATCGTCTGTAAGGCTGGGGACAACTCCCCCAGCAAGCCGATCACCATGATCATCCGTAAGGCTGGAGACAACTCCCCCAGCAGTCCGATCACTACTCTCGTCCGTAAGGCTGGGGGAAACTCCCCCAGCGGGCCGATCACCACGATCATCCGTAAGGCTGGGGGCAACTCTCCCAGCTGGCCGATCACCACGATCGTCCGTAAGGCTGGGGGCAACGACCCCAGCAGGTCGATCACAATGATCGACCGTAAGGCTGGGGGAAACTCCCCCAGCAGGCTGATCACAACGATCAACTGTAAGGCTGGGAGGAACTTCCACAGCAGGCCGATCACCACGATCGTCCGTAAGGCTGGGACAACTCCTCCAGCAGGCCGATCACAACGATCGTCCGTAAGGCTGGGGTAACTCACCCAGCACGTCGATCATCACGATCGTCCGTAAGGCTGGGGGTAACTCCCCCAGCGGGCCGATCACAACGATTGTCCGTAAGGCTGTGGGGAACTCCCCCAGCAGGCCGATCACAACGATCGACCGTAAGGCTGGGGGCAACTCCCCCAGTAGGCCGATCACCGTGATCGTCCATAAGGCTTGGGGCAACTCCCCCAGCGAGCCAATCATAACGATCGTCCGTAAGGCTTGGGACAACTCTTCCAGCAGGCCAATCACCATGACCGATCATGATGCTCGGGGCAACTCCCCTATTAGGCCGATCACAACGAGCGACCGTGAGGCTAGGGGGAAACTCTCCCATTATGCCGATCACAACGATCGACCATAAGGTTAGGGGTAACTCCCCCAGCAGGCCGATCACAACGATCGACCGTAACGCTGGGGCGACTCCCCCAGCAGGCCGATCACCACGATCGACCGTAAGGCTGGGGGCGACTCCCCCAGCAGGCCGATCACCACGATCATCCGTAAGACTGAGGGCAACTCTCCCAGCAGGCCAATCACCACGACCGACCATGATGCTGGGGCACCTCCAAGTAGGCCGATCACCTTGATAGGTCAATGACTTCGTCGACAAATAGA
This sequence comes from Scilla litardierei, assembly GCA_030789695.1. Taxonomy (NCBI): domain Eukaryota; kingdom Viridiplantae; phylum Streptophyta; class Magnoliopsida; order Asparagales; family Asparagaceae; genus Scilla; species Scilla litardierei. Next base: position 318,769,077 of record CM061142.1, on the reverse strand, counting down.
AAGCCTCTCACGACTCAAACCAACAAACTACCTCGGCATGAACAGCGAGAGGGGGCAACACCAAGTCAAACGCATAATCACCGAGTCAAAGGCACAATCCCAAAAAACACTTTAAAAAAGTACGCAAGAACGCACAAAGGTAAAAGATTCGAAGAAAAGGAATTATCTCTTGCATTTAAAAAAGTTCTTTTTTATAAGGAGAGTGACAAAACGGGGATACATCGCCTACGACGCTGGGGCCCGGGAAGAGACATCCCGTGGGGCCTCACCTTGCCCCAATCGAACGGGCTCCTTGGGGCCACCCGGAGGACGAGGAAGCGACTACCTGACCCCCTCCTCGAATCTCAGGACCCATCCCGAAAGGCCCCCACGATCCTCGGGGCCAGGATGTCCTCATAGGCCTGAAACGCCCCCCGGAGGGATTCCGTGATCCTCGGTGCCAGGACCTCCTCGTAACCCCTCTACACCTCCTCGACGAGTCGAGTGGGGTTCACTTGCCGCAGGGCGCCCAGCTTGGCCCAGAGCTCGTTCCTCTCCCGACGGAATGTCTCATCTGCCTTCTGAGCGGACCTGTCGGTGGCTGCCTGAGCCTCCCTCAAGATTCACACCTCGGAGGCGAGCTCGTCGACCCGACGCCACAAACGACAAGCCTCTGAACGGGCCTCTTCGGCTGCCTTATCGGCCGCCTCAGCACTCAGGTGCTCTTACAACAGGGCCGCCTCGAGACCGTCCACCCGCTCCGAGCGGCGCTGTGCCTTTACGGCCATCGTGGCAGCATACAGGACAGAAGGAATAAGGAAATATCGTAGCAAAACGGAGTTGGAAGCAAGAAAAAGACTGACCTACTGGATCTGCCACACCAGGGAGTTTGCTAAGCGATCGGAGCGGACCCTCTCCAACAAAGAGAGATCCCTCAAAAGAACAGAGCCCTGCGCCAGCTGGACGGCCACTTCTCGGTCGGTGAAGACCTATCCTCCGGATGGGACCTCCGGGCCAGCCTCAAACACAGACAGGGTGTCCCCCGTGCCAACTGAAGACTGTTGAGCATGGCTATCAGAGGTGGCCACCTCCACTAGCGGGAGGGTCACCCCAGAGACGATCGACGAGTCAGGCAACGCCGAGAGCCTGCTCTCACCCGTCTTCTTCTTCTTCTTCTTCTTCTTCTCTTCAGGCCCTCCAGACTCTGAAGGAGGCGCTTCTTTTCTCCTCCACAGCTCCCGACCGGTGTTCAGGAGCCCTGCCCAGTGCCCCCGGTGGCCCCCTCGAGACGGCGGGACCGGGGTTATCACCGGTCAAGTTCCCCACCACGGGGGAATCGACGACAACCTGGGGCCATGGCGTAGGGACGACCACCGGCTCCAACATCCCCACCACGACGTCGGCCACACGAATCTCTTCTTCCACCGTGCGCTGAGGCGCATGGCCAGAGGGATTTCTACGCCCGCTATTGGCTCCCCGACGAATGAGCTTGCACATGGCAAGGCTGAGCTCTCGATCTGCCATCTCTGCAGAAGAAAGGAAGATCAGGGTAAGCAAAGGAGAAGGGCAGAAGAAAAAAAGCGCCTACCAAGGGGACCACATGACATTCGTGAGGTGGAGGTCATCCAGAAAAGGCCAGACCGACCTCTCCACCAGCGACAACGACGACAAAAGCCTGGCCGCAGCCTGATCGGCCTCGGAAAGGGACAATGTCAAGTTATATCGACACAGGCTCTGCCAACCGGTCATAATCACAGAGTCTTTTGGAAAGGTGATGAAAACGTAACCTCTACTCCAGTCGCCAACCCAGTGGGGCAGACCCAGCAGACACTCCCTCCCCGCCCAGGCACGGATGTGCTGCCATGACCCCTGTCCAATCATCTAAACCCAGAAATAATAGAAGAAGAGGGGCATGGTCGGCTCCAACCCGTTCGCGTGGCAGATCATGATGAATCCGACCAATGCCGTAATGTAATAAGTGGTCATCTGACAAGGGGCCACCACCAAAAACTCCAGAACCTGGATAACGAAAGGGTGGAGAGGGAATTGAAGCCCCATACAGAACATTTCGACGTACACGCCGACTTCGCGACTCCCTGGAAAGCAAATCCTTTCGTCGGTAAACGAAACTCGAACGTCATATGGGTGGCAGAGGTAATTCTCACTGATCTCCTCTGTCGTGGAATAAGGAATGGAGGAAGATGACCCGAGGATCATAGGAGGGACATCGAACTCCTCGCCACATGGGCATCGTCCCGACGAGCCGGGTCCTCAAATAGCAAATCCTTCCCTTTACCGGGGGCCGGCCGAGGCACGGAAGATTACCAGACCCAGGTCGAGGCTCGGGAGGATCACCAAACCCAGGAGATGGATATCCTATCCTCAACGCATCCATTGGACAAATCAAATAGCAGAAAAGGAAGAAGGAGATTACCTTGAAAAGGTTTGAAGAGTGAAGACAAAGAGAAATTCGCTAGCAGTCGGAGGAGCAAGATCAGATTAGGAAGCGCGAAAGAGATCTGAAAGGGCGGCGATTTTATATGAGAGACCATCTCGAAATCTAGTTCGTTCTAAGAAGGACACATGGCGACATCCTGCAACCAACATTGTTGGATCCTGCCAAAACAGAGTTAGGATCGATAAATGAAGTTGAGACTTACGCTTGCGTATGTGGCACGGTAGTCTACGAACTTCGCCTTCGGATTCGCCATGACAGATCGAGTCTTCTCACGAACGGAGTAAGGCTACTAAATCCACAATCTAAATCTCTACTTTTAGATTAAGAACTTGGATAAAGAGAGAAGAAGGATTTCTGCAGAGCTTCGCTAGAATGAAATGCATGCAAGAATGCCATGCAAAAGTGTAAGAAAATGGCTAACCCTTGGGTCTTATTTATAGCCCCCAAGGTAGTTATTTTAGGAGTAATTGTTCCTTTGGAACAATTTAACTAAGGTGTACCATCGTACATGGCATATTATAAGCTTAAGTTGTACCATATGCATGTGTAACGGCCTGTTTCTATCGTACCTTCTTCGTGCACGTGCTTTTGATCGTGCACGTGTTTATTTTAGACTTTATTTGTTTTTGAACGTTTTTGTGTGATATGTCGTCGTGATCGTCTCTGAAAGTATTAGATTGTGGAATAACTTGGGAACGACATATCTCGAGTCGTTCTTCCGCGATACTAACTTATTTGACGTGACGTCGCGACTTTCTGTTTTGACGCGAGACGTTTCTATTTTTAGTTTCGTCCCTCGACGTCGAAATTTAGATCCGTCTTCTCCACACTCTTCCTTTAGTCGTCCCGAACACCCCAGAATTATTTTATAATTTTGGACTTAATTTGACCTATTTTCTATTTTTTTGAAAGCTTTAAATAATTTTAAAACCTATTTTTATAAAAGTTTTAATTACAATAAAATTTCTATATTATAATAACATATTAAAGAATTTTCTGGCAAAGTTTCAGAATTTTTGGCCGCACCCATCTTGCGTGAGGGAGAGGAGAGCAATTTTAAATTATATTAATTATTTTAATTATTTTAATTACGATTTTCTTAACCCAAAACCCTAATCCTAACTCTTTTATATTTAAATAAACCCTAGGCTAGGTTATTTTCACAGCCACACAAACCCTAGCCGTCAAAAACCCCTCCCGACGTTCGTCGCAACGTTGCGACGATCGCAACGTGCACGACCGGAGCTCTCCCCCGCAATTCTCAGCGCACGACCGGAGCAAGCCCCCGCATCGCCGCTTGCAGCGCCCGCTGCATCGCCCCCCCGCTGTCGCCCGCTCCGACCGAGAGCACCGCTCGGTCAGACCGAGCGCCCGCTCCGCACAACCGCTTGGCCCGCTCCGCTGCACCCCGCTAGCGCTTGACCGAAGCCGCTCCCCGCTCCGACCGAGAGGCCGCCCCGCACCCACTCTCCGCACCGCCTCGTTGCAAGTTGCAACGTTGCAACTTGGGCCGCCCACTGCGACCGATGGGATCTGTCGGTCAGACCGACGGTTCTCCTCGCACCCCCGCGGCAACCGACCCCGCTGCGCTGCATCAGCGTCCGACCGAGAGCTCCCCTCGGTCTGACCGAGGGAACTCTCCGCACCGACGGTGTCCGACCGACCAAACTTCGTCGCAAGTGGGTTTCTCCCACACCAACTTCTGTGGTGGGCCCCCCAAGTGCTCCTGAGGTGTTGTGGGCCCCCTTGGACCCCTAGCACTGTTGTGGGCCCCACTTGGACGTGCTACTTCGCGGATTTGCCGTCTACGACGTTGCGACACGTCGTAGGCCTTCGTCGCAAGTTTGGACTTTTGGAGAATCGTGCGAGGACCAGATCTGAAGCCGAGGAGTTCTCCGATCAGTCCCGACATCCAATCTACAGCAAACTCCGGTTCAGGTTGGTTCCCCGAAACTCGTAGAAACCCCCACAATAGCTGACTGAACCCTAAACTAAAAACCGTCAACTTGAACTAAATTTACTTTTCAGCTCCTGTAAAACGTTGTACGAACATAGAAAATCGACGAACGGACTTATTTGACTGTGCACATAGGATAGATCGTCGATTAGGCTGAACATCAAAAAGTGACTTTTGACAAATAGGATAGTCCCGAAAACCTAGAAACGAAACCTAATAGGACTTGATGAATTTGAGACCTGACATCGTCGCCGTGGCGATATTTCAGACGGACTTCTGCGGACGAGACGCTTGGACGAGACGCTTGGACGAGACGCTTCGAGAGGACGACACACTCGCCGTCGCAGGCAAGTGTACCCACTTGCGTTTTTGACCGTGCTTTGTGCTTAGGTTGCTAGAACTGTTAGACTGTGACTGTATAGAACCGGACGTGAAATGATAGCGTCCGGGACGACTCTTGACGGCTCAGACTTGACGACGAAGTCTGAGCCTGACAACAACAACTTTTCATGCTATAGGGCTATCATGTGTGTGCGTGTGTGTGGACACCCTAGAATAACCCTTCCCGTCTTGTCACGTCACGTCCCGTCTTGCACAGCCCGCTGGGCAATAGGGCACTCGCCGAGTGATCCCTTGTACAGACTCACAGCATGCGGGCAATAGGGCACTCTCCAAGTTGAGAGAGTGATCCCTTGTACGGATACACAGCCCGAGGGCAATAGGGCACTCTCCAAGCTAGAGAGATTGATCCCTTGTACGGATTCTCAGCCTGCGGGCAATAGGGCACTCGCCAAGCTAGAGCGAGTGATCCCTTGTACGGATATCTTGTCTTGTCTTGTCTTGGGGTTTGGGGTTGGGTTGAGCGTGCGCATGGCAAGAGGGTCTGATCCCCCTCGAACCGTAAGGCGTGAACCCTTTCGTGTCTCACTTGTCTTGTCCTGCCTTGCTTCCGTCACGTCACGTCTTGTCTTGACACCTGTAGGCTAGTCCCGTAGTTGGTAGCACACGCTACGACTACTACCTGTCCCGTTTTACTTTCCTGCTGCGTTACTTCCTGTCGTGTTTCTCTGTTATAACCACAGCATGCTAATCAACCAGTAAACTGTTGTGTAAAAGAACCTCAGCATGCTAATCAACCAGTAAACCGTTGTTTAAAGTTCGGTGCACTTGCAGTAAAGTCTAACCCTTCTTGTAGACTTTACCTGACGTACAGTTCCTTTTTCTTGGGTGCTGTACGTCAGGTGTTCAGCCAGAGATCGTGGGCGAGGCAGACTCGCGGGAGTACGAGGAGCCGAGGATGTCGACCCAGAGCACGTGCCTGACGAGGACCAGACCTTGAGGTCTTTTAGTCGCCACTTTCAGAGGTTACTGCTTTCAGTTTCTTTTGGATAGTTTGTTGCCACGCTTAGGCTTCTTTTTAGACTTTGTACTTGTCGGATATTAAATCTCTAATTTAATGAATGCAATTTCCTTTCTGTACTTTTGTTGTTTCGAACTATAAAAATGCAAGAACCTGAAAATCTTTTAAAATGGTACCTCTACAGACGCTTATTGGGTCCAAGCTTCTCAGCTCTGGCCTAAGCGGGCCTCGTCACGTTTCGCTTCCGTCCATTTTGGGAAGCGGGGCGTGACAGGTTTTAGTGGTGGCCCATGCAGGTCTTGCAAAAGTTCGGAACAATAAAAGTACCGCATTCATTTGATATCCACGTACAAGTCTGAATTAGTTCCCAGTCTTAGATAGTAGGAAGACTTAGGTAGACGTCCCAGGTTGATAGTCGGATGCCTTGGTTAAGATTTAGTCGTCCTCGTCCTAGACTATTTTAGCATCCCCATTTGATTCTGATCGTATTAGATATCTAGAGTCCTTCTTTTAGTTAGTCGCTCGCCCAGTTCCATCGACTTCGGGTCCAACAGAACGTAACCTCGATTCTCTTAGGAACCTTCTCTTTAGATCCTGATTATATTCTAACTCATTAGGAAGTTTTAGAGCTGAGTTATCCTAAATCTTTAGACGACCCGATGATTAGAACCCTTGTCCTCTAGCATCCCTCTGATCCTTGTAAATTTTTGTGTTATCGACCATAGAGTCCCATCGTAGTTGTCACGACCCGCTTCCCTAAAATGGAGGCGAGACGTGAAAAGGTCCGCACGGGAGTGGAGCGGTGAAGCCCCAAACCCGATAAGCGTCAATTTAGTATAAGCAGGTCCCTGTAATTGCAATCGAAACAACAACAATAATAATAATAGTATGAGACGGATATGAAATACCAATCCCAAAGTTTGTCCACAAAATATCCAACATCACAGAAAAGCCACCAGGCTAAAGGAAAGAGTCTAAGGGCCCAGAACAAGGCCAAACAAAAGTAACGACATAAATAAGTATAGGTGCCATGCACCGATAACAAAACAGCTGTCTAACAAAAATAAAACACAACGGAGACACTAGGACTGGTCCCCAGTGTCCACGTACTCCCCGTCCAACACGGGCTCAAGCTCGGCGTCCGCAAACACCTCACCCTCAGCTGGCAACTCAGGCTCAAGGTCTAACATGCGTCACCCAAAAGAGAGAGGGGCACATGTCAGCAAGTCTAAAAAGACTTGGGCAAGGAAACTGAAAGTGACTAACAACCTAGCATTTAATTGTTAAACAATGGCATGACAGTTAAATATGATGCAACAGTTTGAAAGAGTGACAAGCATGCACGGTGTAGCAAAAGCTACCAATTCACTAATCACTAATCACTTATCACTTATCACTTATCACTTATCACTTAGCACTTAACACTTAACACTTAACACTTAACACTTAGTGCATAGAGAGTCCACTTACTGGCCAGCTCGTTTATCTCTATCACTATCAACACTGAAACACTAGAGATTTCACCTGCTGGCCAGAGTGGCTGATTAAGCCACTCGGGCTCAGTTCGCTTATCTCTTACCCCACCCACATGTGACGAGCGTTGGGGTTTCCAACTCATTATGCTCGCTTCTGGTCACGAGCCAGGAAAATAAGTGTGTGTTGACATTCGAGCGTTGGGGTTTCCAACTACAGGGCTCGCTTCTGGAACACGAGCCAGGAAACATGGGATTGTAGCGTGTGCTACGCAATCACGATAAATAATCACTATGCAATGCCATGAGCAGATAATTACGTACCGATAATGGAATTTAAACGTGACATATGAGCATGAGGAGGGTGACGGACCAAGCTTCGTTGTCAAGCTAGGTCAATGGCGTCTAAACGGCTATCCTTTCACAGTTTAGTCTCTTTTACGCTAAAGCAAGGGAAATGGCCTAAGACATGGCCTAAACCAAGAGGTGCACGTTTCACTTGCCTATCATCGGGGATGACGGTTACGAAAGTTCGTTACCGCGGATACTAGCTTACGGGGAATCGCTGTTATGGGGAACAATCATCAAAACACAAGTATTTTATTAGGGTTTCATAAAAATTACAATAGGATAAGAAAACAACGGTAAATCGATTTCTTACCGAGAGGAGGCGGAAGAAACACTCCGGGGAACCCTAGGACCAGATCTGGAAAGGATTGGGGAAGTTTGGAGAAACTAGGGTTTTGGGGGATTTGGGGATTTTGATGGGTTTTGGTGAGATTTTGGGGATGGTGAGAGGTAGATAGGGTGAATGGATGGATTGGATGATGGATTTAGGGCTTGGAATGGAGAAATGGAGCTTGGAGGAAGATGGGGGCTGAAGGGGGAAGTTTTTAGGGTTTTGGGTCGTGTTGGAGAAGAAGAAGTCGTTTGGGTTGGGTATAAATAGGTTGGGCTGGCGGCTGCCCAGAAATTAGGGTTTTAACACTGGTTAGTCGGTCAAAGAGCAACCACTGACCGACTAGTTTGGCAACTAGTCGGTCGGTCGATCAACGCAGACCGACTAAGTGCAAACAGTAACTCCTGAACGAAAATAGGATTCTAGAGTTAGTCGGTCCATGAACAAGTACTGACCGACTAGTTTGGCATCTAGTCGGTCGATGAACGTTCTTAGACCGACTAAGAGTAAACAGTAACTGATACAAAAATAATATGATGAGTTAGTCGGTTCAAGAAGCATTGCTGACCGACTAGTTTGCAACCTAGTCGATCAACCAACGTTCTTAGACCGACTAACGATAAACAGTAACTCCTGAGAAATTTAGAAAGCAAACTAGTCGGTCCAAGAAGGATTGCCGACCGACTGGATCGTCATCTAGTCGGTCGGTGGCCCTTCTTACACCGGCTAATGAGCACAGAAAAGTACCGATACGGAGCGCGAGGCCCCGGGATCGATTCCTAAGACTCCTAGGCTTGATCTAATAGTTAGATACGACCGTTATGAAGTCCGTCACGAGTGACTTACTTCGAAATCGACAATCCTAAGGAAGAAGCGAGAAAATACGACGAATCGATCGAAAATGAAACTACGGAGACGAAAACCACACAAGAGGAGAAAATCCACCAAAACATATATTATATTATATTAAATCCAGATACATGAAAAGCAGACGTTACATCCTCCCCAACTTAAGAAAAATTCCGTCCTCGAAATTTCCAAATACTCATGAGTCCGGAAACAAAAGTGGGAAACGCTCTCGCATCTCATCCTCATTCTCCCAAGTAGATTCTCCCGGCGAACCGTGTCGCCACATCACCCTCACAAGATTGACAATCTTGTTCCGAAGCGACTTCTGATGCCTGTCCAGAATCTGCACTGGATGCTGGTCATACGTCATATCGGGGCGAACGGTAATCTCTGAAAAATCTACCGCATGAGACGGATCGCTAATGTATCGACGAAGCTGTGACACATGGAAAACATTGTGAACCCCTTCCAAAGACGGCGGCAAGGCCAAGCGATAAGCTACCTCGCCAACCCTCTCCAAAACGTCAAACTGTCCAATGTATCGCGGGCTCAACTTCCCACGCTTCCCAAAACGAATCACACCACGATTCGGGGAAATCTTCAAGAACACATGGTCGCCTGGCTGAAACTCCAAAGGACGACGTTTAGCATCCGCCCAATGCTTAAAACGGTCCTGAGCAATCCTCAACCTCTCCCGAATATTCCTGACGACATCCACGGCCTCCACGATCATCTCAGGCCCCAACAACTCCCGATCTCCAACGTCATCCCAACTCAATGGCGATCGACATTTCCTCCCATAAAGAGCGGCGAAAGGCGCCATGCCAATACTCGCCTGGAAGCTGTTGTTGTAGGAAAACTCCACCAAATGCAGATGGTCCTCCCATGAACCCTTGAAATCCAACATGCACGCCCTCAGCATGTCTTCCAAAATCTGAATCGTCCTCTCGGACTGGCCATCCGTCTGCGGATGGTACGCCGTGCTGAAACTCAGACGCGTACCCAAGCTCTTCTGCAAACTCTACCAGAACTGAGATGTGAACCTCGTGTCTCTGTCCGACACGATACTCACGGGGACTCCATGAAGTCGCACGACCTCCTGCACGATTCACGTTACATCACTATCTAAACTAGGAAAAGGAAATAAAAACGGAGAGTAAAAGAATTTTACCTCCATATATCTCCTTGCTAGCGCCTCAGTGGACTGTCCCACTCGGAACGGAATAAAGTGCGCAGATTTGGTCAATCGATCTACGATCACCCAAATCGCGTCATTCTGCTTCGGACTCCGAGGTAGTCCAGTCACGAAATCCATAGTGATGTGCTGCCATTTCCACTCCGGAATCGGAAGCGGTTGTAGCAACCCGGCCGTACGCTGATGCTCCGCCTTCACTTGCTGGCAAACCAAACACTTGGCTACACTCCGAGCCACACTCCTCTTCATACCATGCCACCAATAATTCAGACGAAGATCCTGGTACATCTTGGTGCCACCAGGATGCACAGAATACGGCGAACTGTGTGCCTCCACCATCAACTCCTCTCTGATATCCCCAGCAGGCACACACAACCTGGCTCCAAACCTCAGCGAGCCATCCTCATGAATCAAAAAGTCAGTCCGCAGACCGGCTTCCACCTGCTCCCGAATCTTCACCAGCTTCGGATCCTCAGCCTGGCCGGCCCTAATCCGATCCACGATCGTCGACTGTACCTGCATGTACATCAACGAAGAAGCCTCCCCAGGAAGAACAATCTCCACGCCAGACTCGCAAAAATCCTGCTGCAATCTTTACTGCGAGGTCAACATCATCACCGCTGGAAGCCTACTCAAAGCATCCGGAACCACATTCACCTTGCCAGGGTGATACTGCAAATCAACCTCATAATCCGCCATAAGCTCCAACCATCGACGCTGTCGCATGTTGAGCTTCTTCTGAGTGAAAATATACTTCAAGCTTTTGTGATCGGTGAAAATCTTCACTTTCTCACTCAGCAAGAAGTGCGTCCAAATCTTAAGAGCAAACACAACGGCAGCCAACTCCAAATCATGCGTCGGATAATTCTTCTCATGAACTTTAAGCTGACGAGACGCATACGCCACAACATGCCCGTGCTGATGCAACACACAACCGAGACCCTTGCCAGAAGCATCGCAAAAGATCTCAAATCCACCGCTGCGGTTAGGCACGACAAGAATAGGGGCACTCGTCAACCTCTCCTTCAGAACACCAAAAGAACTCTCGCAATCACCCGACCAAACATAAGTAACATCCTTCCGCGTCAACCTGGTCATCGGCTCAGCAATACGGGAAAAGTCCTTAATGAATCGCCGATAGTAACCAGCAAGTCCATGGAAACTCCGAATCTCAGACGCTGACGACGGAACAGGCCACTCCCTGATGGCCCGAATCTTCTCGGGATCCACTGAAATACCATCTCCAGTCACCACATGCCCGAGAAAAGCAACTCTATCCAGCCAAAACTCGCACTTCGAAAACTTAGCATACAACCGATGCTTCCTCAAAATCTCTAACACCGTCCTTAAGTGCGAGGCATGCTCTTCCTCCGACTTCGAATAGATCAGAATGTCGTCAATAAAGATAACGACAAACTTATCCAAAAAGTCGTAGAAAATCAGGTTCATCAGATTCATGAAAACTGCGGGCGCGTTAGTTACGCCGAAGGGCATAACCACAAACTCATAGTGTCCATACTTCGTCCTGAACGCTGTCTTCGGAACATCATCCTTCTTCACCTTCAACTGATGGTAACCACTCCTCAAATCCAATTTAGAAAACACCCTCGAACCTCCAAGCTGATCAAAAATATCATCGATGCGAGGCAACGGGTATTTATTCTTAATGGTCACCGCATTCAACTCCCGATAGTCCACGCACATGCGACGCGAACCATCCTTCTTCTTAACCAGCAACACCGGTGCTCCCCACGGAGACACACTAGGATTAATATAACCCTTCTGCAAAAGCTCATCCAACTGCTTCCGCAACTCTTCCAACTCTGCAGGTGCCATACGATACGGCGCCTTCGAAATCGGCTGCGCACCTGGAACAAGATCGATAGAAAATTCCAGAGCTCGATCAGGCGGCAAACCAGACATCTCCTCGGGGAAGACGTCACCAAAATCTCGCACCACAGCTGGCCACTCCAGCTCCATCTGCATAGCCACAGCCTACACCGGCCTGGCCCGAAATCTGACAGGACCAAGCAAACTGCTACCACGACTGAACTCAAACACTGGATGTCCGGGAATCTCGAACACCACCTTCTTCCTCCTGCAGTCGATCGTAGCATAGAAGCTCGCAAGCCAATCCATCCCAAAGACCGCATCGTAGTTGGTGATGTTGTGGACAATAAAATCAGCATAAAGCTCATGTCCACAAACCACCACAGAGCAAGGACTGCACCCACGATGCACCGTGACTACTCCATTCCCTGTGACGACATTCCAACTCTGGGAGAGAGGGGACGTCGACAAGGAATGCTTCTCCACGAAGCTCTGGGCCAAAATGCACATTGACGCACCTGAGTCAAAGAGGACTCGGGCAGGGAACGTGCAAACCAAAACCACACCTAACAAACAGTCTAATCGATCAAATCTTATTCTAGCAACACCATACACAAGCATTCACATAATTTAACAATCAATTAATTAAGGAAGGAACAATCTAGATCGAAAGTTACCTGCAATAACCTCATCCATGGCCAAAACCTCCTCCTCAGTCATCAGAAATGCCTGCCTCCTTGGCGGAGCGGCCTGCCGAAAAGCCTGCCCCTGCGAAACGAGGGGCACCCCACGACCAGCGGGCACCGGGGCTCTCTGCTGCAACGGCGGGGCAGCAATAGGTGTCCTCCAAGGTTGCCTCAACCTCGGGCACTCCCGGATAGCATGGGCAGGATCTCCACAGATAATACATTGCCCCAAGAACTTCCTACATGATTCCTTGACATGGCCCTCCTTGCCACAAAAATGGCAAGTCCTCCGAACAGGCCCTCCTGACCTCTTAAACTGAACAGGTGGGTTCGGCCTGAATCCAGACCTAACCACAGCTCTCGCCTGTTCTAAGGGCCTCTTCCCAGCACCAATAACAGACACCTCCCTCTGGTTCACGAGCAGCTCCTGCCTCTTGGCTGCTACTAGAACCTTCTGATAAGATTCCCGATCAGAGGAGGTCACAAAACTCTGGAGCTCCGAAGCAAGCCCCTGCAGGAACCTCTGAGCTCTCTCCTCAGCGTCCTGCACCATCTTCGGCGCAAACCGACTTAGCCTCATGAACTCCTGGTGGTACATGTCCACCGACGAGTTCCCCTGCTTCAGATCGATAAAACGCTGCAGCATCTCTTCCCTGACAGCCTTCGGGAAGAACTCACCATCAAATCTGGCCTTGAAGGTAGCCCAGACGATCGGCTCTACCAACATCTTTTCTTCAGCATCCCACCAATTCCTGGCGTTATCCTTCAGCTGGCGCTTCGCCAAGTCAACCCAACTAACTTCGTTGACCTTGGACATCTTCAGATTGTCCTCGATATTCCTCATCCATTCATCAGCAGCTAGAGGACCTTCGGTTCCATCAAAATACGTAGGACCCAGCTCTCTGAACTGCTTCGCCCCGGGCTCAGGGCGAGGGGCTTCCACCACCCGAGCAGCTCGAGTCACCGGAGCATTCTGCACCTGCAGAAGCACACCCTGCTGAACTTGCATCATCTGCAACATCATCCGCATCATCTCTCCATTAGTGGGCTCCCGCTCAGGCTCCTCGTCATGAGGGGGCGCACCACTACCACCACCACGGGTGATTCGCCTTCCTGCCATCTAATGACGCAGAAAACGAAACAATTAGACTCACAGCTTAGGGCTCAGATGTCGAACTTATTTGTTGGACAATCTTGCATTATTATTGTTATCCCGATAATCGCAATTACAGAGGGGACCTGCATGGGCCACCACTAAAACCTGTCACGACCCGCTTCCCTAAAATGGAGGCGAGACGTGAAAAGGTCCGCACGGGAGTGGAGCGGTGAAGCCCCAAACCCGATAAGCGTCAATTTAGTATAAGCAGGTCCCTGTAATTGCAATCGAAACAACAACAATAATAATAATAGTATGAGACGGATATGAAATACCAATCCCAAAGTTTGTCCACAAAATATCCAACATCACAGAAAAGCCACCAGGCTAAAGGAAAGAGTCTAAGGGCCCAGAACAAGGCCAAACAAAAGCAACGACATAAATAAGTATAGGTGCCATGCACCGATAACAAAACAACTGTCTAACAAAAATAAAACACAACGGAGACACTAGGACTGGTCCCCAGTGTCCACGTACTCCCCGTCCAACACGGGCTCAAGCTCGGCGTCCGCAAACACCTCACCCTCAGCTGGCAACTCAGGCTCAAGGTCTAACATGCGTCACCCAAAAGAGAGAGGGGCACATGTCAGCAAGTCTAAAAAGACTTGGGCAAGGAAACTGAAAGTGACTAACAACCTAGCATTTAATTGTTAAACAATGGCATGACAGTTAAATATGATGCAACAGTTTGAAAGAGTGACAAGCATGCACGGTGTAGCAAAAGCTACCAATTCACTAATCACTAATCACTTATCACTTATCACTTATCACTTATCACTTAGCACTTAACACTTAACACTTAACACTTAACACTTAGTGCATAGAGAGTCCACTTACTGGCCAGCTCGTTTATCTCTATCACTATCAACACTGAAACACTAGAGATTTCACCAGCTGGCCTGAGTGGCTGATCAAGCCACTCGGGCTCAGTCCGCTTATCTCTTACCCCACCCACATGTGACGAGCGTTGGGGTTTCCAACTCATTATGCTCGCTTCTGGTCACGAGCCAGGAAAATAAGTGTGTGTTGACATTCGAGCGTTGGGGTTTCCAACTACAGGGCTCGCTTCTGGAACACGAGCCAGGAAACATGGGATTGTAGCGTGTGCTACGCAATCACGATAAATAATCACTATGCAATGCCATGAGCAGATAATTGCGTACCGATAATGGAATTTAAACGTGACATATGAGCATGAGGAGGGTGACGGACCAAGCTTCGTTGTCAAGCTAAGTCAATGGCGTCTAAACGGCTATCCTTTCACCGTTTAGTCTCTTTTACGCTAAAGCAAGGGAAATGGCCTAAGACATGGCCTAAACCAAGAGGTGCAAGTTTCACTTGCCTATCACCGGGGATGACGGTTACGAAAGTTCGTTACCGCGGATGCTAGCTTACGGGGAATCGCTGTTATGGGGAACAATCATCAAAACACAAGTATTTTATTAGGGTTTCATAAAAATTACAATAGGATAAGAAAACAACGGTAGATCGATTTCTTACCGAGAGGAGGCGGAAGAAACACTCCGGGGAACCCTAGGACCAGATCTGGAAAGGATTGGGGAAGTTTGGAGAAACTAGGGTTTTGGGGGATTTGGGGATTTTGATGGGTTTTGGTGAGATTTTGGGGATGGTGAGAGGTAGATAGGGTGAATGGATGGATTGGATGATGGATTTAGGGCTTGGAATGGAGAAATGGAGCTTGGAGGAAGATGGGGGCTGAAGGGGGAAGTTTTTAGGGTTTTGGGTCGTGTTGGAGAAGAAGAAGTCGTTTGGGTTGGGTATAAATAGGTTGGGCTGGCGGCTGCCCAGAAATTAGGGTTTTAACACTGGTTAGTCGGTCAAAGAGCAACCACTGACCGACTAGTTTGGCAACTAGTCGGTCGGTCGATCAACGCAGACCGACTAAGTGCAAACAGTAACTCCTGAACGAAAATAGGATTCTAGAGTTAGTCGGTCCATGAACAAGTACTGACCGACTAGTTTGGCATCTAGTCGGTCGATGAACGTTCTTAGACCGACTAAGAGTAAACAGTAACTGATACAAAAATAATATGATGAGTTAGTCGGTTCAAGAAGCATTGCTGACCGACTAGTTTGCAACCTAGTCGATCAACCAACGTTCTTAGACCGACTAACGATAAACAGTAACTCCTGAGAAATTTAGAAAGCAAACTAGTCGGTCCAAGAAGGATTGCCGACCGACTGGATCGTCATCTAGTCGGTCGGTGGCCCTTCTTACACCGGCTAATGAGCACAGAAAAGTACCGATACGGAGCGCGAGGCCCCGGGATCGATTCCTAAGACTCCTAGGCTTGATCTAATAGTTAGATACGACCGTTATGAAGTCCGTCACGAGTGACTTACTTCGAAATCGACAATCCTAAGGAAGAAGCGAGAAAATACGACGAATCGATCGAAAATGAAACTACGGAGACGAAAACCACACAAGAGGAGAAAATCCACCAAAACATATATTATATTATATTAAATCCAGATACATGAAAAGCAGACGTTACATCCTCCCCAACTTAAGAAAAATTCCGTCCTCGAAATTTCCAAATACTCATGAGTCCGGAAACAAAAGTGGGAAACGCTCTCGCATCTCATCCTCATTCTCCCAAGTAGATTCTCCCGGCGAACCGTGTCGCCACATCACCCTCACAAGATTGACAATCTTGTTCCGAAGCGACTTCTGATGCCTGTCCAGAATCTGCACTGGATGCTGGTCATACGTCATATCGGGGCGAACGGTAATCTCTGAAAAATCTACCGCATGAGACGGATCGCTAATGTATCGACGAAGCTGTGACACATGGAAAACATTGTGAACCCCTTCCAAAGACGGCGGCAAGGCCAAGCGATAAGCTACCTCGCCAACCCTCTCCAAAACGTCAAACTGTCCAATGTATCGCGGGCTCAACTTCCCACGCTTCCCAAAACGAATCACACCACGATTCGGGGAAATCTTCAAGAACACATGGTCGCCTGGCTGAAACTCCAAAGGACGACGTTTAGCATCCGCCCAATGCTTAAAACGGTCCTGAGCAATCCTCAACCTCTCCCGAATATTCCTGACGACATCCACGGCCTCCACGATCATCTCAGGCCCCAACAACTCCCGATCTCCAACGTCATCCCAACTCAATGGCGATCGACATTTCCTCCCATAAAGAGCGGCGAAAGGCGCCATGCCAATACTCGCCTGGAAGCTGTTGTTGTAGGAAAACTCCACCAAATGCAGATGGTCCTCCCATGAACCCTTGAAATCCAACATGCACGCCCTCAGCATGTCTTCCAAAATCTGAATCGTCCTCTCGGACTGGCCATCCGTCTGCGGATGGTACGCCGTGCTGAAACTCAGACGCGTACCCAAGCTCTTCTGCAAACTCTACCAGAACTGAGATGTGAACCTCGTGTCTCTGTCCGACACGATACTCACGGGGACTCCATGAAGTCGCACGACCTCCTGCACGATTCACGTTACATCACTATCTAAACTAGGAAAAGGAAATAAAAACGGAGAGTAAAAGAATTTTACCTCCATATATCTCCTTGCTAGCGCCTCAGTGGACTGTCCCACTCGGAACGGAATAAAGTGCGCAGATTTGGTCAATCGATCTACGATCACCCAAATCGCGTCATTCTGCTTCGGACTCCGAGGTAGTCCAGTCACGAAATCCATAGTGATGTGCTGCCATTTCCACTCCGGAATCGGAAGCGGTTGTAGCAACCCGGCCGTACGCTGATGCTCCGCCTTCACTTGCTGGCAAACCAAACACTTGGCTACACTCCGAGCCACACTCCTCTTCATACCATGCCACCAATAATTCAGACGAAGATCCTGGTACATCTTGGTGCCACCAGGATGCACAGAATACGGCGAACTGTGTGCCTCCACCATCAACTCCTCTCTGATATCCCCAGCAGGCACACACAACCTGGCTCCAAACCTCAGCGAGCCATCCTCATGAATCAAAAAGTCAGTCCGCAGACCGGCTTCCACCTGCTCCCGAATCTTCACCAGCTTCGGATCCTCAGCCTGGCCGGCCCTAATCCGATCCACGATCGTCGACTGTACCTGCATGTACATCAACGAAGAAGCCTCCCCAGGAAGAACAATCTCCACGCCAGACTCGCAAAAATCCTGCTGCAATCTTTACTGCGAGGTCAACATCATCACCGCTGGAAGCCTACTCAAAGCATCCGGAACCACATTCACCTTGCCAGGGTGATACTGCAAATCAACCTCATAATCCGCCATAAGCTCCAACCATCGACGCTGTCGCATGTTGAGCTTCTTCTGAGTGAAAATATACTTCAAGCTTTTGTGATCGGTGAAAATCTTCACTTTCTCACTCAGCAAGAAGTGCGTCCAAATCTTAAGAGCAAACACAACGGCAGCCAACTCCAAATCATGCGTCGGATAATTCTTCTCATGAACTTTAAGCTGACGAGACGCATACGCCACAACATGCCCGTGCTGATGCAACACACAACCGAGACCCTTGCCAGAAGCATCGCAAAAGATCTCAAATCCACCGCTGCGGTTAGGCACGACAAGAATAGGGGCACTCGTCAACCTCTCCTTCAGAACACCAAAAGAACTCTCGCAATCACCCGACCAAACATAAGTAACATCCTTCCGCGTCAACCTGGTCATCGGCTCAGCAATACGGGAAAAGTCCTTAATGAATCGCCGATAGTAACCAGCAAGTCCATGGAAACTCCGAATCTCAGACGCTGACGACGGAACAGGCCACTCCCTGATGGCCCGAATCTTCTCGGGATCCACTGAAATACCATCTCCAGTCACCACATGCCCGAGAAAAGCAACTCTATCCAGCCAAAACTCACACTTCGAAAACTTAGCATACAACCGATGCTTCCTCAAAATCTCTAACACCGTCCTTAAGTGCGAGGCATGCTCTTCCTCCGACTTCGAATAGATCAGAATGTCGTCAATAAAGATAACGACAAACTTATCCAAAAAGTCGTAGAAAATCAGGTTCATCAGATTCATGAAAACTGCGGGCGCGTTAGTTACGCCGAAGGGCATAACCACAAACTCATAGTGTCCATACTTCGTCCTGAACGCTGTCTTCGGAACATCATCCTTCTTCACCTTCAACTGATGGTAACCACTCCTCAAATCCAATTTAGAAAACACCCTCGAACCTCCAAGCTGATCAAAAATATCATCGATGCGAGGCAACGGGTATTTATTCTTAATGGTCACCGCATTCAACTCCCGATAGTCCACGCACATGCGACGCGAACCATCCTTCTTCTTAACCAGCAACACCGGTGCTCCCCACGGAGACACACTAGGATTAATATAACCCTTCTGCAAAAGCTCATCCAACTGCTTCCGCAACTCTTCCAACTCTGCAGGTGCCATACGATACGGCGCCTTCGAAATCGGCTGCGCACCTGGAACAAGATCGATAGAAAATTCCAGAGCTCGATCAGGCGGCAAACCAGACATCTCCTCGGGGAAGACGTCACCAAAATCTCGCACCACAGCTGGCCACTCCAGCTCCATCTGCATAGCCACAGCCTACACCGGCCTGGCCCGAAATCTGACAGGACCAAGCAAACTGCTACCACGACTGAACTCAAACACTGGATGTCCGGGAATCTCGAACACCACCTTCTTCCTCCTGCAGTCGATCGTAGCATAGAAGCTCGCAAGCCAATCCATCCCAAAGACCGCATCGTAGTTGGTGATGTTGTGGACAATAAAATCAGCATAAAGCTCATGTCCACAAACCACCACAGAGCAAGGACTGCACCCACGATGCACCGTGACTACTCCATTCCCTGTGACGACATTCCAACTCTGGGAGAGAGGGGACGTCGACAAGGAATGCTTCTCCACGAAGCTCTGGGCCAAAATGCACATTGACGCACCTGAGTCAAAGAGGACTCGGGCAGGGAACGTGCAAACCAAAACCACACCTAACAAACAGTCTAATCGATCAAATCTTATTCTAGCAACACCATACACAAGCATTCACATAATTTAACAATCAATTAATTAAGGAAGGAACAATCTAGATCGAAAGTTACCTGCAATAACCTCATCCATGGCCAAAACCTCCTCCTCAGTCATCAGAAATGCCTGCCTCCTTGGCGGAGCGGCCTGCCGAAAAGCCTGCCCCTGCGAAACGAGGGGCACCCCACGACCAGCGGGCACCGGGGCTCTCTGCTGCAACGGCGGGGCAGCAATAGGTGTCCTCCAAGGTTGCCTCAACCTCGGGCACTCCCGGATAGCATGGGCAGGATCTCCACAGATAATACATTGCCCCAAGAACTTCCTACATGATTCCTTGACATGGCCCTCCTTGCCACAAAAATGGCAAGTCCTCCGAACAGGCCCTCCTGACCTCTTAAACTGAACAGGTGGGTTCGGCCTGAATCCAGACCTAACCACAGCTCTCGCCTGTTCTAAGGGCCTCTTCCCAGCACCAATAACAGACACCTCCCTCTGGTTCACGAGCAGCTCCTGCCTCTTGGCTGCTACTAGAACCTTCTGATAAGATTCCCGATCAGAGGAGGTCACAAAACTCTGGAGCTCCGAAGCAAGCCCCTGCAGGAACCTCTGAGCTCTCTCCTCAGCGTCCTGCACCATCTTCGGCGCAAACCGACTTAGCCTCATGAACTCCTGGTGGTACATGTCCACCGACGAGTTCCCCTGCTTCAGATCGATAAAACGCTGCAGCATCTCTTCCCTGACAGCCTTCGGGAAGAACTCACCATCAAATCTGGCCTTGAAGGTAGCCCAGACGATCGGCTCTACCAACATCTTTTCTTCAGCATCCCACCAATTCCTGGCGTTATCCTTCAGCTGGCGCTTCGCCAAGTCAACCCAACTAACTTCGTTGACCTTGGACATCTTCAGATTGTCCTCGATATTCCTCATCCATTCATCAGCAGCTAGAGGACCTTCGGTTCCATCAAAATACGTAGGACCCAGCTCTCTGAACTGCTTCGCCCCGGGCTCAGGGCGAGGGGCTTCCACCACCCGAGCAGCTCGAGTCACCGGAGCATTCTGCACCTGCAGAAGCACACCCTGCTGAACTTGCATCATCTGCAACATCATCCGCATCATCTCTCCATTAGTGGGCTCCCGCTCAGGCTCCTCGTCATGAGGGGGCGCACCACTACCACCACCACGGGTGATTCGCCTTCCTGCCATCTAATGACGCAGAAAACGAAACAATTAGACTCACAGCTTAGGGCTCAGATGTCGAACTTATTTGTTGGACAATCTTGCATTATTATTGTTATCCCGATAATCGCAATTACAGAGGGGACCTGCATGGGCCACCACTAAAACCTGTCACGACCCGCTTCCCTAAAATGGAGGCGAGACGTGAAAAGGTCCGCACGGGAGTGGAGCGGTGAAGCCCCAAACCCGATAAGCGTCAATTTAGTATAAGCAGGTCCCTGTAATTGCAATCGAAACAACAACAATAATAATAATAGTATGAGACGGATATGAAATACCAATCCCAAAGTTTGTCCACAAAATATCCAACATCACAGAAAAGCCACCAGGCTAAAGGAAAGAGTCTAAGGGCCCAGAACAAGGCCAAACAAAAGCAACGACATAAATAAGTATAGGTGCCATGCACCGATAACAAAACAACTGTCTAACAAAAATAAAACACAACGGAGACACTAGGACTGGTCCCCAGTGTCCACGTACTCCCCGTCCAACACGGGCTCAAGCTCGGCGTCCGCAAACACCTCACCCTCAGCTGGCAACTCAGGCTCAAGGTCTAACATGCGTCACCCAAAAGAGAGAGGGGCACATGTCAGCAAGTCTAAAAAGACTTGGGCAAGGAAACTGAAAGTGACTAACAACCTAGCATTTAATTGTTAAACAATGGCATGACAGTTAAATATGATGCAACAGTTTGAAAGAGTGACAAGCATGCACGGTGTAGCAAAAGCTACCAATTCACTAATCACTAATCACTTATCACTTATCACTTATCACTTATCACTTAGCACTTAACACTTAACACTTAACACTTAACACTTAGTGCATAGAGAGTCCACTTACTGGCCAGCTCGTTTATCTCTATCACTATCAACACTGAAACACTAGAGATTTCACCAGCTGGCCTGAGTGGCTGATCAAGCCACTCGGGCTCAGTCCGCTTATCTCTTACCCCACCCACATGTGACGAGCGTTGGGGTTTCCAACTCATTATGCTCGCTTCTGGTCACGAGCCAGGAAAATAAGTGTGTGTTGACATTCGAGCGTTGGGGTTTCCAACTACAGGGCTCGCTTCTGGAACACGAGCCAGGAAACATGGGATTGTAGCGTGTGCTACGCAATCACGATAAATAATCACTATGCAATGCCATGAGCAGATAATTGCGTACCGATAATGGAATTTAAACGTGACATATGAGCATGAGGAGGGTGACGGACCAAGCTTCGTTGTCAAGCTAAGTCAATGGCGTCTAAACGGCTATCCTTTCACCGTTTAGTCTCTTTTACGCTAAAGCAAGGGAAATGGCCTAAGACATGGCCTAAACCAAGAGGTGCAAGTTTCACTTGCCTATCACCGGGGATGACGGTTACGAAAGTTCGTTACCGCGGATGCTAGCTTACGGGGAATCGCTGTTATGGGGAACAATCATCAAAACACAAGTATTTTATTAGGGTTTCATAAAAATTACAATAGGATAAGAAAACAACGGTAGATCGATTTCTTACCGAGAGGAGGCGGAAGAAACACTCCGGGGAACCCTAGGACCAGATCTGGAAAGGATTGGGGAAGTTTGGAGAAACTAGGGTTTTGGGGGATTTGGGGATTTTGATGGGTTTTGGTGAGATTTTGGGGATGGTGAGAGGTAGATAGGGTGAATGGATGGATTGGATGATGGATTTAGGGCTTGGAATGGAGAAATGGAGCTTGGAGGAAGATGGGGGCTGAAGGGGGAAGTTTTTAGGGTTTTGGGTCGTGTTGGAGAAGAAGAAGTCGTTTGGGTTGGGTATAAATAGGTTGGGCTGGCGGCTGCCCAGAAATTAGGGTTTTAACACTGGTTAGTCGGTCAAAGAGCAACCACTGACCGACTAGTTTGGCAACTAGTCGGTCGGTCGATCAACGCAGACCGACTAAGTGCAAACAGTAACTCCTGAACGAAAATAGGATTCTAGAGTTAGTCGGTCCATGAACAAGTACTGACCGACTAGTTTGGCATCTAGTCGGTCGATGAACGTTCTTAGACCGACTAAGAGTAAACAGTAACTGATACAAAAATAATATGATGAGTTAGTCGGTTCAAGAAGCATTGCTGACCGACTAGTTTGCAACCTAGTCGGTCAACCAACGTTCTTAGACCGACTAACGATAAACAGTAACTCCTGAGAAATTTAGAAAGCAAACTAGTCAGTCCAAGAAGGATTGTCGACCGACTGGATCGTCATCTAGTCGGTCGGTGGCCCTTCTTACACCGGCTAATGAGCACAGAAAAGTACCGATACGGAGCGCGAGGCCCCGGGATCGATTCCTAAGACTCCTAGGCTTGATCTAATAGTTAGATACGACTGTTATGAAGTCCTTCACGAGTGACTTACTTCGAAATCGACAATCCTAAGGAAGAAGCGAGAAAATACGACGAATCGATCGAAAATGAAACTACGGAGACGAAAACCACACAAGAGGAGAAAATCCACCAAAATATATATTATATTATATTAAATCCAGATACATGAAAAGCAGACGTTACAGTAGCCCTTCACGATTCATATCTTACGCGTAAACTTCATGCGATCATTTTTCCCTTCTCTCGATTCTCGTGATCGTTTCCTGACGATCATCACCAATCCTTCGAATCCCTTCCCTGACCAATTCTACCTTCTCTAAAATTATTTTCGACTTTCCTTATTAAGTTTTCGCTCCAGATTGATTTCTTTGAAAACCCCTATATTATATATTTAAAATTTGCTGTTTTGGATCGAGTTAAAACTTTTAATTGACTTGGAGTTTTCTTGGACGTAAAAATTTTAAGTCAATATCTCGCACTCGTTTTAAATCATTATTCCTCAAGTTCAGTTATTATTTGCCTTGTTTCCAAAATATATATATTACTTTTATAAACTACACAATATATTTCTACTATCTTGTATTTATTTTCAAAATTTCCCCTTTTCCCAAAACCTGTTTCCTTTAAAAGTATTTTCGAAATTCATTAGTAAATTCTCCGCCGAATTTGACTTCTTTGACAACTTTTATTAATTATTTAAAATTTCTTACTTTCGGTTAAGTTAAAATTCTTTCGCAAATTTTGAAACCTTTCGGTCGTAAAAGTTTTAAAGTTACGACCTCGTACTTATTTTCGAATCAGTATCCATCGAATTTTAGTTTTAAAACTTTGTAATCATTTCGGGAATTCAATATATCATTTTCTACCTACGAAATTTATTTTAACCGTTTACGTACGTACTTTAGAATATATTTCTCAAACAAAGGGGGATTTTAAATTTCTTTACATATAAACATCTCTATGTTCATCGTGCTCATACTACAAGAACCTTTGTTTAAATTCATTTTCATTTGCAAAACAATCGCTACCTCATCCTACTTTTATTTCTTTTATTTCTTGTTTTCGAAACTCATTACTAACTTTTTCGCTCGGTTTAGCTCCCTTGAAAACCCTTTAGTATATATATATTTAAAATTTCTTTCTTTTCGGATGAAAGTTTCCTTCTGAGGTTTTGAAATCTCCTTAGTCGTCAATTTGCAAGTTACTATCTGGAAATTATTTCAAATCTGTATCTTTCATATTTTCATTTTAAAAAAAAACCGTGTTAACATTTTGATAATTCAATTTATATTTTTCTGGGCTACCAGATCTATTTCTAAATCACTTACCGTGCATACTTTTTTTTAAAATATTTTTTTTTCGAAACTAGGGGGAACTTCAATTATTTTATTATTATTATATTTGTTCTATGTTTCTCGTGACCACATTTCAAAATCTTTGTGTAAACTTATTTCTCATTTGCTAAACAATCGTTTTACACCCAACCAACTACCTCTTTATCTTGCCTTATTTGAACTCGTTCCTTCCGATCTTATTTCGTTCCGCTTTTGATTTAGTTTTCCTTCCTTCTTTTATCTAGGCATCAGACCTTGTAGATATCCATGTGATCTCAGGTTTAGGAGTAGGCCCTTTGGTAGGTGATGTCGTCATGGTGCATGAGTTTAGGTAGAGTGCGTAGACCTGTATGAGTGTGTCATCTTTAGGATCCTGATGTTTGTCTCCTGTGTCTTGAATGTGTACTCAATGTTAACCATGGTATGCTGGAAGTTGTCTGAATGACGGTATTCATACTTATATGAATGGCGTCATCGCAGGCAGATCCTTAGACTTAGTTTTAGTTTTAATGAATGGTTTATCTTGGTTGTATGCGACTGTATCAAAAACCTTGTTCTCTTTAAACCAAATCTTTAAAGTTTTAAGACTAGCTCACAAGATCACAAATCACTTAACTTCCCTCATCCATTACCGCAATGCCACACGTTTTTCCAAATGTTTTAAAATATTTCCTTGGCCTTAAAGTCTCTCTTTCTCTTCTCTTCTTTCTTCCTTAAACAAAATTTTCATGTTTATGATTGTTATATTAATTGGGCCTAGCTATTATCGTTGTAGGATTTTGTTTGCGGGTAGGCTCAGGGAGTGAGATGAGTTTTATTATGGCAATGATTAATTGATTTTGGGAACACGAGGATGATGGATTAGAATATGTTTTTTGATGAAAAGAATGAACTGTCTCAGACTTATTTATAAAATCGAAGTGTGGTGGACTCAATGGGGAATTCTGTTTGAATGAAATTATATGCGAGGAGATGATAACTTATCAGACTTGAGGCTTAGACGGGTAGTCGATAGGAGTAACTGCGGAGAATAGTATGAGTTAGGGTGATCATGAGATTGAGTAGAGCTTATATTAGCATTGAGACTGATTGATGAATTGACGTGAGAAGACTTTGAGGATAACACGACGTGTTGAGATTAATGGATGTTTAGGTATTCGGACTTAATAATGGTTGGGATTTGTTATAGTGAGCAGGATGAGGTGTAATTCTGACAGATCAAAATATTTGGTGGATGAATTTATGGGGAGATATGACGAGAATGTATTGAAGACACGACGATTGCTGATTGGTGAAGGTATTATAGGATAGACAAATGTTTTGCCTTGGATTGGTGGATGACTAGAATCGCATTTTTGGAGAGTTATTAATGTTGGGAAAAGATTTAGAAATTCAAAAGATATTAATGAGCGATGATGATGCTTAGTGGAGTGGTACGATATCAGAAGATGATATTATTTCTATGAGAACTTGGAGTTGGAAATTGGAACGGTAATGATGGATCTATATTATAAGGAGATGAGTTTAGTCATGGCTTTGCCCAGTGGAAAGATGGATTATGAGGAATTATTGAGGAATGTTATTCGAAGTTACAGGATTAGAAATTTTTTTGAGTAGATATGATAGTCGCGGGTATAAGGTTATATGGGAAATTATTACTAGTGTGAGTGATTCCGAGGGCGGAATCATTTCTAAGGTGGGTAGAATGTAACGGCCTGTTTCTATCGTACCTTCTTCATGCACGTGCTTTTGATCGTGCACGTGTTTATTTTAGACTTTATTTGTTTTTGAAAGTTTTGTGTGATATGTCGTCGTGATCGTCTCTGAAAGTATTAGATTGTGAAATAACTTGGGAACGACATATCTCGAGTCGTTCTTCCGCGATACTAACTTATTTGACGTGACGTCGCGACTTTCTGTTTTGACGCGAGACGTTTCTATTTTTAGTTTCGTCCCTCAACGTCGAAATTTAGATCCGTCTTCTCCACACTCTTCCTTAAGTCGTCCCGAACACCCCAGAATTATTTTATAATTTTGGACTTAATTTGACCTATTTTTCTATTTTTTTGAAAGCTTTAAATAATTTTAAAACCTATTTTTATAAAATTTTTAATTACAATAAAATTTCTATATTATAATAACGTATTAAAGAATTTTCTGGCAAAGTTTCAGAATTTTTGGCTGCACCCATCTTGCGTGAGGGAGAGGAGAGCAATTTTAAATTATATTAATTATTTTAATTATTTTAATTACGATTTTCTTAACCCAAAACCCTAACCCTAACTCTTTTATATTTAAATAAACCCTAGGCTAGGTTATTTTCACAGCCACACAAACCCTAGCCGTCAAAAACCCCTCCCGACGTTCGTCGCAACGTTGCGACGATCGCAACGTGCATGACCGGAGCTCTCCCCCGCAATTCTCAGCGCACGACCGGAGCAAGCCCCCGCATCGCCACTTGCAGCGCCCGCTGCATCGCCCCCCCCCCCCCCCCCCCCCCCCCCCCCCGCTGTCGCCCGCTCCGACCGAGAGCACCGCTCGGTCAGACCGAGCGCCCGCTCCGAACAGCCGCTTGGCCCGCTCCGCTGCACCCCGCTAGCGCTTGACCGAAGCCGCTCCCCGCTCCGACCGAGAGGCCGCCCCGCACCCGCTCTCCACACCGCCTCGTTGCAAGTTGCAACGTTGCAACTTGGGCCGCCCGCTGCGACCGATGGGATCTGTCGGTCAGACCGACGGTTCTCCTCGCACCCCCGCGGCAACCGACCCCGCTGCGCTGCATCAGCGTCCGACCGAGAGCTCCCCTCGGTCTGACCGAGGGAACTCTCCGCACCGACGGTGTCCGACCGACCAAACTTCGTCGCAAGTGGGTTTCTCCCACACCAACTTCTGTGGTGGGCCCCCCCAAGTGCTCCTGAGGTGTTGTGGGCCCCCTTGGACCCCTAGCACTGTTGTGGGCCCCACTTGGACGTGCTACTTCGCGGATTTGCTGTCTACGACGTTGCGACACGTCGTAGGCCTTCGTCGCAAGTTTGGACTTTTGGAGAATCGTGCGAGGACCAGATCTGAAGCCGAGGAGTTCTCCGATCAGTCCCGACAACCAATCTACAGCAAACTCCGGTTCAGGTTGGTTCCCCGAAACTCGTAGAAACCCCCACAATAGCTGACTGAACCCTAAACTAAAAACCGTCAACTTGAACTAAATTTACTTTTCAGCTCCTGTAAAACGTTGTACGAACATAGAAAATCGACGAACGGACTTATTTGACTGTGCACATAGGATAGATCGTCGATTAGGCTGAACATCAAAAAGTGACTTTTGACAAATAGGATAGTCCCGAAAACCTAGAAACGAAACCTAATAGGACTTGATGAATTTGAGACCTGACATCGTCGCCGTGGCGATATTTCAGACGGACTTCTGCGGACGAGACGCTTGGACGAGACGCTTGGACGAGACGCTTGGACGAGACGCTTCGAGAGGACGACACACTCGCCGTCGCAGGCAAGTGTACCCACTTGCGTTTTTGACCGTGCTTTGTGCTTAGGTTGCTAGAACTGTTAGACTGTGACTGTATAGAACCGGACGTGAAATGATAGCGTCCGGGACGACTCTTGACGGCTCAGACTTGACGACGAAGTCTGAGCCTGACAACAACAACTTTTCATGCTATAGGGCTATCATGTGTGTGCGTGTGTGTGGACACCCTAGAATAACCCTTCCCGTCTTTTCACGTCACGTCCCGTCTTGCACAGCCCGCTGGGCAATAGGGCACTCGCCGAGTGATCCCTTGTACAGACTCACAGCATGCGGGCAATAGGGCACTCTCCAAGTTGAGAGAGTGATCCCTTGTACGGATACACGGCCCGAGGGCAATAGGGCACTCTCCAAGCTAGAGAGAGTGATCCCTTGTATGGATTCTCAGCCTGCGGGCAATAGGGCACTCGCCAAGCTAGAGCGAGTGATCCCTTGTA
Source organism: Scilla litardierei (assembly GCA_030789695.1). Lineage (NCBI taxonomy): Eukaryota > Viridiplantae > Streptophyta > Magnoliopsida > Asparagales > Asparagaceae > Scilla > Scilla litardierei. The sequence goes on along the minus strand of CM061142.1, from coordinate 318,740,583 downwards.
CGGATATCTTGTCTTGTCTTGTCTTGGGGTTTGGGGTTGGGTTGAGCGTGCGCACGGCAAGAGGGTCTGATCCCCCTCGAACCGTAAGGCGTGAACCCTTTCGTGTCTCACTTGTCTTGTCCTGCCTTGCTTCCGTCACGTCACGTCTTGTCTTGACACCTGTAGGCTAGTCCCGTAGTTGGTAGCACACGCTACGACTACTACCTGTCCCGTTTTACTTTCCTGCTGCGTTACTTCCTGTCGTGTTTCTCTGTTATAACCACATCATGCTAATCAACCAGTAAACTGTTGTGTAAAAGAACCTCAGCTTGCTAATCAACCAGTAAACCGTTGTTTAAAGTTCGGTGCACTTGCAGTAAAGTCTAACCCTTCTTGTAGACTTTACCTGACGTACAGTTCCTTTTTCTTGGGTGTTGTACGTCAGGTGTTCAGCCAGAGATCGTGGGCGAGGCAGACTCGCGGGAGTACGAGGAGCCGAGGACGTCGACCCAGAGCACGTGCCTGACGAGGACCAGACCTTGAGGTCTTTTAGTCGCCACTTTCAGAGGTTACTGCTTTCAGTTTCTTTTGGATAGTTTGTTGCCACGCTTAGGCTTCTTTTTAGACTTTGTACTTGTCGGATATTAAATCTCTAATTTAATGAATGCAATTTCCTTTCTGTACTTTTGTTGTTTCGAACTATAAAAATGCAAGAACCTGAAAATCTTTTAAAATGGTACCTCTACAGACGCTTATTGGGTCCGAGCTTCTCAGCTCTGGCCTAAGCGGGCCTCGTCACGTTTCGCTTCCGTCCATTTTGGGAAGCGGGGCGTGACAGCATGGTACAACATAAGCTTAAGATATTACCCTTTATTAGCCATATGTCGCATGCACTTATGCACATATAATGCGACTTTCCCATCAATCTAGAGATCCTCTCCGCAAGGGAACATATTCCCTTTGCACACGACTTCGTGTACGCGACGTTCGAGGTCCGTATTCCCTCGTACATCCCCTACAAGGGTGTATTAACGTCTTCCATATCCAACATCTCCCACTCACACTTGAGGGGATTGTAAGAGAACGTCTTTCTCTTAGTTCTTTCATCTATCATACCGAGAAATAGACCGTGCGACCGTCATGCGCGTAGAGTCTGTTGTTGTGCACTTGTTAGCGATACACAACGACCTCGAAGGTGCAAAGTTGAGTAGTTCAACACATGCTTTACCCTAGATTATTTCTTCACATTTCTTATACTTTATATTCAACAATTGAATCCCATCTGGATCACAATTGGCTGGCCAGCTTTGAACCATTAAAGTCCAAATGTGAATATGAAATCAATCTTCCTCTTCTTGCGAACCTTCTGATCTTGACTTGATTCGCTTTTCTAACGTGCCCCGCCGAGCCGAATTATCATAGCCCATTAGCAACACGCTAAGATAGCGATCATCTCGTCAAATCTAAAGGAACCAATTGGAGTCCTTGAGGGTAAGAGTTAAGGCCCATATGGCCTTTGAGTCTCACATAATAGCAAACACTATTGCTACTAACTCAGTGGTTGAAATGCATACGTGGTATGAACACGTATTACAACATCGCTCCTTTCCCAGGGAGTGTATGTCTCAATGATGTTGTAAGGATGATGATCAGACACCATAATGTCTGATTTTGAGTCCCTTATTCTACTCAAATAATCCTTTGGAATCACATCCCGCATTTAGACAGATAGGATTTCAAAAAAAATCCTCTTAGATCTTTTGTAAGCATCCATATGATGCAGATCTTTCATGCGACCATTTTGTTTAAGTCATGACTCTTAAATCATCCGTCTGATGATTTTGACTTCAAACAGGTCGCATCTCTATTCCATCCGTATGATAGAATAAGGCGGTTGCTCATGTGAGAGAGCCAACCTCAATCTGTCCGACATACTAGAATTCAGCTGAGATTTAAAAAATGTACACAAACATTTCTTAAGAAATTCATATGCAATGTTTGAAAAAGAACTTATTCTTTTATTAATTTTGATCATTTACAGACATGGGAATTTACATTGGTACAACTCAGCTCTTATGCAATCCTTGAGATGATAAGTGTTTGTAAAACACATCTCTGGGGATAGCCTTCGTAAGTGGATCCGCTATCATCTCATACGTAGATATGTACCTTATGTCTACCTTCTTGGTCTTATCATAGTCTTTTGCAAATTTGTAGCGGATATCTATGTGTTTGGTCTTACAATGGAATTTCGGATCTTTGACATAGGCTATAGATGCTTGACTGTCGCTGTGTATGGGTACAACACCTGAGTCACTTGCATTAATTAGCCTGTCTAAGAACTTCCTAAGCCAAACAGCCTCTTGGACTGCCATGCTAAATGCTACAAACTCGGCTTCCATGGTTGAAAGTGCGATGCAGGATTGTTTCTTGCTACTCCAGGATATTGCACCAGATCCGAGTAGAAAAACATATCCTGAGGTCGATCGTCGCTCATCGAGATCACCCGCCCAATCAGCATCAGTGTAGCCTTCGAGCCTCAAGGCATCTCCTTGATAGCATAAAGAAAAGTCTGCAGTTCCTTTGAGATACCGCATTATCCTCTTAACCGCTTTCCAGTGTACTTGCCCTGGGTTAGATTGGTAACGACTTACCATTCCAACGGCAAAACAGATGTCCGGTCTTGTACACATCATAGCGTACATTAGACTACCAACTGCACTGGAATATGGAACTTTTTCCATAATCTCCTTCTCTTTTTGGTTCTTCGGACATGATTTCAGACATAAATTGTCGCACTTGCTTATTGGAGTATCAATGGACTTGCAGTCCTGCATATTAAAACGTTCTAGAACATTCTTTATATAAGTCTCCTATGAAAGAGAAAGAAGTTTCTTTGAACGATTCCTTGAAATCTTAACTCCAAGGATATATGCGGCTTCTCCCATGTCTTTCATCTCAAAAACTGATGAAAGCCAAGCCTTGATATCCATCACAAAGCCCTTGTCATTTCCGGCTATTAAAATGTCATCTACATATAGAGACATAATAACATACTTGTTCTTATTCCCTTGATATATACACAGTTATCTTCATCAAGCATGGAAAATCCATTTGATAAGACAACATCTTGAAATCGTATATACCATTGCCTCGAGGATTGTTTAAGACCATATATGGATTTAAGAAGTTTACAAACCTTATGTTCGTTTCCTTCTTTTACAAACCCTGTTGGTTGTTCCATATAGATCTCCTCGTCCAATTCTCCATTGAGAAAGGCAGTCTTTACATCCATTTGATGTAATTCGAGGTCTAAGCAAGCTACCATTGCCAGAATCAGGCGAATTGAGGTAAAACGAACAACATGTGAGAAGGTCTCTTCGTAGTCTATCCCTTCCTGTTGCGTAAAACCTTTCGCGACAAGGCGAGCTTTATATTTGTCAATAGAGCCATCAGCCTTATGCTTGATTTTGAGAACCCATTTGTTCCCAATAGCTCTACGTCCTCTGGGTAAGTCAACTAAGTCCCAGACTTGGTTAACTTTCATGGATTCTAACTCCTCTTGCATCACTTCCATCCATTTGTCTTTAGCAGGGCAAGATACGGCCTGTTTGAAAGTAGCAGGCTCGTCATCTTCTTGTAGTAAAGTCATAAAGGTTTGCGGAAATTCATCCTCAAATCTTAGAGGAGCCAACCTTGTACGACTACTACGTCTTATTTGAGATTCTTCAAGTCCTTGTTGACTTGAGTTTAGATCAATTCTAATATCACTCCCACTTGGAATGTCGTTAGAATTGCTCCCACTTGGATCATTATTCCCGTATGGAATAGGATAATCGTCATTCGTATAATCCATTAGTGAAGGTTGAAACGTATTTTCGTTTTCACCAAGAATTCTCCCACTCGAATGAGGTAATCCTTCTTGATCATAAATCTCAAATAGAGATAAGTCTTGACTTATCTCGCCCTGTCTTGGAAACTCGTTTTCCAAGAAAGTGACATCCCTCGACTCAAACTCAATTAGCCCACCATTGTCTTCCTGACTAACAAAAACATAACCTTTGGAGTTTTCTGCGTATCGTATAAAGATACATTTCCTTCCCCTTGGCCCAAGTTTGCCATACTTATGGGAGGAAATATGTGCGTAGGATGCACAACCCCAAGGTTTCAAAATGTTTAAGTCAGGAGACCTTTGGTTCCATAACTCATAAGGAGTGGAGCTAACTGATTTCGAGGGTACGCGGTTTAAAATGAAAGCGGCCGTCAATAATGCATCACCCCAAAAGGTGATTGGCAAGTTAGCTTGCGCCATCATTGAACGGACCATTTCCATTAAAGTCCTATTTCTCCTTTCTGCAACACCGTTTTGTTGAGGAGTATAAGGCATAGTTACCTGATGTACTATGCCTTTTTCATCACAAAGTTCCTTAAAACTTATTGATTGATATTCACCGCCCCTATCGGTTCGCAAGACCTTAATCTTGCGATCTAATTGATTCTCCACTAAACTCATATAGTTTTTAAAACAAGCCAAAGCTTCACTTTTGTGGGATATTAAATAGACATGTCCGAATCGGGTGAAATCATCAATAAAAGTGATGAAATAGGACTTTCCGCGTCTTGTCTTGACATTCATCGGACCACATATGTCCGAATGGATAAGCTGTAATGGGACCTCGGCCCTTGTGCCGGTTCCAAACGGCTTGCGACAAGATTTCCCCACAAGGCAATGTTCGCAGGTCGACATTTCAACCTTTGAAACATTGGATAGAAGGCCACGTTTGGCAAGTCTATCCATACGCATTGGTCCAATATGACCAAGCCTTGCGTGCCAACAAATCACATCAGACTCATAAGTCTTAGAATTTGCAATAAGGAAATTTTCATTACATGAGGAATCATACATTGTACTCATTACAATAAATCCTTTAAATACAAACCCAGTACCAATAAGAGTATTATTACAACTTAAGTCCACATTACAATCATGAAAAAACCAGTTATATCCAAGACCCATTAATACGACCACAGAAATTATATTCCTTCGAATATCTGGAGCGAATAGGACATCATGAAGTAGGAGAGTGTGGTCGTTGTCCAAGACTAGCTTGCAAGTCCCAACGCCTTTCACTAAGTCCCAACGCCTTCCACTTCGTTCCTTGGGGTATCCGGTGATACTCCACGAAGGACCGTCTGTCCCTTGCTATGTGGTCGGTGGCACCTGAATCAATTATCCAAAATGGATTATATTCCACAAGAAATATTGAACTAGAAACACATATGTAACTAGTATATTTACAAGTTACCTCGTCCCCTCCACTCGTATACGAACGAGCATAGTGACCGAGCTTGTTGCACTTGAAGCACTTGATCCTCTTCAAGTCTTTCTTCTTATGCCATTTCTTGTGCCCACCCTTATGTTTGGGTTTCTTGGTAGCTCAGGTTGCTTATTACGTTCATTAGTGAACTTCGAACGATCTTTCCGTTTCTTTCCCCCGTGTGAGGAACTAGCAACCATGTGCACTTCTGCACTTGGCTTGGCAGCCGAAAGCCGCTCTTCCTCTAATTCGAGGTGCTTGGAAACATCGCTGAAGGTCTTGATGCTCTCATTGTGAGTGAGATGCATCTTCATTTGATCCCACCCATTTGGTAGGGAACGTATAACTGCTTGGATTTGTTGCTCATCAGTGAGCACATGACCTGCGTCCTTTAACTCCGAGATAAGGTTCGCCATATGTCGCAGATGTTTCCCCATGGAATGATCTGGACGTTTCTTATATGTATCGAACCTTATAGTTAAGGTGCGAAGTTTGGACACCGATGTGCCACCGAACTTCTCCTCTAGCTTGGACCATATTTCCATGGCTAGGTCATGTTCTCGGAAGATGTGCATTATGTCATCAGCCATACTGCTTAATAACGTAATGCGCGCTATCTTGTTCTTCCGAGACCAAGCATCAAAAGCTTCCTTGTCTCGTCGGTGTTGGGCCGTAGTGCCCAACTCGGGTTCAATCATAACGTTCTTTAGAGTTTCGAGCACTTCTTGCTCCTCTAGAACGTATTGTATCTTGATGGACCAAAGTTTGTAATTATCGCCGTTGAGTTTTTCTCCTCTGTTTAACTCAGCGACGATATTCTTTGAAACGGAAGACATTTTACTTTTAAAATGCTGCAAAAGACATAAAACCAAAGGTTTGATCAAAAATTGCATTGAAAAATTCTTAAAATACAATTCCCATTTGAAGTGATAGTAGAATATCCCATTTGGATAGTTCTAATTTCAACTCCCACTTGGAATGATATTTATAATTTGATAAGTTACTTTCGAAAAATATTGAAGATGTTACTCTAGAATCGGAAAGGTCACTATGTTTCCAATCACCATCTAGAGTAACTTTCAATATTTCTCCCTCACTTTATCAAATGTTAGTACTCTTATAGTACTTCGCAGCGGAAAAGCGTTTTTGAAAACTTATTTTTTCAAAACGTATGAAAACGTATTTTTCAAAAAAAATATTTCAACTTAGTACCCTTATGATACTAGTGAAATATTCGGCACTTCCTGACCATTTGTCGGGAAAGAGCCGTAGCCGTGCCAAGGTCGGATCCCCCTTTTGGGAATTTTTCTGCAAACTAACGTCGCCGGCTCCCGTATGGATCCAGGTGTTTCCCCCCGTACGAGAGAATTTTGGCACAGACGACTGTCGTTTGGCCCCGTATGGGCTAGTCGGCACGTTCAAGTTCGACCAAGGCCTTTTGCCGAATTGGTCTGAAACTTCTCCGGCCAGGGCCTCTGCCCTGGCCGGGGCTGGCCAAGGGCCGGCCAGGGCCTCTGCCCTGACCGGCCAAGGGCCCTGGCCGAGGCGGGCCAGGGCCGGCCAGGCCCTGGCCGAGGCTAGGGCGCCGGCACTGGCCACTGCTAGGGCCGTCCAGGCCCTGGCCGAGGCCAGGGCGCCGGCCCTGGCCACTGCCAGGGCCGGCCAGGCCAGCCAGGGCCGGCCCTGGCCTCTGCCAGGGCCGGCCAGGCCGGCCCCTGGCCTTAGCCGGGGCCGGCCACTGCTGGCCTGGCCTTGGCCGGCCATGGCTTGGCCATGGCCGGTCATGGCCAAGGCCATTTTTTCCTTGGCCGGCCATGGCCCTTTGGCCATGGCCGGCCTCCCCTTGTGTGGGGTGGCCACACACTCCCGCCGGAGGGGGTTGCCGTGGTGGTTATTGGCCGTAGCCAACCCCCTCCGCATGGGGAGGGGGGTGCATGGCCTTCATAGCCCATTTGGCCATGGTGCACATGCACTAAAATTCATCTTCCCCGATGGGAATAACCACCACCTTCTTCTCTGGTGAAGCACTCGTTCGTCGAGGAAGTAGTTGTCCTCCAATGGCCGTGTGCCAAAAAATGAACCCACTTCAAAAATTCGTAAACTACGCGCTCCACATGAAGAGAGTTCATATTCCCTATGAATGGAGACTCAACATCCATGAAGAGAGCGAGCTTGACGATATGAACGGTAGGTTCTTCCCGTCACGGAGAGTTCCTACCATATCCATAATGATAGGATACCCTAACGTGAAAAGAACAACCGCTGCGTTCTCTCCGTCACGAAGCGTTCCTACCATATCCGTAATGGTAGGATACCCATTCGTGAAAAAGACAACGACTCGTTCATAATTTTGACGGGGCAACGGTCTGACCGGAGCGAATCCGTATGGCTCTGATACCAATGTTGGATCCTGCCAAAACAGAGTTAGGATCAATAAATGAAGTTGAGACTTACGCTTGTGTATGCGGCACGGTAGTCTACGAACTTCGCCTTCAGATTTGCCACGACGGATCGAGTCTTCTCACGAATGGAGTAAGGCTACTAAATCCACAATCTAAATCTCTACTTTTAGATTAAGAACTTGGATAAAGAGAGAAGAAGGATTTCTGCAGAGCTTCGCTAGAATGAAATGCATGCAAGAATGCCATGCAAAAGTGTAAGAAAATGACTAACCCTTGGGTCTTATTTATAGCCCCCGATGTAGTTATTTTAGGAGTAATTGTTCCTTTGGAACAATTTAACTAAGGTGTACCATCGTACATGGCATATTATAAGCTTAAGTTGTACCATATGCATGGTACAACATAAGCTTAAGATATTACCCCTTTATTAGCCATATGTCGCATGCACTTATGCACATATAATGCGACTTTCTCATCAATCTAGAGATCCTCTCCGCAAGGGAACATATTCCCTTTGCACACGACTTCGTGTACGCGACGTTCGAGGTCCGTATTCCCTCGTACATCCCCTACAAGGGTGTATTAACGTCTTCCATATCCAACAAACATCGCTTCAAATTCCGCTCCCAAGGGCAGGAGAAGTCCAACCAGGCAGCGTCATAATGACCGTCATTCAATGCCACTGCCTTGACTGACACACTTGTCAATTCCACACGAATCACATCACTCGAACCGAACCATCAGAATCCGAATGGCCCAAGAGATGGGGGCAATTGATACGGCCCATCCAGGATGGGCCAAGACCGAACGACCCAAGCCTGTGTTTTAAACCCACGGGCCTGGGAGAACGAGGCCCCACAAAGAATCAGAGTCGGGCCGGCCTCGGACCGAAGCGGACGCACGCACTGGACCCACGCCAGAAGGAGTTAACCACTCCCTTTAAAATGCGCCCCCTTAATCACCATTAAGGGGCCCCATTATGTCCACCTTCATGACCCATGAAGGCGCCATCAAAGTGACGAATGGTCGGGGCGAGATAAGGGGAAGTCAAGGTGACGTGGCGGGGGAAGACTCCTATAAAGCGACTCGAAGAACAACGTGCAAAGGATCACTTCCTGGATACTAAAAACCCCTGAGGTATTCTTCATGAACAACCTTATCTCCACCGCATAATTTTCCTCTACAGCTCGGCCTGAGGACTCGCATATCGGCCTCCCCGTGAGCCATACCGATCCCACCGAGCATCCTTCAGATCCGTTCTGACTTAGGCATCAGAGGGGACTTGGTCGGAACCAAGGTCTGACCCCCCTCCCCCCGACGAGATTTCTCGTCTGTTTAGGTCAAGAAGATTCAGTCGCATCGAGGATACCCTTCGGTGCCCAACCAGTCTGGAGTCGAACGTGCTTGCCCTCGAGCCCGATCATCTTCACCCCTACGGAGGCTGTCGCTTTGCCGAGGATCCCCTTCAACACGTCGATGCTCGGACTCGAGCACTCTTCGCCTAGCCGAACTAGCTGCGCCTGTCTCCCAGAGGCCACACGTGTCCCGCGTGATCGCGTTGACCTCCAGCCCTCCAGTCAACCAATCTGTGGTGAGAAAACACCCTGAAACAGGTCTGGTACCCAAAATCTGAGCCAAGCTCCCCCGATCCCCATACCGATCTCCGCAAAGAACCCATCGCTCCATTCCCCACCCTCCGTCGCCAGCATTGTACCCAGCATAGAGATTTATATTTTTACCTCAAGAGATTTAACTTGAGGTGAATGTACATCTGGCCCAGATCATCGGCGTTCATACGAGAGTAGGCAATGTTCAATTCGACGAAGAGCTCGTACATCTGGTCCAGATCATCGGTGTTCCCACGAGAGTAGAACAGGGTGGAGCTAGCCATTGGATTACGTGCGCACACAACGAAAATCTCAGTCCCTTTGCGAGTTGGGATTCTCATCATCTCGACATTCTTTCTGTAAGGGAAGTGGCTTAGAGTGAGGAGGCCAGTGAGCCCGTCGGTGGTGAGCTCGTACGACGGCGGGTTCGCGGGAAAAAGGCCAGATTCACCGCCATGGACGAAGTCATGCTTTCCATTTCGATGCTCTTAGATTGATCCGGTTGATCATAGCTGTTATTTCTGCTGCGAGTGAAAAAATGGAGTTTTTGGATTCTTTTTCGGTTTAAATATTTTTCCTCTCTCTCCTCTCTAGATCGCTGCTTCCATTAGATCTTTGCTAGTTACAGCATGAAAATTTTTTAGTCTCCGGTGAGACGACTTTAATTAGAGAGGGTTAAAAGGAGGGATAATTTTGGAAATAAAAGAAGTGAATTTAACAAATTATAAAAGACAAAAAAATTTAAAGTGGTGAATTTATAAACATATTGGATTCATAAAACTAAGCGGTGTAACACTAACAACATTCTTTTTATAGTCATTTTTTATTTTTATTTTTATTTTTTTAATGGACCGCCAACAACGCGGGGGGGGGGGGGGAGGAGGGGGGGCTATTTGCAACTTGCATGTTTTAAAGGTTAAGTGCTCCAAATTGGGAGTTGCTATACACATCGATCTAATTGCTCAACACACCGACCATTTATTTACAAGTTTCACATTCGTAATTTACAAATTTGCCGTTGAATAATTTTCACCTTTTACACTCCTCTTTTCTTCTCTATCCTCTTCCTCTTCTTCTCCGCAGCCCCTGTCGCTTAGCCAAACACTAACACACCAATCGTGTCGCCGCTGCCAACCTCTCCCTTTCATCATCCCTTCTCCTCTTCCTTCTCATCTCTCTTCTTTCCTCCTCCCTTTCCCTCTTCCACAGTCGAGGTTGGTGGAGGCAACAAAGGGAGAGATTGGGGGCTACGGGGAAGCGGTGAGAGGCGGTGGCGAAAAGGGAGGAGGAGGATATGGAGAGAAATAATACTGGGAGACGAAGAGTGTGTAAAGTAAAACACTGTTTTTAAATATTTTTAAAGAGATGTGTGTGTATATAAATTGGGTCTGTGTATGTAGAAGTACCCCCACTAAATTTGCAAGTGGAATGTGCAAAATTACGGGTAAAGGATTTCTTGTCTTACCTTTTGCGTGATCAACGGTGGCGATTACGTGTAGGCTTACATTAGTCTATATTTTGTCTTTTATTATTCCGTGGGCAACCATTAAGGGCAGCTTTCTTTTGCATGTATTATGTATCATGCACCAATGGTATGTTTTCTTTTAGGCATGCCTGTAACTTGGATTTGCATTTTATTTTAAGTGGCAAATTCTTAAGCTCACATGTTTAGTTTAGTTGCAATTACTAGCTTACTTGCAATTGTATTTGGGCATTTAAAGATTTTTAGCATTTTACAATGTAATTATTCAACTTGCCCAAAATTTACCATTGTATCTGCATTGCAAAATATTTTATAACGTAAGCATTGCTGAAAACACTTGCAATTTCAACCCCAACTCGTCATAAAATGTCCATTTACCATAACAGATGGGCACACTTCACTCCGTTTCAATAATACACTCACTCACTCACACGTGTCTATGCAAACACATACATACATCCACATGTACACACATCCAAATGATATATCCGACTTGTAAATTTGTTTTATAGAAATACGAAAGACACCCCAATGCACCTAGGCTCACCTCAAATGTTTTGAACAAACTGATAAAACTAAAGATCTAGATCTAAACATACAGATCTAGATGTAGGCATGCTGAATCTTAAAATTTTGCCTCCACTGTTTAGGAATCGTACCAGAATCCATGATGACGATCCGGATGACGCAGCGTACGATCTTCCAGATACACACGAATCAACCGTTGGAGAATTCCTTTGCCCTTCTCACGGTTTCTCTTCTAGCAACGGGACGTAGAAAAGACAGCTCCTTTGTTGGTGTGTTCCGGGGATCACGACCACCATATAAATAGGCTAGCCTCCTTAGCCCTAGGGTTTCCAATTCGGCCCATTAACGAATTGAAGTCCATTTGTCTCTACACATAAAGGCCCACAACCTAATCGACTCAATTAAGCCCACTTAACCAAATTAATGAGATCACTTACAACTGGCTTTATAAATAACAGTGTAGCATATATATAATTATATTCGCATATTAGCCTAACGTTGGATTAAGATCTAACTATGTTGGATAAGTTCCAACAATCTCCCACTTGGGCTATATGCTAAACTTTATAATTATATTTCATTATGCATACTAAACCGAATAAGATCTTAACTTACTGTCATCACTTTAATGAGTCAAAACCAATCCGGTCCATCAATTAGATTAGCATAGGATCAAAGAGATCTGTGTCGCATTGATCGCAGCTCAACCCATCAGTGGTGTTAGTGCAATGGTACGAATCAAACAGGAGTCTCCGCATACCCGACCCATTTAGCATCCGCAACCCGATACCCCCCACGCTCATAGTGGGGTACCGCTGGGTAAGACGAATGGGTCATTCGACCGTTAGGCTAGTGCTAACATTCAGGGAAAAGTTAATGGGGCCGAGTAAATGGGCAGCCGTTAACTCGAATCCCAGAGAAGATCGTGTCCAAATCAATGAGGGACGGTTACACATCATCAAAGGGAAATTACCTATAAATAGACCAAATAACGAAGGTAAAGGGGTTCCATTTTCAAGGTACGAGGTCTAAGACATAGAACTCTACTTTCTCAGCTTATACTTCTTATACATTCGAGCTTGCGCCGCCAGTCTTGAGACGAACCTCCGTGGGTCGATCTCAGCTGCACCAAGCTCCATCTCTCTCTTAAGTTCCATACTAACTTAAGTATCGGAGGGAATTTGGGTCGGAACCCAGATCTGAACCCCCTAACGAGTCCCTGTGGTGCAGATCGACGGTCATCATCCAACGTCGAAGGTCGACGGCGAGCTTTCCAGCCTCAAACGATTGACGCAACTACCGCTCGAAGGTCGATCGAACGTCGCATCATCTCCAACTACCATCACTCGACCTTGGTTCTTCCTGTTGGAAACAACATCCTAATCTATGTTTGATGATAACAAACCCTACTGAACTGTTCTAATATATTTGTTGAGTATGTCACAGGTCCCTATAGTCATGATTGCTCAGGTTACACATGTACGTACTCAAGTACGTAGAGATACAAGGGTGAAACTTCATTTGGAATTACACAAGCTGCCCAATCAAGAGAGTATAGCTATGAAACTCTATCCTAGAGTTAATCATAGGCTATAAATAGCATGGGAATTTTCTCAGGATTTATGGAGATTGTTTGAAGTCCAAATACGGGGAAATACGAGAAAATACTGAGTATACAAAGAAGAAACTTTTTCTACAAGAGGTGAAATGAGGTGAAAAAATTCTCACATGTCAATATGAAGCTATGGGATTTTTGAGAATTATTTCAGAATTTTTGGGATTTATTTGGTGCCAAAATACTCAAGAATACGTCTGAAATACACTGGAAATTAGAGATATGGTACTGTTCATATAGTGGCGCCGTATATCGCGCTCAGCCGCCGTCAACGTGGATGAATCTCCGCCGTTGGATCTCCATCCAACGGTTCAGGCGCTGCCGACTCGGAGTCAGCGAAGGCGGGCGGCTCGTGGGTCCGGGTCAGCGGAGGCGGGCGCTGAACGCTGAATCCGCGGGCGACGTGGCTCGATCTCGCCCGTCCATCTGCGATCGAACGGTTGCCGACAACGCGTGTTTTGCGGATGCGGGCCCGGCGCATTTAAACCCGCCAAGCCGCCTCGTGCGGATCCCCTCGCACAGTAACCAGACCCGTTAACTCAATTCTATAAATACCAATGTACATCTCTTCACATTTTCATCAATAAGTGGAGTTCTAGAGATCCAAATTGAGTTCCGTAAGAAGCGTTGCGACCGTGACTTCATCCCCGATGCAGTGACAGCAAGTTGAGCAGCTAGTTCCTCCTGTGTAGCAAATGAGATCATTTTGAGTGAGGAACTTCTACCGACTACTTCCACGGGGACAGCGACTACTTCTTCTACAGACATCCGATCATCATTCCGTAAGAAGCGTTGCGAAGCTACTGATGTGCTGAAAGACGACAACCAGAGAGATCTTCACAAATGAGCTTTCTAAACTCTTGATCTTATTTATTTGTGAAGTTATTAATGTTTTGATCAGCATTTCTGTAATATAATTTCTTCCGCTATTTGGGTTTCTGGGAACCAAACTTGTTTGGGAAAGTTGGGTTGGGGAGTGATACTTGTATGTTTCTTTTTGGCTTTGGTGAGCTTGAGTTGGTCTGACAGGTTGGGGTTGGTGCACCAATCTAAGGGAGATTGTAACTTCTTAAAGAAACAGTATAAGTGATTGCTCATTGGGGTGGACGTAGGTCATGGTGACCGAACCACGTTAAATTCTGTGTCTTCTGTGAATGCTTTGATTGTCCGATTCCTAAACTGCATGCTGTAAACTAGGCTTAATTTTTATCTTGCGATAATTTGGTCAAAGGCCTATTCACCCCCCTCTAGGCCTTATTTAGATCCAACAAGTGGTATCAGAGCACCAGGCCTGGCCATTTGAGTCTAGTTCATAATGAATACATATGATTCAGCATTTGCTGAAGGACAGTCTACAGTTAGACCACCCAAATTTAATGGGACTGATTTTGCTTACTGGAAAGCTAGGATGAAAATTTTCCTAGTCTCTTCAGATCTTGAAATTTGGAAAATTGTTGCTAAAGGATATCACCCACCTACAATCAAAATTGAAGATATTGATGTACCAAAACCAGAAGATAAATGGGATGATAACGATAACAAACTTTATGCCCTGAATGGTAAAGCCATGAATGCAATTATCTGTGCACTTGACAGAACTGAGTTTAACCGTATATCTCATTGTCTTACTGCGCAGGAAATCTGGAACACTCTCAAAGTCACTCACGAAGGAACCTCTCAGGTGAAGGAGTTCAGATTAGCGCTGCTGAGCTCAGAGTACGATGGTTTCCACATGCTACCAGGAGAATCCATCAAGGACATGTACACTCGCTTCACCGACATCGTATACAACTCAAAAGCCTTGGGAAAGTCTTACGACAGCATCGACCTCATTCGGAAAATCCTAAGAGCGCTTCCTAGTTCCTTCCGGCCTAAAGTGACAGCCATCCAAGAAGCGAGAGATCTCACTAAGCTGAAGCTGGATGATCTGATTGGGAATCTGTTATCCCATGAGCTGGAACTCAAAACCGTCGAGACAAGAGAGAAAGGTGAGGCTAAACCTTTAAAGACCATCGCTCTCAAAGCCGAAGAAAGTGACAAAGAAGATCTCGACGAGGAACATGCACTGATGGTCAGAGGATTCCGACGCTTCATCAGAACTCCTGCCGGAAAATCTGAAATGGCAAAAAGGTTCAATCGTTTTAATAAGTTTAATCCTTTGAATTCCTCGTCTGAACAGAATACTACTAAAAGTGTTCAATGTTTCAACTGCAAGAAATTTGGACATTTCATGAAAAACTGTCCAACAAAGAACGTGTCATCCGAAGCCAAAGGGAAATCATTTGCGGTAACATGGGATGATGACGATGAAGAAGAACCACAAGACGAGGTAGCGCAATCATCACTTTGCCTAATAGGTGAAAGCGACACGAACAAGGTAAGAGATGAATTTTCTTTACCAGAATTAATGAACATTTGTGAAAACATGAATTCAGAAATTACTTCTCTTGAATCCTCTATAGAAAATTATAAAGAAATGAATTTCCAACTACAGCAGGAAAATTATAATGTTTTGCAAAATGAAATAAAATTGAAAAATGAAATTGCATCGCTCAAAATTACCATTGAAAAACTCAAAGGAAAGTCTAGTATTACTGAAGCTATACCTTGTCAGACTTGTGCTTCATTAAAGCTAGAAATTAAGAATGGTAATGAAAAGATTGTTCGCCTAAATAAAAGAATAGAAACTCTCGATAAAAATGAAGATAATGTTAGAAAGAGTTTTATAAATAAAAGTGTCATGCTTGTAAATGAAAACATCTTTTTGAAATCCAAAGTCTCTGATTTAGAACTAAGTATCAGAAAATTTGGTGTAGGAAGGAAATCACTAGACATCATTCTTGGATACCAGTCAATCAAAAACGATAAACAAGGACTAGGATTTGGAAATGTTTATAATGAAAACATGATAAAGAAAAATCATTACATCAAGAAAAAGAAACGGAACGCCAAATGTTATACCTGTGGTTCTTTTGAGCATTTATATAGAAATTGTCGTTATAAGAACCAAAACATGAAGTTCAAACAAGTATGGGTTCCGAAAGGTACTATGACTAACCATTGTGGACCTATTTGGCTACCCAGGTCACACATACCTTGTTCTTCTTATGTGTAGGGACTCAGCGTGGCTAAGGAACAACTGTGTGAGTGGTATTTGGATTCAGGCTGCTCAAGACACATGACAGGGAACAGCGACAAGTTCCTTAGCCTCGTGAAGCAAGAAGGAGGAAGTGTTACATTAGGGGACACCGACAAGTGCAAGGTAATGGGTAAAGGTATTGTTGGCAACAATACTTTTAAAATTTCTGACGTCCTCTGGGTTGAAAATCTCAAACACAACCTCATCTCCATAAGCCAACTCTGTGACAAAGGTATGAAAGTACTTTTTGATGAGAAAATTTGTAAAATTTATGACTCGGTCACAGGTAATACCCTCTTCATAGCCAATAGGAAAAATAATGTTTATACAATAATAATTGAAGAAATGACAATTGCTAAATGTTTGATTGGCAGGGGGATGAGGCTATACTATGGCACCGGAGACTATCACATGCCAGCATGAAGTTGCTACATAAGCTGGAGAATAAAAACCTGGTCCGAGGCTTGCCACATCAACAGTACGAGAATGGTAAGTTGTGTGTTGCATGCACAAAAGGTAAGCAAACTAGATCCACTTTTACGGGAATTCGGGAAGTTACCACTTCACGAGTCCTAGAATTGATTCATATGGATTTGTTTGGGCCTACCGATGTTGCTAGCCTCAATGGAAAGAGATTTTGTTTTGTTTTGATCGATGATTTTTCTAGATATACATGGGTTTACTTCTTAGCGAAGAAATCGGATTCCTTTGAAAATTTCCAAAATTTTTGTAATCAAGTTTCAAATGAGAAAAATCTTTCAATTATGAAAATTAGAAGTGATCACGGTGGTGAATTTGAAAACTCTGTTTTTGAAAACTTCTGTTTGGAAAAAGGGATCTTACATGAATTTTCTTCTCCTAGAACACCTCAACAAAACGGAGTGGTCGAAAGAAAGAATCGAACTTTAAAAGAGATGGCAAGAAGCATGCTTAATGATTATTCTCTTCCTATGTATTTTTGGGCCGAAGCAGTGAATACAGCCTGCTATGTCTGCAACAGGGTTATACTTAGACCTTTAATGAACAAAACATCCTATGAACTGTGGCATGGCAAGACTCCTAACATTTCATATTTCAGAGTATTTGGATGCAGGTGTTTCATTTTAAACACATGAGATCAGCTGGGAACATTTGAATCGAAATCAGACGAAGGAGTGTTCGTAGGATATTCATCAAGGAGTAAAGCATACAGGATCTACAATAAACGAACCTTAACTGTTGTTGAGTCAATTAATGTGAAATTTGATGAAGCTGAAATAGATCCTTTAAATTGCAGGGAAACTGAAGCTGGAGATGCAGACAGGGAAACTACAGAGCCTGAAAACATAGCCGATCCATCTGAAGGCCAAAAGGAAGCTGAACCAGAAGTACCACAAGGAAATAGACTGGAAAGAGGAGAGCTCAGGTTCAATCCACATCATCCATCTGAGCTGATCATGGGGACTCCTACAGAAGGTATACGCACTCGATCCACTTTCAATAACTTGTGTGCCTTATGCATTCATGGTGACCTCATTTCTGAAATTGAACCTAAGAACGTTGAAATCGCTTTAACTGATGAAAGTTGGGTTATGGCCATGCATGATGAGATTAATCAGTTTGATAGAAATAATGTTTGGACATTAGTGCCCCGACCTGATAATTACCCAATTGTTGGCACTAAATGGATTTTCAAAAACAAACTTAATGAATCTAGAAATGTAATCAGAAATAAGGCAAGATTAGTGGCCAAAGGATATAACCAGATTGAGGGAATTGATTGTGATGAAACTTTTGCACCCGTTGCTAGATTAGAAGCCATTAGAATATTGCTGGCTTTTGCAAGTTTCAAAGGTTTTAAATTGAAGCAAATGGATGTGAAAAGTGCATTTTTAAATGGTTATTTGAAAGAAGATGTTTTTGTTGAACAACCCCCTGGTTTTGAAAGTCATAGTTTTCCAAATCACGTTTACAAGTTGCAAAAGGCTTTGTATGGTCTGAAGCAAGCTCCCAGAGCTTGGTACGACCGTCTCAGTTCATATCTTTTGGAAAATAACTTTAAAAAGGGTAGTGCAGACAACACTTTGTTTATCTTGCATGAACATGATCATTTTCTTATTGTTCAGATTTATGTGGACGATATTATTTACGGTGCTACTAATGATCTTTTATGCCAAAAGTTTGAAAAGGTTATGCAGGATCAATTTGAGATGAGTCTGGTCGGAGAGTTGAAATACTTTTTGGGCTTTCAAGTAAGACAAACTGGAGATGGCATATATGTTTCACAAACCAAGTACATAAAAGAACTGTTGAAGAAATTTGGGATGGAAAATGCAAAGCCAATGCGAACTCCAATGAGTCCGACGACAAAGCTTGAAAAGGATAACAAAGGTATAAATGTGGACCAAAAGCTTTATCGAGGTATGATTGGGTCCTTACTCTATTTAACTGCATCTAGACCAGACATCATGTTTTCTGTCTGTTTGTGTGCACGATTTCAAGCCTGTCCAAAAGAATCACATTTGATAGCCATTAAGAGGATTTTTCGATATCTTATTCACACTCCTACACTTGGACTATGGTATCCCTCTTGTGGTAATCTTAATTTGGTTGGCTATGCTGATGCTGATTATGCTGGTAGTATGATTGATAGAAAGAGCACTAGTGGAACATGTTTTATGCTAGGACATTCATTGGTTTCTTGGTCTAGTCGTAAGCAGAACAATGTTGCTTTGTCCACTACTGAAGCTGAGTATATTGCCCTTGGCAGTTGCTGTGCCCAAGTACTTTGGATGATGCAAACCCTGTCTGACTACGGCTTGGATCTTAGAAAAGTTCCATTACGATGTGATAGTAAGAGTGCTATAGATCTTTCTAACAATCCTGTTCATCACTCTCGGACAAAACACATAGATGTAAGACATCATTTTCTTAGAGATCATTTGGCAAAAGAGGATGTATCCATTGAATATATTTCTACTGATTCTCAGTTGGCAGATATCTTTACAAAACCTTTGCCAGAAGATCGTTTTTGTCGTCTACGTCTAGAACTGGGCATTATTGATTATATTTAGAGTGAAAATATTATTTGGTGTGCTTTTATTGTTTTTGTGTGGTGTGCTAAAAAAAGAAAAATAAAAAAAATGAAAAATAAAAATAAAAAAAATGAAAAAGAAAAATATAAACAGAAAGGGAAAGTGAATTGTCTATCTCCTCCTTTTGCATTTTTTCATCAGAAACAGCTTTAAATGCAAAACATATGTCTTATGGATTTTGAATATTATATTCTTAACAATGCTTGCATTCAAAGACTACATGCTTAATTCGGTCATATTCATTAATGAGTAACTAACATTTTTCATCATCCAATCACACTTACACAGATCAAAATGTTTTGCTATGGATTTGAAATATTGAATAAGAAAAGTGGTTGTTGGTGGACTAATTTATGTTATAATGGGATATGATGTTTCAAGGCATGGGTAAAAAGAAAAGCTCTCATCAGAATATACGTGTATAAAAAGAATAGCAAGACGAGTGTCTTCAAAATATATACACAGAGCTTCGTATGAAAAATGGATACGATCCATGTCCTTGATACTACCCTTGGACATCCAACTTATGCTATAAATGTCATTTTTTTGGCGTTGGTGTTAAGTCCGTCAAGCACTGCCATTTCACATTTAAAAATCCTTCTCGGTCATGTTTGGAATTGGTAACTTGAACTCATATTACATGAGAAGGGGAAACTCAATCTTTGATGTTCATATATTCAGTTGAAAAGATGGTTATGACCGGCTGTATTCCTTATTACCTCTCCATATGTACTAAACATTTGATCATCACACTTGAGCACGGAGATGAATTATGGTAGTTATGACTTAGTGCTTATTGCTTATTTATTCATTGTGGTCATCGATGTCTTGCCTATTTGTTTTGCTTTATAATGTTCAATTTTTCACTCCACATATGCTATTTCATACATTTTTTTGATGAAAACAAAGGGGGAGAGAAATATTAAGATTGAGCATGTCAATAGGGGGAGCATATTAAGATTGAGCATTGAGCATGTCAATAGGGGGAGCATGTCAATAGGGGGAGCATATCATTTTGCCATTCATGCTCATATTCATGCTTCACATACTCACACACTTCACACATTTTTGATATAATCTTAATGTCTGGTTTGTTCTCATCAAAAGGGGGAGATTGTTGGAAACAGCATCCTAATATATGTTTGATGATAACAAACCCTACTGAACTGTTCTAATATGTTTGTTGAGTGTGTCACAGGTCCCTATAGTCATGATTGCTCAGGTTACACATGTACGTACTCAAGTACGTAGAGATACAAGGGTGAAACTTCATTTGGAATTACACAAGCTGCCCAATCAAGAGAGTATAGCTATGAAACTCTACCCTAGAGTTAATCATAGGCTATAAATATCATGGGAATTTTCTCAGGATTTATGGAGATTGTTTGAAGTCCAAATACGGGGAAATACGAGAAAATACTGAGTATACAAAGAAGAAACTTTTTCTACAAGAGGTGAAATGAGGTGAAAAAATTCTCACATGTCAATATGAAGCTATGGGATTTTTGAGAATTATTTCAGAATTTTTGGGATTTATTTGGTGCCAAAATACTCAAGAATACGTCTGAAATACACTGGAAATTAGAGATACGGTACTGTTCATATAGCGGCGCCGTATATCGCGCTCAGCCGCCGTCGACGTGGATGAATCTCCGCTGTTGGATCTCCATCCAACGGTTCAGGCGCTGCCGACTCGGAGTCAGCGAAGGCGGGCGGCTCGTGGGTCCGGGTCAGCGGAGGCGGGCGCTGAACGCTGAATCCGCGGGCGACGTGGCTCGATCTCGCCCGTCCATCTGCGATCGAACGGTTGCCGACAACGCGTGTTTTACGGATGCGGGCCCGGCGCATTTAAACCCGCCAAGCCGCCTCGTGCGGATCCCCTCGCATAGTAACCCGATCCGTTAACTCAATTCTATAAATACCAATGTACATCTCTTCACATTTTCATCAATAAGTGGAGTTCTAGAGATCCAAATTGAGTTCCGTAAGAAGCGTTGCGACCGTGACTTCATCCCCGACGCAGTGACAGCAAGTTGAGCAACTAGTTCCTCCTGTGCAGCAAATGAGATCATTTTGAGTGAGGAACTTCTACCGACTACTTCCACGGGGACAACGACTACTTCTTCTACAGACATCCGATCATCATTCCGTAAGAAGCGTTGCGAAGCTACTGATGTGCTGAAAGACGACAACCAGAGAGATCTTCACAAATGAGCTTTCTAAAATCTTGATCTTATTTATTTGTGAAGTTATTAATGTTTTGATCATCATTTCTGTAATATAATTTCTTCCGCTATTTGGGTTTCTGGGAACCAAACTTGTTGGGGCAAGTTGGGTTGGGGAGTGATACTTGTATGTTTCTTTTTGGCTTTGGTGATCTTGAGTTGGTCTGACAGGTTGGGGTTGGTGCACCAATCTAAGGGAGATTGTAACTTCTTAAAGAAACAGTATAAGTGATTGCTCATTGGGGTGGACGTAGGTCATGGTGACCGAACCACGTTAAATTCTGTGTCTTCTATGAATGCTTTGATTGTCCGATTCCTAAACTGCATGCTGTAAACTAGGCTTAATTTTTATCTTGCGATAATTTGGTCAAAGGCCTATTCACCCCCCCTCTAGGCCTTATTTAGATCCAACACTTCCAACGAAGGGTCCCACTCCAACTACTGACGAGACTCTGACTCAGCATCTCAAGTTTACGCCAGCTTGACAACTGTCTTGGTCAATTTTGGCCTTAACAGTTTGGCGTCGTCTGTGGAAAACCACGAGTCGACATCCCGATCGACGAACCACTCGACCATGTCAACTCACCCATCTACATCCTCCGAGGTTGCCACGAGACATCATAACGTCGGACTC
Organism: Scilla litardierei; assembly: GCA_030789695.1. NCBI lineage: Eukaryota > Viridiplantae > Streptophyta > Magnoliopsida > Asparagales > Asparagaceae > Scilla > Scilla litardierei. The sequence continues at coordinate 318,718,579 of CM061142.1, read as the reverse complement.
ATTAGCATGCTAATGGGAGGTCCCCCGCACCCGGAGTTATCGACCTCTCTCCAAAGCTCCTATACCGGAAGGTTAATGACAGTATCCGTGGGGCGAAAGCGCCCCAGAGATTCTACGCCACCTATCTCCTTCTCGGATGAAGATCTAGAATGTGTGGAACTGCCGCGCGATGATGCTGTCGTCATCACAGCCACCATCAAGGTGACCGTCGTAAAAAGGTTGCTTGTCGACACCGGAAGGTCGTGCGACATACTCTTCTTCACTACGTTGGATAGGATGAAAATGTCATCCGTGGAGTTGACGCTGTGTACGGGACCCCTGGTGGGATTCACCTGCCATTCTGCCCCGATAGAGGGCATCATCACCTTATCGGTGACTCTCGACACGTATCATCGACAAAGCACTCGTCTAACCAATTTCATGGTGGTGAAGATCAATCAACATATAACTGGATCATTGGAAGACCACTACTGAATGCTATAGAATCGGTATTCTCAACATTCCATCAGATGATCAAATTCCAGACCCCCGAAGGGGTCGAAAAAGTAAAAGGGAATCAGAAACAGGCATGGTCGTGCTATACAATGTCCACTGCCCTGAGGAGTTCGAGCAGGAGGATCCAGTCGACCCACAGATCGAAGCTCGGCGGCCTGCCGCAGTCGAAGAAATGGAGAACATCTGAATCTCCGAAGAGGAAGGAAAAAACTGTCTCTATTGGGTCGCTGCTACCTTTCAACCTAAAGGAACAGTTAATCGTCCTCCTAAGAGAGCATACCGACATATTCGCCTGGACCCCGAAGGATAAGCCCGGCATCGACCCCAAGGTAGCATCCCACAAGCTAGAGGTCGACCCGACCTCCAGACCCATGAAGCAAAAGAAGAGAAACATGGCAGGCGAAAAAATGAAAGATGTGATCGAAGAAGTGGATCGACTTCTAGAAGCTGGCTTCATTCGGAAAGTCAAGTACCCTGAGTGGCTCTTTTAAATGTCGTGATGGTCAAGAAGGCGAACGGCAAATGGCGAATGTGCGTCGACTTCACTGACCTCAACAAAGCGTGCCCGAAGGATAGCTACCACTGCCACGAATCGACCATCTGGTAGATAGTGCTTCAGGCTACGAACTCCTCAGCTTCATGGACGCATTTTCAGGATACAACCAGATTCAGATGGCACCAGAGGATGAGGAGAAAACTTCTTTGACCACTGATAGAGGTATTTTTTATTACATCAAAATGCCATTTGGTTTGAAAAATACAGGGGCCACGTACCAACACATGATGAATGACGTCTTCGAGGCTAAAATAGGACGAAACCTAGAGGTCTACGTCGACGACATGTTGGTCAAGTCGAAAAAGCAACGGATCACGTCGCAGACCTTCAGAAGATATTTGCACAGATCCGGTGATACAACCTTAGGCTAATCCCTGCCAAATGTACCTTCGGGGTTCGGTCCGGGAAGTTCCTTGGTTTCATGCTGACGAATCAGGGGATCAAGGCCAACCCCGACAAGATCCTTGCCATCGTCACGACGAAGGAGTCCTCGACTCTCAGAGAGCTCCAGAGGCTAAACAGAAGGATAGCGGCCTTGGGATGGTTCTTGTCTAAGTCAACCGAGAGGTCATTGCCTTTCTTCAAGGTGTTAAGAAGGGTGATAGCCTCCGTGTCAAGGGGCAGAAGAGTCATCAAATGGGATGCAGACTGCAAAAAATCTTTCTCCGAGTTAAAGGAGTACCTTCGCACCTCACCTCTCCTGACCAAGCTAGATAAAGATGACTAGCTCATCATCTACTTGGCCGCCACCGGGGAGGTCGTAAATTCGGTGCTCATCAAAGAAGACGCAGGGCTACAACGACCCATCTATTACGTCAGTCAGGTTCTCCGAGGTGCGGAGGTCAACTACTCGAGGATAAAAAAGATGGCTTTCACACTGGTCCAATCTACAAGGAGGTTGCGACCGTACTTTCAAGCGCACACCGTCCTCGTACTCACTGACACTCCCTTATAGCAGACCCTAAAGAGGCTCGATCTTTTAGGGAGAATGACGAAATGGGGGGGGTCGAACTAAGCGAATTCGACATCCATTATAACTCAAGGACCGCCATTAAAGGGCAAGCTCTCGTCGACTTTATCATCGAACTCACTTACAACGACGACCCACGAGAAGAGGTATATGTAACTAGCGTACTACCTGAGGCTACCCCCTCATCCTCAATAAGTATCAATCCACCAAATAAAGCGAAAGATACAATTGAAGACGAGGAAAACTGGATCGTACAAGTCGACGGTTCGGCCACACAAGCTGGAAGCGGGGCCGAAATAATCGTCCAAACATCTGCAGGCAATATATTCGAATACGACATTCACTTCGATTTCCAAACACTAACAGTGGTGCAGAATACGAAGCGGCCATCAACGGACTCCGACTGGCTCGAGCCCTAGGGCGAGAGTGGTCCAACTACTTATCGACTCCAGTCTCATCGTCCACCAACTAAATGGGACCATCGAGGCCCACGAAGACTTGATGCAGAGTTACATGCAAGTCGCTAAAGCAGAGCTCGCCAAGTTCACACGCGTAGAAATTCATCACGTGCCAAGGTCGAAGAATCATCGAGCATCCTCTTCCCCCATGGGACTCGGTTGGACCGTGTATGTACAACATCTACTCTATCCTAAGCCTCGACCAAGGGATCACTTGGATGGACCTGATAATCTGTTACCTAAACACAGGAGAGAAGCTGACCGGCCTAGTGGAGGCATGAAAGCTAGAACGGAAGGCCTACCAATTCGTCCTGCTAGATGGTTCATTGTACAAAAGACGATGGACCAGGTAAGACGTCTTCCCCTATCTTAAATCCTTAGCCCCGCATAAAGCGTACTACGTGATCCAAGAGATCCACGAGGGCGATTGTGGAAACGATGCAGAGGAAAATCCATAGCCTAGAAGGCCGTGAGACAAGGATACTTTTGGCCAACGATGTTTAAAGATTCCGTCGAATACGTTCGACGGTGATCGACCTGCCAAAAGTTCTCAAAGATCAGCTCGGCTCCACCAACTGGTCTAATCCCCATCATCAATCCAGTTCCTTTCACCAAGTGGGGACTAGACCTCCTTGGCACATTCAAGCCAGCGAGTGAACAATGGAAATACCTAATAGTGGCGATCGACTACTTTCCAAAGTGGATCGAGGAAGAACCTCTGTCCCGAATCACCTGGAATAAAGCTCGAGTTTCGTCTGGAAGTCCATTGTCTCTCGTTTTGGCATCCCATAATCCATGGTGACAGACAGTAGGACACAGTTCGACATCGTCGGCTTCAGAGACTTCTGCCCAGAGCTGAAGATCAAGTTGCACTTCGACTCAGTTGCCCATCCCCAGTCGAACGGATTGGCAGAAGCAGCCAACAAAAGCATCCTAGGGCCCCTACGGAAGAGAATAACCGGGCTCGAAGGAACTTGGCCGGATGAAATCCCCAGCATACTATGGTCGTACAGAACGACCTACAAAACCTTGACAGGGGAAACATCGTTCATGTTGGCCTACGGATGGGAAGCCGCCGTCCCAGTCGAGGTCAATGAGCGACCACTTCGTCTCCAATACTATGATAAAGAAAGAAACTCAGAAGGCCTCGAGCTCAACCTACAACTGGTAGAAGAGGTCCGCGATTAGCGACCCTCATCAAACAAAAAGGACGCATAGCCTGCTATTTCAACTCGAAGGTCCGCGAACGCAGCTTCTGTGTAGGTGACTTAGTACTGTGTAAGGCTGCTTTCACTCCCGAGATTCTCAAGCAGGGGAAGCTCGCTACGAAGTGGGAAGGACCCTACACAGTGATCAACGTACTCGGTCCTGCAACCTACCGACTCACTACTTTGGATGATTAAGAACTTTCTCATCCCTGGAACGCTGAGCATCTGCGAAAGTATTATCAATGATTGTACAAACAGGGTAAAATGATCGAAATCCATCTTCGTCTTTGTCACGCCCCACTTCCCAAAAATATGGAGGCGAAGCGTGAGAAGGTCCGCTCAGACTTGAAGCTGTAAAGCTGCAAGTCCGATAAGCATCAATCAAATTTAAAACTGCAGGTCCTTGCAATGCGAACGAAACAACGATAATAATAATGAAATGAGACAAAAGAGATATCTCAGAATATCCATAAAATAAGTTTCAACATCACAGAAAAAGCCACCAGGCTGAAATAAAAGAGAGTCTAAAGGCCCAAACATGGCCAACAAAAGCACAGCGTACAAAACAAAGGTGCCACGCACCGACAACTAACAACAAAACCTAAAACAAAAGAAGCTCAGCAAAGTCACCAAGAAATGTCTCCGGTGTCCACAAAACTCCTCCTGGGCAAACATGGACTCAGACTCAGCGTCAGCAAAACATCACGTACACAGCAACGGTCTCTGGCTCAGGGTCTAACATGTGACACCCAAAAGAGCAAGGGGCACATGTCAGCAAGTCTACAAGAGACTTGTGCAAGGAAACTGAAAGTAGACAAAAGTAAAGCAACCTAGCAGTTCTAGCATGAATGCAATGACATGGCAGTTAAAGTATGAGTGCAACAAGTAAAGTAAAGTAAAGTACGAGTATGGCATTTAAGCATGACATGGATGACAAGTTATACAAGTAACACTCACTAGTACAAGACAAGTAAAGTAAGCACCTCGTGCTCAGAGATTCCGCCTTCTGGTTAGAGTGGCTGATCGGGCCACTCCTAAGCTCAGGTGACCGTTTATCCCTACCCCTCCACGTGTATCGAGCCAGGGCCTTACCCCCGAACACGGAATGCTCGCTTCTGGATCACGAGCCATGAAGTGTTTTTAACAAGTATGGCATAGGGGTGCACCTAGCCGGAAACAGGGAAACACGGATTGTACAAGTATTTTGTAGCGTGTGCTACGATGCAACAATCAATTTGGATGACATGTAAGATGCAATGCATGGCAGTTAAAAGTGCGTACAGATAAGGAAAGTAAACGTGACAGTTTAGTATGCATGATTAACAAGGTTAAAGGGTTGGATCTAGCTTCGTTGTCAAGCTAGACCAATTTAGGTGACGGATCTAGTTTCGTTGTCAAACTAGATCAAGTAGGCATCTAGCAAGCTATCATTTCACTGACTAGTCTCTTTTACGCTAAAAAGAAGGAAGTGGCCTAAAAACATGGCCCTACACAAGAGTTGGCAAGTTTCACTTGCCTGCAAGTACAACGTCTGAGAGACACCGTCCAAGAGAGTCCAAGTCACAAATAACCTACGTGCACAAGTAAGTTCGTTACGATGGAACTAAAAATCATTAGGCAACCTAGGACGTCTAACGAACCAATTTTAATTAAGTTTCTATCCTAAGTTAGGTGACACATCATTTTAACGATCACTACAATAACTAACACGATAAACAGCACGATGCTATTACAACAACTAAACAACAATTAAATAAATAACATAGTCTAAAAGTGAACTATAAGTCATCTAAATGAGTTATTAACCCTATAACCATTATTAGCAACGGGACGACAAGATTACTAATGGGTCTAGATCAATTTAATAGTCTGCCAAATTAAACTATGCAAGCTAACAAGTTATAACATGGCCTACGTGTATCACACCATTTATATGGCCTACTGCCCAAATTCTACCAACTTATCAAGTTAGCACAATAATCATTCACTCATATAATACAATATTATCCTTCACTGCAATATCATTCACAGCATACCCCATATAATAAGAGATTAACGAGCTGTCAATTACCTACCTTCAAGCACTCAACATGTGCGTGCAGACACAACGACAAACGGCGACGGCGAGGAAGGGCTGACGGGGGTCGGAGGGCTGACGTCGCGGCGGCGGCTGTCGTACGGCCTGGGGCAGTGTGTGCGTTGTTGCGCTCAGGGGGCGGTGCTGCACTGCTGCGACAGTTGCGCTGCAGCGGCTTCCACGGCGAACCGGTGGAACTCCGGTGGCTATGCGGGGAAGGCGGAGACGGCGAGACGTCGAGGTGAGGTCGTGGGGGGTCAAGCGACCGTGGCGGCGATCAGCGATGCTGCAATGGCGCTGGGCGACGCTGCCGTCCGCTGCAGGCGCCGGCGAGTGCAGGGCGCTGTTGCGCCACTCGGCGGCGATCACGGCGGCCTGGAGAGGGTTCACGGTGGACATGCGGCCTCGGGTTGCAGCTGAGAGCACCGGCGGCGGGTGCTAGGCGGTTCGTCCAGTGGTCGTAGCGACGGTGGGCAGAGAAACGTCGAGGCGATCAGAAGAAGAAGAACGCACGGGATCGAACGCATATGAGAGGCGGCGGCTGCGAGTTCAATTGCTGGGAAAACGAAACGCAAAGCCCTAGGCCTAGGTTAAAAGAAATAGGGCAGGCTTTATTGGTTAGGCTGTGAAAAGAATACCCTAGTTCTTTTTAAATAGGCTAGGGACAGGTGAGGACTTGGGCTAGGTTTGATAGGGTTTGAAAAAGTTTGTTGTAAACAATTCTAAAAAGGAGAGGCTGGCCACATGAGGCTAGGTAGAGATAGGATTGTTTCATTTAAGGATTTGTTTGATAGTGAATTGGTTACAAGTTATTATTAACAATTATCAAAAGCAAAAGTTACACCTACTCTCTCTCTCTCTCTCTCTCTCTCTCTCTCTCTCTCACGGATGTAGCTAGGGTAGAGGAAGAACGTCTGGGTCAGCAAGGCTTTGGGTGCATATTATTATTATAAAAAAATAATATGGGGGAATAGATGCCAAGCGATACATCGGGTTAAAACTGTATTTAAGTTGGGCAAAAAGTGATAGTAGATCAAACGAAGCCCAAAAATTATGAAATAAATACCGGGGTGATCGTGATGATGAAAGAAAGCTAACTAAGAAGACAGATCTCAATTTCGACGACGGACGACGAAACTAAAATTAGAAACGTCTCCCGTCAAAAGTGAAAATCGCAACGTCTCATCGAATAAGATTAAATTGTGGGAAAACGACTCGAGAAACGTCGTTCCAACATAGTGCCACTATTTACTACTCTCAGAGACGTTCACAATGGCATATCACACGAAAGTGTTCACAAACAAATGAAGTCTAAAATAAACACGTGCACGGTCAAAAGCACGTGCACGAACAAAGTACAACGAAAAGTGGTCGTTACATCCTCCCCACCTTAGAATAAAGTCCGTCCTCGGACTTTCTAACATATCTAGTCGTTCTAGTAACTACCCCAATCATGTCGCATTATAATTCAAACCAGGTATAGTTATTACAAGTGCTTATATATGCACTTGGTAGTCAAACATTAACACTACCAACACGTGTATATATTTATTCACGTATGTCATACACTTATACCTATTATAGTCAGTCAATTTCATACATGTATTTCAATCATATACATATACGTACATCCCTTATATAACTACTACTTACCTAATCACAAAACAATATTTCAGATACTCATAAGTATGGTCTCACACTTGCAAATACAATCATTGCTCTATGTATAGATAGCTACCTATGCACAAACAACATGTGTATACTACCCTCTAATATTTCCTAGTATACATCCAACGCATCAACTCATGTAGTCACACCATACCATAATTAAATCCAATTTCACTATATATATATACTAGTCATAACCCGTGCCCAGAGGGCACGATTCATTTATAGTATCCCCGCAAAATATTGGATCCCCTATTTTTAAACGGATAACAATAATTAAATCACAATAATTATTTAGTTCCCCAAAATTTAGTTCCCTTCAGATTTCACTTAGGTCACAGTTCATTTAAAATTTTCACCCCTCAAAATCTTGGATCTCTTAATTTTAAACGAACAAAAATAATTAAAGCATAATAATTGTTATTTAGCACTCTCAACAATTTTCGTTCTCCCAACATCGAGTTCCCCCAACAATGGGTTCCCTCCAGATTAGTCTCTTCCAAAATTTTAGGGGTTTAACCCTAAAATTGTCACAAACTCCCATCTTGCCATTGATTACTTACGATTCAATCAAAACTGTTTTCTACCCACTTCTTTGCCCTATTCATCAAACACATTCAAAACATCCCTCAATTGAACCAAAAAATTTAGTTCCCCCAAAATCTAATCTCCCTCGGAGAATTTAGTTACAATCAAAACTTTTAGTTCCCTCCAGATTTAATTCTACCCAAAATTTAGAGCTTTCCATCAAAATTTTCACAAACTCTCATCATACCCATTGATTCCTAAAAATTTAATCTCGATTGTGGTGGGACACATGTGGACTAAAGAGCCATTATCCAGATAAGATTCATACTTAATTATGGTGTACTAAGGGTATAGTTTGTCAAGGAGGTTATCTTCAGAGATGGAAGCGTACTATTACGAAAAGTGGTTACGCTGGTAGAAGAATGAACAGATCCAGATCTTCGCAATGTCTTTGGTAATGGAGAAAGGATTGAGCATCGAGTGGCAAATCCAACAACGGATAGGGGCATATGGGATGTCATGGATAGGCTTCAGTGGAGTATAGATGGACGCAACATGAATGAGACAATTTGTTCCTTCTATATTTGTTCCAGGAAAGACATTTCAACTCATTCTAATTCCATCCTGATTCTCGATATTAAGAAATTCTGACATTCCTTGCTAGATCATCTCACACGCAGCTAGGCACGTTTAAGTTTTTGAGTACTCAGTGAGGGAATGCCAATGATCTTCCAGAGCTTGGTGCAGATTAAAAACTATAAAGGTGAACTTTTATTGGTCACTAAAGTGTAAATAAAACATAAAAAAATGAGTGCAACCTATAAATTTTGATCTCTCCTACACATGGCAAAATTTTATATTAGTTCAGAATCCTATTAATATGATTGCAATCCCCAAAGCATTTGTTTTTATTTAGGATTAATTGGAGGACACATTGAACTTCTCCAATCATAATTAGACATGCAAATACAATCACAATTCAGGTTAAAAGAACTAAAAGCAGCCTCAAACTCAAAATTATTAATTTTCTTATTCAAACTATGAAATCCAATTTTTAAATTAACATAATCAACATGATTACAATGATAATATCCACATAAACAAAATTCTGCAGACATCATAATTCTCATTAAAGTGAAACAAACTCCAAATTAATCATAAATAAACAATGAAACTGTTCGATTTTTCCTTCTATCTTAGGACCAAATGATAGAATGCTGAACATCATAGCAAATAGTAGTCGACCTTGTCCTAATTCAGTTGATTGTGATGATGTGATCGCGTGCGGCACCTATTTCATCCAACGAAAACCCTACATTTCTAGTCGGGAACAAACTGAATCGTTTCTTGCGAGGAGAAAGCCTAGAAGAGATCTTGCTGCCTCAGGGTTTCTGCAAATACAACCACAAATCATGGTAAAGGAAACAACCACAGCCTCAAACTAAAAAATTACTAATTTTCATACTCAAAATGTGAAATCCAATTTTTAAATTAACATAATCAACATAAATAATGTCATCGTGGTGTTTCCTCGCATCATCCAACTAACATAAATTTGATTTTCGCATATTAGATGGTTAGATTTATAACTTCACCAGGCTAAAACACTTTCTACATGAATAAATGTACACTTATTTAGTTCATTTTTTGTGGTTCTGGGAATGTTATGAGATGCTCTTTCATACTATGCATGTATCACCTTTTTATATATAAACCAAAAGTATTGTGTAAAAAAATATGTTCAAATAATTATATTGAGTAATTCATAAAGAATTGGGAACAGTTGTTCATGTTCAAAGCACGAATATAGACCATCAATTCTTCCGTGTTCCAGATTCGTCTGTTAAAAGTTTACTTGGTGATTGAAGTACCAATAAATCTGATATCTACCTCCCATTGACTTTTGTTTCAGAAAATGGAAATAAAGCTAGAAATTAGCCCAACGACCGAGAATTCAAGTACAAAATTGACATCGAAATCAAGTGGGAAAACGAAGAGAACTACTTCAGAAATTTTGTGGGTAGAATCAGCGACAGCATGGGGTCTAATGATATTGGAATCACCCGTAGACATTCAGCTAGCTTCCACAAGTAAGAGGGTATTTAAGTTAATTAAATCAATTAGGCATGTCATTAGATTGATATACACACATAAAGGTGCAGGGAAAGCATAAGGCTAAACTTTTGCTTTTATTAAAAGATATTAGGACGGCAAATGTTTAAACATAATGTGACATCACATTAAGAACTGAATGTTACTATTAGTCCAAAAAACGAAAGTATTGCGCTATTTATGCAAATTCTAACATAGTTGTCAGGCATTACGATGAATATATTCACACCTGATACCATCTATTCAGTTTCAGTCTGCAATTTTTTTTTGAAAACTTCCATTTTCTGCTGCAAAATTTACATGCACATCACATATATACATTGCATACAACCAAGATGGCTCTCATTGATCGTTTGCATAAACACATTTGAATTCATCGCAAATATATAAGTTCACTACATTGCTTAAAAATATGTGAACATATTTATTTTGCACATATTTATTTGGAATAATCTAGGTTTGCCTTATTTTTGTTTGCAACAGATGTTCACACAATTGTTGTCAGTTCATATGCAATGCAGGGTTGCAAAATTGAAAGTGATAGATATGGTTGCAAAACTGAAATTCCTTAAAAGCTCTTCCTCCAAGTTCTGGGCAAATTGTGTAGATAATGTCCTCCTAGTCTACTTCCGCTTCTAACAAATCCACCATATCACTTAGCTTTCAGAATTTGGAATGGGACAACTCGAGCGCATACTCCAATTCCTTCATCTGATCTTCCACCTCTTCCATTTTGGCAGCAAGATCTATAGACAAAAATCTCTCATCTTCAATGCTCTGTCCTAATAGGTTTACCCTCACTTGTAGATTTTTGAATGTGACATTTTATTGAGCAGGTTGTCCACATAATTTATATTCTTCATCAACCGTAGAGCTTGAAAAGAAGATGGTGACTCTACAAAAATTTACAAAACATTTCTAAAAGCTATGTTTTCTCCAAAGGCATAGAGAAGGTAAAATTTTGAGGATTTCAACAAAAAGAGTAATCCCTACAAAAATGTTCTATATATATGAAAATTAAGGGAAGAGAAAATGATCTCAACTCATCAAGAGAAGATCAGCAAACAACGGAGCACAGAGCAATAAGAGACATCAATCCAGCCATCTAGAAATGTCTCCGGCTCAACTCACTAACTGATAGCAACATGCTCTTGACAGCAACATCCTTGTAATAAAAAAGGAGAAGGATTTCAATGAAAGCCCTGTAGGAATGTCCATCTCCCGATTCTAATACCTTTAGCAGTTGTTATATTAGCATATGATAGCAACATCTTCATGCTTCGAAACTCATCTACTCGCCTACCAATCAAATTTTCTCCTGAAATACAACCTACATCGGAAATCCTTCCATGCTATCTCTGGGCAACTCCAGAAACACTTACCCCTGCATTATTATGTAATTCATGTTTTTAAAGGAACAAACTGCACATTTTATAATAAGGAATCCATTGATCAGACCAAACATCACACTCAACATCACACTCAGAACCATTCCCTAAACAAACCACAGTATTGAAAAAAATTGTAAATACCCCAAATCCTTTGCCATTAAATATATTGGCACATGCAGCATTGAAAATAATTTAACGATTATTGCAAAATAAACATGGAAATATGCATCAATAAACTCAACAGGGCAAAAATATTGACAGGTACCAAGTACAAAACACGGCTAGATGAACCCACATCATTAGGCAAACAATAGAGTTCATATGCTCACATGTCTACCTAAATCAACATGCTCTTGATGAATATTAACAAAGGGGTACACATGCAGCAACTTTTATCGATAATAATTTGTTTCATCAACTAAAGCAATTAAGCTTGGAGCCTAGACATCCATTCATGAAGAGGCAAAGTTTATACAAAATTCCTAAAGATGCCTTTATTCATTTCAGTTATGTGTCTTTATGGTAGCTCTATTCTGTTTTTAAGCCTAAGGGCAAATGAAGAATTCAAACAAAAATTTGATCTCCTTGTGATCTACAACTTAAATAGGAGATCATATAAATAAGCCTTAGGATTTCAGGGGTACCATGCAGTTTTTTTTTTTGTGGAGGGGGGGGGGGCAAACATAGGAAAGACCCCATATTTAGTAGCTTTCTTAAACCAAAAACTGTATTTACCTCAATATTCAATATGCAATGTCCATCAAATTTTATATAAGAAAGATTTAAAAAATGTTGTGAAGGGTGTGAGGATTTGTTTGATTGATATTTGTCAAGATTAATAGATTGATTGGGATGTTTAAGCAAAAACATGTTTTTGTGGAAATATTAAAATTACTATAACATCATTAACATGTGCCTAAAATTAGAATATGATTTTGTAAGTGATTAATTATATTGATACAGAGAATAATGTTGGAAACTTATTAACAATTCAAATGTTAAAATATAGAAAGTTTCTTGGCCATGGTGTCATGAGTCTTTAAAGTGGAAATATACATGACTTTAAAAAGGTAATTAGCAAACGTAGATACATCTATATATAGAAACCATGTACCAATTTAACAATGGGTGAATAGCAAATGTAGATACATCTATATATAGTAACCATGTACCAACTTAAGAATGGCTGAATAGCAAATGTAGATACATCTATATATTGATACATCTAAGGTAATTAGTCAATGGTCTGAAAATTGAAACCATATACTAATTTTAAAAATTTTCGGCGCAATAATGATGACAACAATAATGAGAAAAACACAAATCATTAGTTCCCATATCAGCAAGCCCCAATTTTCTGGCCTAGCTTCATTGCGCAATATTTTTGCATTTGTTCTTTGTGAACGGTAACTCTTACAAAGAAAAAGTTCAAGAGACCCTCCATTCTCTCAGGCATTAGATTTCTGGTTCCAAAAGAGTAGCGTTAACATTTGAATTGTTAAAATACAGAAAGTTTCTTGTCCATGGTGTTATGAGTCTTTAAAGTGGCAATATACATGACTTTAAAAAGGTAATTAGCAAATGTTAATACATCTATATATAGAAACCATGTATCAATTTAACAATGGCTGAATAGCAAATATTGATACATATATATATATAGAAACTATGTACCAACTTAACAATGGCTGAATAGAAAATGTAGATACATCTATATATTGATACATCAAAGGTAATTAGTCAATGATATACTAATTTAAAAAAAATTGGACGCAATAATGATGACAACAATAATGAGAAAAACACAAATCATTAGTTCCCATATCAGCAAGCCCCAATTTTCTGGCCTAGCTTCATTGCGCAATATTTCTGCATTTTTTCCGCGTATAGGTTTGTGAACGTTAACTCTTACAGAGAAAAAGTTCAAGAGGCCCTCCATTCTCGCAGGCATTAGATTTCTGGTTCCCAAAAGAGGAATCGACCCAATAGGCACTTCATTCTTTGCAGCAACACTAAATGCACCTTTCTGCATGAATATGAAATCAAATAAGAAAGTGAAGTTTTACTTCTAACAGGTCTAACATTTAAAAATATAGATGCCCCCTTCTTCACCAAATCCATGCAGTGCTTAAGGCAATCCTGAAATTAATGTACAAAATTAATGCAATAACATATTTATGTAAGAGAAAAAAATATATCTTAAAATCAATATGTATATGGTACATCCCAATTGCTAATTATTAAGATTTCCTAACACAAAAAATGTTATCAAACTTATTCTTTGCAGCATCCAACCACACCCTAAGAAAGATGCTCTAGTAATAAAAATTTACAGAATAAGGAAGATGAGACCCGTTGGGTTTAATCGATTACGAAGAAAAAGACTTCATAAAAGATATTATTGATAGGGTTATGTTAAAATTTCACTTTCTACACCAAATTATCCGATTGACAGCAAAAATAATGGTTTTCTCTCAACTAAATTTTTAAGCACAAAAATTATCCTAACACAAAAATTATGGTCCAATTCTTAATCAACCCAATGCATATCCAACTAAATTTTTTTCTAACAGCCAAATTTCAAGAAACAGAAATAAATATTGACATGTAAAAAATGTTAGAAACTTTGAATTTATCACATAAAACAAACTTGCATGTCATTGCTTCGGTTGTGGTGTTGTCGGCGTCTTATCGTTCCCGCCCTTCCCATCAACATTCACGATCAACTCCACTGAAAATTCACCATTTTTTTAAAATGAATAAATAAAAATTTTGTATAGCAAAGAAATATTTATATCAATTAAAAATTAAAAGAACTGCCATAGCAAGAGTTACTACCCTAACAACAATTTCCATTAAAAGTCGAAACTTTGGAGCCAAGATATGATTTTGAAGACTCTGAATATTTTTTTAAAATGAATTTTTAAGATTCTGAATTGAAACTTTTGAGCCAATATATGATTTTTAAGATTCTGAATTTTTAAGATTCTAATTTTTAAGGCAATTATCCACTGATATGGCTAAAATTTAGAAGTTAAATCCTTTTATGACATTGTATCCACTAATATGGCTAAAATTCAGAAGCAACTCCTTTTATGGCATTGAAGTTAAATCCTTTTATGGCATTGCATCCACTGATATAGCTAAAAAATTTATGGCATTGTATCCCCTGATATTGCGAAAATTCAAAAGCAGATCCTTTTATGGCATTATATCCACTGATATGGCAAAAATTCACTATATGGCAAAAATTTGAACTATGTTTTGGGATCACGTATTGCCTCTAAGATTTTGATGGCAATTCACTGCCATAAAATGGCTGTTGAGCAAAACAAAAAACTGCTATCAGTTTTTTTTAAATCATAAGTGGGACAATCTCCATTAATGACCACGTTTAAAGACTTAATCTCCATTTAACTTCTGCTCAATTGCTCAATTGTTTTGCTCAATTTTGATCTAGGTTGTATGATGAAGGTGATTCATTTTGTACTATGCTATTGAGCAAATCCTTTTATGCCATTCATTTTGTAGTATGTCCTGACTGGAGATGTCAACATAATCCTATTAATAACATATAGCTCTGACCAAAACTCCAATAGTAAAACTTATTTTGTATGGCAATTGAGCAAAACAAAAAACTTCCTGATAGCTGCACACATTTTATGACTCAAATAGTAAAGATTTTATTTTATGGCAAAAATTTAGAAACAAATCCTTTTATGGCATTGTATCCACCGATATGGGAAAAATTAAGCGGTTAAATCCTTTTATGGCATTCCATCCACTGATATGGCAAAAATTCAGAAGCAAATCTTTTTATGGCATTGTATCCACTGATATGTCAAAACTTCATTCGTTAAATGAGATGTTTCCATGTAGGCAGGGAGCAAGAGATGGGTGGAAATGGGTGTGAAACCTGGAAGGTTGCAGTGCCAAAACATTGCTTCCACAAAAATAGCACAATGGAGATTGCTTCTTAGTTTTTTCTTGTTTTGCCCCAAAAAGGACCCAATTCTCAAAAATGATGATAAGCTATAATAAAGAGAACCTAGATAAAAATTTCAAGCCACAAAAAAATGCTCACCTGAAGAGCGACCAAGAGAATCCTCAGACTTGCTAAGCGATTTAAGGTAGAGCTCGGCCTCAGGTCATTCTTTCATCCTTCAAATCACCTACGATGAAGGGATCTGGATCAGATCGTATAAGCAAAATCCCAACAAATCCATTCATGCATTATCTTCAAAGAAATTAGCCTTCTTGGAATGAAAGAAAAAAAATCTAGCTAAAGAGCTCTCAAATTCAGGCATTAAATAGCAAATGAGAAGACCCAAACATGCTCAATGAGGTTTGCTTCTTTTTTTTCTTTTTTATATTTTGCTCCAAAAAGGACCCAATTCTCAAAATGGATGATAAATACAACCCAGATCAAAATTTCAAGACACAAAAATGCTCACCTGAAAAGCGATCAAGAGAAGCATCAATTTTTATATTGCAAACTACTTGAGCTATATTCGTTCTTTACATAGATATAGTCCACCATGCAGATTCATCATCTTGTACGCGTTACATCGAAAGAAATGAAATAACTGGTTGTACTTGAGATCAATTTGAGTCATGCTTTTAAAATGAGTCACAAACTACAACAGAAATATATATGATATTGGCTGGAAGTAAACTCCTAAAGGAGGTAAAGCAATAAATCTATGAGCATGAATTCAAAGAATAGTGGGAGTACTCAAGATGAAATGAATGTCAATAAATAAAATTGTATAATCATCTCGAGAAACAATTATAACCATGTTTAAACTTAATTTCAATAGTCAGTGCTAGTTTACAAATATATTTCAAACCAAATAATCAAAATCGGAAAAAGCTAAAGAGTCTAATTAAGTTAAACATAATCTAATCAAGATACCATGTGGAGCATGATTGTGTAGCTTGAGTAGTTAATTGTAATAGTCATAATTTATAGCAATGAATTGACATCAAAATCTTAGAGGCAACACTGTGGTTTACAATGAGATAATTTGCATCATAAAAAATCAGGATGCATTTTTGGTGACATGAATAGCAAACCATGAGCTGCATTTCACCAAACACCTTCTGGGCACCCTCAAACAAGCTCGATTTCGAGGCCGATGAGCCTGCTCTCCGAGTACTCATCCCAAATTAGCCGATCTACACTTTGAGAGACATGGACTCCTTCAAGCCCATCCAATCCTCCAATAGTCTACATAAATTTCCTCCAAAAATGGCAATCTTCCATGCAAGCTCAGAAATTTCTACTCAAAACCTGCGAAAAAAACTAAAATGTGTGTAATCATAATGATGGAGTGAAACCTGAAATAAAACCTTAATGTGTTAAATCTCTGGATTTAATCCTAGCCAATGCAAGAGATCTGAAATTTCATCTATGACCAGATCTAACACAACACCATAATATCAATTGTGCTTTGGAGGTATTATGGCAGGATGTGATAAAATAGTGCTAAAATATAGCAAAAGACCTTGTTTATAATTAAGCCAAATATGGCTCCAACACATCCAAAACACAATGTTTAGAATTATTTAAAGCTGATATCACAATACCTTTATACAAAAACTATTCAATGCTCACATGAATGAGATCCCGGTTCACAGTAACAGAATCCATTTGCTAAAATTATCTGAGCATGACAAAAAACATTTAGAAACACAAATTCAAAAAAAAGATAAAATCCAACATTTAAAAATCTATTCTATTATCAAAAAACGATCCAAAATGCATTGCAATGTTTACGAATGACCAAAAAAATTGAGTTTCAGGGAAGAAGAAAATTTTCAATATCTTTTAGTAAAAATTCCAATCTTTTTCTGACGTATTATGCAATAAGATGCTACTATTATACATGTCCTATAAGGAAACTGCGAGATACCTCGAAATTCACAGAATGCCCTCTTGCAACCTGTCAAGGATCTGGCCAATGGGAGTAGAGATCACATACACACACAAATGAAAGGAAACTTGCGACTTACAATCAAAATGACATGGGATGTGGGGATGTATGAATATGAAACGGAGGTCGCTTTCGCCGCCAATGTCGTCCCTTCCGAAGCCATCATCAACTGCAATATCCAGAACAGTGCCAAGCAATTATGGCAAGTATACAATTGAATTGAATAATTCAAAGTTGGTATTTTGCCAGTTAATCACATGTTGTGATTCATGTTCTTCAATTGGAAAAAACAAAGAGATAATGACTTTACAAATAAAGTTCATTCTTTTCTTAACCCAGAAATTAATTCCTAAACCTTCTAAATATCACCGAAACTAATAGTACAAAAATGGCAACAACACAATTAATTGCGCTTCAAAATCTAATAAATATGATTATGTTGTGAGTTGAGGGAGGCCTTTGGCCTCCCTCCCCTCATCACTCTCCATTACTCCCCCACTAAGTTAGTGGGGAGACCCTTGGACTCCCAACTCAACATGATATCTTTATAAATATAGTACCATGGCTATTTGCCAGGGTCGATTTTCTCCAATGCTCTTCTAACACGTTATCAGCACTTTAGCTCTCAATTTTCTTGAGCTTCTCCTAATAATCCCCTCAAATTATCCTCGCAGCGCATTGGAATCTTTAGTTGCTGCGATCCATTGCGGCGCTTTCCACGGTCCATCGGGAGCGGTGATTCATTCTACGGATCTAATCGTTATCGGCGATCGTCCCTAGATCTAACGGATGAAGAGGGGGGCATCTCCGATTTGTCCCATCGGCTTCCCCCCCTGCTGAAATCGAAATGGAAGGGGAGGGGGCAGCTACGAGTTGTTAGAAGCATTTCTCTCCCATTAGTCTTGAAAGTACTTAATGGTTTAGGGACTGTTTTCGGATATGAGTCGAAGTTATGCTGCATGTTGAAACGATGATCTCCTCGCAAGACGGAAATAAGATCCCTTAAGATTGCCATAAATCGCATTGCGATGTGCACTCCACTTTTCATAGGTATAATCCAATGAATTACATATTCCTTAGGGACTCATGGCTGTTAAGGACGATGTCTTAAAAGTATTTCAAACGGGTGTCAGCTTACTGTAAAGCGTGATTGGCTTGGGGAAAAGACAAGTTCACCTAGCTGAGATCAGAGGGGCATGGTGTTTGATTCCGAAATCAAATTGAAAGGGGCGGGGCTTGTAGCGTTGGCATGTGCCTTATCTACTGGGCCAGAAGTCCAGTAAATAACAATATTAAAAATAAAAACTGGGTATATTTTGGCTAACGGGTCTCTGGCCTACAAACTAATTTATAATTAAATTATTTATGGGCATGCAGCCCCAATAATAATAAGAATTCATTTTAAATTCTTGTTTGGGCCTGTAGCCCAATTAGTCAAATTGCTAATATATAACACTCTCGCATTATTATTAATTTATGGAATATTAGGATTTTAAAAATATATATAATTATCTTAAGGATCCTGCGACCGCTCTGCCGTTAGTCAACTAACCTAACGGTGTATGACGTCTCCCCGTGGTCCGAGAGATTATTATATTTTATAGTCTCTTTTTCCATATTATATATGCCTGTGTTATATAAACTGCGTGGTTGCTTATTTTGTGCCTGTAGCATATTATAAACTGCGTGGTTGTTAATATAAGCTAAAATGTGATTTTTGGGATCGGCCATTTTGATACCCTTTTTAAATTCCTTGCAATTTTATTTTCTTTTTGAGAGGATTTGTAAGTGAGGATTAAATGTATTAATGCCAAAGACTGGTGTACCGATAAATGAAAACGGAGGCGAAAATTGGAAAATATAGGGACCCTTCTGGGTTTCCAAGTTGTATTTTTCTTTTATTTATGGACTGTATATTCGGACGTTGGACTTTGTATGTCTTTGGGTATCTGGCCGATCCCCACATTTTACTTATTTTATTGTTTATGCATGAATTTACACTTTAATTAATTCATGCTTATTTTAAATTGCATAGATAAATGGTAAAATTGGCAAGCGTCGATTTCGAAGTTCTTGATGCTGTAGTAAATAATTACCTGAGTTGGCGAGTGGACCTGAAGTTCCACTTGCGTTCGATGGCCCACCTTGGCTCAATTTTGTCTCCTTCATCGGTCCGAGCAACGACCGATGCTTCTGCTAGTAAGGGCCCAGAAGCGGAACAATCATCTAGCAGAATTCCTACCACCGTCTCTGATGTGGATAAGGCGAAAGCCATTATCTATATTAGGAGACATATAGATCGGACCTTAAAGGCCGAATATCTAACGGTAGAGGACCCAATGGAGATGTGGACAGCGCTGGAGGCACGGTATAAACATCAAATTAATGTAATATTACCGCGTGTCAGTTATGAGTGGGAAAACCTCAGATTTCAGGACTATAAGTCCGTCGCTGAGTATAACTCTGCACTTCATAATATCACCTCACGCCTGAAGTTGTGCAGTGAAGAAGTGACAGAACAACGCATGTTGGACAAGACATTTACCTCGTTTCACGAGAAAGATGCAATCCTCATGCAGCAGTATCGTGAACACAACTTCACGAAATTCTCTGATCTGATCTCATGCCTACTTAGGGCAGAGCAGAATCAAGATTTACTGCTAGCCCCTCATAATTTCCGTCCAACTGGCATTGCACCTATCCCTGAAGCCCACCACGTTTCTCCCCAGAAGTGGAAAAACAAGAAGAAGGCTAATAATTACAAAGGGAAATCTATGATGAAAAATGGACGAGGAGCAGCACCCCCGTCCAATAACAACAATACAGGAAAGAATAACTTCACATGGAAGCAAAAGAACACTGCCCAAGTGTCACTTCCTAAGAAGAACTGGGAGGATAAATGCCATAGATGTGTCATGACTGGCCATTGGTCCAGAATCTGCTGCACTCCTCGCCACCTCCAGGCACTATATCAGGCGAGCCAGAAGTCTCTGCCTGAAACAAACTTGGCGACTGTTCAGCCACCAACGATGTTCACTGCAAAAGACTTCGAGAACGACGACCTGCTCGATTAAGATTCATCTTTTATCTATGCATTTAAAATTCAATGTTGCTTCATCTTTAATTTGCTTAAGTACGAACTTTTATTTTGAATGTCTATTTCATTGACTTAAATAAAATTTCGTTTTGCTTATAGATGAAGTATTTAATATTGTGTATAGTGCCTCGTTGCACTGGTGTAGCATTAATATTGCTCCCACATACAACAAGACTATAAGATGCAAACTTCTCCCCTTAAACATATAGGAATTTTCCAAGTTTCAAGGATATTTCGTTTAAACGAACATAACTTGAAAACTGTGGATAATAAATATTGAATATCAATATGTAACTTGTAAAGAGGATGGCCAGAAGCCCATCTACTTACGATTTCATTGGACCCCCGTCGGGCCCCTATAATTACAGATATTCATCCTATAGAAAGCCAACTTGACTGAGCACCAGAAGTGCCTTTCATTGCAATAATTTTTAACTCTGGCAAAATGGACTTAGTCATCTTGGATCAGCGATGATGGACGCATCATCAAATGAATCCATTAGAGAACCTGAAGATTCTTCAAAAGATTGAGTTTCCTTTGTCGTAAGGGCATACTTTGAGAGAGACCTTCCCTCCTGAATGTGGGATGAGTGTCTCCTGGCTTCATTGAGAGAATACATTGTGACCTTTGCGGGCCTATTCACCCGGCAGGTGGTCAATTTTCGGTACTTCATTGTACTGATTGATGCATCTACTAGATGGTTTTATGTGTGCTTTTTATTTTCACTCACAACATAGCTTTCTCAAAGCTTATAATGTGGGTGAATTCACTACATATATCTTTAAAGACTTCTGCCAAGCAACTGGCATTGAAATTGAACATCCTGTAGCATGTTCATACTCAGAATGGGTTATCAGAGTCTCTGGTAAAGAGACTCCAATGGATTTCACGTCCATTGTAAAATCGCAGTTGCCTGTTGATTTTTAGGGACCATCACACTGCATTCCGCATCGCTTATCACGATACGGCCCGCTTGTTGCCATATCTTATTGCTGATGCTGCTTGCTTATGGTTTACCACCAAGTCTTGATAAATGTGAATTTGATGAGAAAAATCTCATTGAAATAGGCACGCAGTCTAAAGAGGCCTGAAGCTTCTGAGACCATATCATGGACACAAAAGTCCTAATCTCGTTATGATCCGCATACTTTTTCTGTGTGAAGATGAGATCCAGAAGACCCTTCACATTCATACTAAAGTACATCAAATGCCGGATAAATTTGCGAACAACCAGAAGATTGTTCATTCACACGTCCTTGTTGCCAACACGCCAGCTAGGATTGACATTCCCAAAGATGGATGCAATCCACCGGCAGCAGAATTGGCTGTACCTCAATTGAAAAGAGGACGCCTGCCAGGTTCAAAATATAAAATTCCTCAAAAGAGGAAGATTCCTGGATATATCAAAATGATCCAACCACAGGATGCTGAGCTCAGACCAACAACCTCTCCCCTCCTAATTTCCCCTGCAGAGGAAACAATAGGAGAAACATCATTATATTACGTACGTAATGGAGAGGTACTGGACAGATATAGCACAGTCGTCGACGACGATTTTGCTTTCGGTATTGCCGTTCACGTCGCTGAATACGACGATGACGTCTACCCACTTTTCTATAGCGTAAACGCATAGAATGGCCAAAGTGGGACGAGGCAATAAGAGTAGAGCTGGACTCACTCTTGAAAAGCAAAGTCTTTGGACCAGTAGTCCATTCACTTGAATGTGTAAAAACCTGTGGAATATAATTCGGATTTCATAAAGAAATTGAAATGAAGGAAATGTGATCATTTTCCTACTAAGCCTACACTTCTCTGTAAAAGCCAATACATGCAGCTCATGGACGTTGTGACTGCATATATATATGGCAATATAGATATAGAGATCTATATAAAACTTCCAGAAGGGTATACTCTACCCCCAGAGATGAAAGAGAAACGTAGAAACGTCTTCTCCATAAAGGCTACAAAGATCATTAGTTGATCTTAAGCAATATTCTGCCCTTGTATCTTTTTCGAAATATCGTTGATAGGATTTTTTATATTTGCACCTAGGTATAACTATCATCCTGAAGATGACATTAATCATCCTGAAGATGAACTATCATCCTGTAGATGAACCATCATCCTGAAGATGACATTAATCATCCTGAAGATGAACTATCATCCTGGAGATGAATCATCATCCTGAAGATGACATTAATCATCCTGAAGATGAACTATCATCCTGGAGATGAATCATCATCCTGAAGATGACATTAATCATCCTGAAGATGAACTATCATCCTGGAGATGAACTATCATCCTGAAGATGACATTAATCATCCTGAAGATGAACTATTATTAATCATGCCGAAGATGTCTCGGCTTACATATTAAACACCTTCATGGTGGAACCCTTTCATATTCTTCATACACCTGGGTTTATGAAGAATGATGTCCTTTTGCAACCTATTAAAAATGGATGCTTATTTATGACAACTTCCAGTAGCTGGAAGAGGGGGAGGACATCCTAGGTCCCGAAGAGCCTAGCTCTAGTGTATTATCTGGCCAACTGCACGTATCTTTGATAGAACGTCTCCAGTAAAGTTGTTAACCAGATACAGTGTTGTCCTGGAGAGCAACACTAGACCAAGGATAAGCTGCTTCTGCGCAACTTCCAAGGGTCAAGGGATATATATTGCATATGTAAGTTTAAAGATCATAGCAATGACTGAAACACAATAGACCGGCCACCTCCTAAATATATACACATCATCATCCAATGTCTACATCTTCGAAAAAGCTCCTCATCCAAGAAGCAAGTATTGAAAACGCTCAGCCAGGTCTAGCAGTATCTTGCAGACACACTGAAGACTGATTCAAAGAATACTTTAGTGGAGTCATCTACCAACTTCGAAGAGCATTGGACTCCAGAGCGACTCTGCCTTCCAATAGCCGCTCGATGAGTGAAACTTGTATAGATGAGTGATAATGCTATTTTCTTTCAGAACATGATGGATGTATAGACGAATAGGAGATGATTGTATAGATACATAGGAGATCTGCAAGGCTGAAGCTTGTACAGATCAGGGGGAGTCCCTCGATAGTTGTACTCTTTTCCCTCAAGCTGCTGGTTTTTCCCACTAGGTTTTCCACAGCTAAGGTTTTAACGAGGCAACCACAGCGGCTCTGGATCCATAAGTATCCACCCCATTAGCATATTGAATCCTGAAGTATTCATATGCTTAACCCAAGGTAATGGAGAGATGAGGGGGAGTGTTGTGAGTTGAGGGAGGCCTTTGGCCTCCCTCCCCTCATCACTCTCCATTACTCCCCCACTAAGTTAGTGGGGAGACCCTTGGACTCCCAACTCAACATGAGATCTTTATAAATATAGTACCATGGCTATTTGCCAGGGTCGATTTTCTCCAATGCTCTTCTAACAGATTAAAACTTTCCACAAAAAGATAGCTAATTATTCAAGGAAAAAAAAGAATTCAAGGGCAAATCTTCCGGATTGAACAAAATGGTGAAAAAAAACCACAAAACAATACAAAAATGGCAACCGATCATTAATGCTGTCAAAAATTCATTTCTTCTTAAATCAAATCAGAAGAGTCCATCCAAAGACCAAAATAGGCAAATGTTGGGAAAATCCCTTTGACTTGTACATCGCAGCAGAACCAGAGCTCTTCAAAACATAAAAAAATGCAGTCTTATGTTCTTAATCCATGCTACATGCAACTCGCCATGATGAAGTTAATTATAATTTTCATGAATTTTCATGAACTCGCCAGGATGAAGTTGGAGCATCAATTTTGCTAAAGATTCAATTTTTCCTCTACAAAATGCCCCTCAAAAAAGCTAAAGGAATGTCCCCTCAAAAAAGCTAAAGGAATGTCCCCTCAAAAAAGCTGAAGGTTCAATTTTTTGTTGGATGATTTGAAGCACAGTATGAATTGGGTCTTCCAAAATTTAGAATAAGAACATCAAATGAATCTAACACCCAAATCAAATTAACATAGGACTGAGGAACCAGATGCATAAAAATGATTTAGAGGTTGAGAGATTTACCCTTATAAAGAATCGAAATTGGCTTCCTTGTGCATCGTAGAAGGGCTTACTTGAGGCGGTGCATTACGATCTCGGCGAAGAGGTCACACGCCAGCATGAGATCGGGTATCGCCTTGGATTTTAGATGAGTGCTTGCGAGCTTGGTGAGCTGAGGTATCGCAGATGGATAGGGGCTGCTGAGGGTTTGGGGGTGAGAAATGGTTTTTTTGTTAGGAAGAGAAAGAAGAAGATGCTCCGCAAAATTTACGAGAGATTTGTGCGGCTGAGCTGGGCTTTGCGAGATCAATAATATCAGTTTCAAAATTTCACCTAAAATTCAAACTTCCCCCCAAGTTTTCCCCCCAAGTTTCAACTGATTTTGTTTGTCCTAGTCATCACTTTAGTTTGTCCCAGTCAGCATTTCCTTGTCCACGTAGGATAAACCCATGCCACGTAGGAAAAAATTCAAATTCTTCATGTTTTATAGAGTAGATATTCACCACTACTATAGTTTCACAATATATAGTCATTCAAATGCATGCAAATAGTTCACCACGTATTCACATCGCATACGGTCCTATAACTGTATTTACGACACGCCACATATACCATAGTCACCAATAACTATAACTAAGCACATACTTACCCGTGCATGGTGCATACCCACGCACGCTAACTTTTCATTCACGTATACCAATCACATCATTATATAACTAGCACATCTACACACCTAGTTTAGCTAGTACACATATGTTCACACAAGCAAGTCCTTAGTAAATAACTACACCACAAGACCAACACCTATGACTATATACTTGGTGTAGCGACCCACAATCATGTGCGTAGCGCAACCAGGCACCAACACTCCTATCACTATCAATCATCGATATATTCAAACTACCAACATACATTCAATATACTTAGAGTATACCCACTCAAGCTTGAGTGAGACTCAATACACATATCGGAATACTCTATATACGTAACACGGTATTTATACCTACACCAATACCACTCCAATGTATACACGTCTACCAATACAACCATATACATACCATAAGCCAATCACACTTAATATTTAGTCAGGTAATACCCACATAGTTCAATCTCTCTATATACCATAATAATAATAATACGGACTTCAGCACACGTATAATTATAATACCCTCCCTAATACATGCATTCACCGTATAGTCACACACCTGTAACATATATATTCACACCATAGCTTACTACCTATAATTAGTATACCCACACATCTACACATACATAATTAGGATGTGCGATAGTCGTGTATATCTCTCGGTATGCACGCATACTACATCCCGCAAAAGCAAGCAATACCAATCAAAATTATAATCCTACTACCATATGTATATCACCTGCATACTCATACAACAAAACATAACTACTTACGTCTAGGCACAATACATATCTACGTACGAGCATGCACTCACATGTACTAACATGTGGGTCACTTAATAGACCTACTCACTTATCTATACGCCCACCTATTATTATCACACCTAGCATGCACATAGCTTTACCAATCATTTTATTTCAATCATCACAAGTATCTTTAACTACATACACTCCCTTAGATATTCCAACACTAACTCTTATATACACAGGCATCCCTATTATGGTATAGCTAACCACACACAAATCTATAAATACTAACACACAAACAACTTCATAATATCACGAATAACTCCGAGTGTATATATATATATCACACAATAGGTAAGCATCAATTACTATGGGGGGTACACTCATTCAATCCCACGTACACAACTTAGGTACGTGCACTATGACAACGTCACAAAGGTCCAAGGCCTACTAACAACTTAGAGTTGACACAGACATTGACGGGCACTAAAGCCTAAGCAATAGAGGGAGGTCGAAAGCATGACGATGGAAAGATCGATAAGCACGAGTTCAGATAGGACGAATACAAGGAGACAACTTGGTTAGGTGAAACAGTGATTGACTGGTGAATGTTTAGGTAGAGGAAATGGAGATGTAGTGGTACTTACATAGGATTGAGAAATGAAGTATCATAAGTTAAAATTCGCAAAATTGAAAACTGTCGTGCTTCAAAAGTTGAAATCCCAGTCTGAAAAGAAATATTTGGAGATCGATAAAACGAGTTGTTCAAAATAAATTTGAGTCGAATATTCATAATAAGAGAAAATGGTCTATTGGTTTTTTAAAAAAAAAAATCATTATAAAAGGAAGTAAAATCATTTACACGAATATTAAGGACGTGGTTTAGAAAATTTTATACGTCAGTAATTTAATATAATGTTGTCAAAAGTTTTTGAAAGTCAAAGAATGAAATCAAGTACCGGAAGAATTTAAACTCATGTTAAATGCTTTCAAAACTTTTAGGCTATGGAAAAATTTAAAATAATCAATATTGAAACTACTTTTAGAGGAACCAGGATGTGCCAAAATAAAACTGGTTTACACAAAGCTTTTAGCATACGAGCACAACGAGCCTGGCACGGACATAAAAATAATTGAAATTCAATTTAGTTTAGAAATTATTCTAAAAGTATGTATGGTGAACGGAAAGATAATAATGACTTAGTAGTAGAATTATCGAAATTGATAGCAAAGCTTTAAAATCGAATCATGAAGGGTCTAAATCGGGGAGTGGGTATGAAATAGTAATTTTACAAAAATCTGTAGTCGAGAAAACGACGAGCATAAAATCAACTTGTTGAAAGCTGAATTTCCACGTGACTTGAAAAGTATATGAATGGTATAAATCGGTAAGGAAAGTTGTAAATCGAATTGGGTAAAATAGAAGTATGGTTCGAAATAAAATTAATATAAGAAGGGACGACACATTTATATAAGTACGAAAAATATAGGCTGAAAGAGTACCATAAGCTAGTATTCAAAATTTCGACAAAAGTTTTAAGTATTCAAGTCAACGAAGGAGGATGAAGTATAAGTATATTAAAATTTGGAACAAGGTTAAACTTCGGAAAGGAGGAAGTCGAAAAATACTTTCAGAGGTTTCAAGGTTTGTAACGGAGAGATTCGAAGATTGACGACGATTGTCATGAGGCGATCTCGTGGATCGAGGCAAGGAAATTGGTCGGATGATCATAACATACATACGCCTAGGATATGAATCTGGAGAATCTACGGGGAAACTCCTACGGTCGACCAACTAAGGATTAAGAACTAAGCGCTAAGACCTTCTAAGGAGCTAGACGGTAATGAAATGCGTTCAGCTTGGTCCGAAATCGATGAACCCAAGCGAACGACTAGCGAAATTCTAGAAGTCTACTATGGTCAGAGTTAGGCAAGAACCACTAAGGTAACTCCTACGAAGATCAAGTCAATTGCTAGAAGGGAGTTAAACTATCAATCAGGGCCTCTATCTAGCAAACACAGACGTTTATCTAAGTCTCTTATCACCTAGTGACATAGGAGAACGACTAAACTCAGGGATTATGACTCGGATGTTGCAATTTATTTAATGGACATTCCGTTATTATCGTTGTTCCGTTAATTCGCAATTGCAAGACTGGACCTGCATGGGCCACCAACAAAACCTGTCACGCCCCGCTTCCCAAAAATATGGAGGCGAAGCTGTAAAGCTGCAAGTCCGATAAGCGTCAATCAAATTTAAAACTGCAGGTCCTTGCAATGCGAACGAAACAAAGATAATAATAATGAAATGAGACAAAAGCGATATCTCAGAATATCCATAAATTAAGTTTCAACATCATAGAAAAAGCCACCAGGCTGAAATAAAAGAGAGTCTAAAGGCCCAAACATGGCCAACAAAAGTACAGCGTACAAAACAAAGGTGCCACGCACCGACAACTAACAACAAAACCTAAAACAAAAGAAGCTCAGCAAAGTCACCAAGAAAGGTCTCCGGTGTCCACAAAACTCCTCCTGGGCAAACATGGACTCAGACTCAGCGTCAGCAAAACATCACGTACACAGCAACAGTCTCTGGCTCAGGGTCTAACATGTGACACCCAAAAGAGCAATGGGCACATGTCAGCAAGTCTACAAGAGACTTGTGCAAGGAAACTGAAAGTAGGCAAAAGTAAAGCAACCTAGCAGTTCTAGCATGAATGCAATGACATGGCAGTTAAAGTATGAGTGCAACAAGTAAAGTAAAGTAAAGTACGAGTATGGCATTTAAGCATAGCATGGATGACAAGTTATACAAGTAACACTCACTAGTACAAGACAAGTAAAGTAAGCACCTCGTGCTCAGAGATTCCGCCTTCTGGCTAGAGTGGCTGATCGGGCCACTCCTAAGCTCAGGTGACCGTTTATCCCTACCCCTCCACGTGTATAGATCCAGGGCCTTACCCCCGAACATGGAATGCTCGCTTCTGGATCACGAGCCAGGAAGTGTTTTTAATAAGTATGGCATAGGGGTGCACCTAGCCGGAAACACGGAAACACGGATTGTACAAGTATTTTGTAGCGTGTGCTACGATGCAACAATCAATTTAGATGACATGTAAGATGCAATGCATGGCAGTTAAAAGTGCGTACAGATAAGGAAAGTAAACGTGACAGTTTAGTATGCATGATTAACAAGTTTAAAGGGTTGGATCTAGCTTCGTTGTCAAGCTAGACCAATTTAGGTGACAGATCTAGTTTCGTTGTCAAACTAGATCAAGTAGGTGTCTAGCTAGCTATCATTTCACTGACTAGTCTCTTTTACGCTAAAAACAAGGAAGTGGCCTAAAAACATGGCCCTACATAAGAGTTGGCAAGTTTCACTTGCCTGCAAGTACAACGTCTGAGAGACACCGTCCAAGAGAGTCCAAGTCACAAATAACCTACGTGCACAAGTAAGTTCGTTACGACGGAACTAAAAATCATTAGGCAACCTAGGACGTCTAACGAACCAATTTTAATTAAGTTTCTATCCTAAGTTAGGTGACACATCATTTTAACGATCACTACAATAACTAACACGATAAACAGCACGATGCTATTACAACAACTAAACAACAATTAAATAAATAACATAGTCTAAAAGTGAACTATAATTCATCTAAACGAGTTATTAACCCTATAACCATTATTAGCAACGGGACGACAAGATTACTAATGGGTCTAGATCAATTTAATAGTCTGCCAAATTAAACTATGGAAGCTAACAAGTTATAACATGGCCTACGTGTATCACACCATTTATATGGCCTACTGCCCAAATTCTACCAACTTATCAAGTTAGCACAATAATCATTCACTCATATAATACAATATTATCCTTCACTGCAATATCATTCACAGCATACCCC
Organism: Scilla litardierei; assembly: GCA_030789695.1. NCBI lineage: Eukaryota > Viridiplantae > Streptophyta > Magnoliopsida > Asparagales > Asparagaceae > Scilla > Scilla litardierei. The sequence goes on along the minus strand of CM061142.1, from coordinate 318,688,753 downwards.
ATATAATAAGAGATTAACGAGCTGTCAATTACCTACCTTCGAGCACTCAACATGTGCGTGCGGACACAACGACAAACGGCGACGGCGAGGAAGGGCTGACGGGGGTCGGAGGGCTGACGTCACGGCGGCGGCTGTCGTACGGCCTGGGGCAGTGTGTGCGCTATTGCGCTCAGGGGGCGGTGATGCACTGCTGCGACAGTTGCGCTGCAGCGGCTTCCACGGCGAACCGACGGAGCTCCGGTGGTTATGCGGGGAAGGCGGAGACGGCGAGACGTCGAGGTGAGGTCGTGGGGGGTCAGGCGACCGCGGAGGCGATCAGCGATGCTGCAGCGGCGCTGGGCGACGCTGCCGTCCGCTGCAGACGCCGGCGAGTGCAGGGCGCTGTTGCGCCGCTCGGCGGCAATCACGGCGGCCTGGAGAGGGTTCACGGCGGACATGTGGCCTCGGGTTGCAGCTGAGAGCACCGGCGACGGGTGCTAGGCGGTTTGTCTGGTGGTCGCAGCGACGGTGGGCGGAGAAACGTCGAGGCGATCAGAAGAAGGAGAACGCACTGGATCGAACGCATATGAGAGGCGGTGGCTACGAGTTCAATTGCTGGGAAAACGAAACGCAAAGCCCTAGGTCTAGGTTAAAAGAAATAGGGTAGGCTTTATTGGTTAGGCTGTGAAAAGAATACCCTAGTTCTTTTTAAATAGGCTAGGGGCAGGTGAGGACTTGGGCTAGGTTTGATAGGGTTTGAAAAAGTTTGTTGTAAACAATTCTAAAAAGGAGAGGCTGGCCACGTGAGGCTAGGTAGAGATAGGATTGTTTCATTTAAGGATTTGTTTGATAGTGAATTGGTTACAAGTTATTATTAACAATTATCAAAAGCAAAAGTTACACCTACTCTCTCTCTCTCTCACGGATGTGGCTAGGGTAGAGGAAGAACGTCTGGGTCAGCAAGGCTTTGGGTGCATATTATTATTATAAAAAAATAATATGGGGGAATAGATGCCAAGCGATACATCGGGTTAAAACTGTATTTAAGTTGGGCAAAAAGTGATAGTAGATCAAACGAAGCCCAAAAATTATGAAATAAATACCGGGGTGATCGTGATGACGAAAGAAAGCTAACTAAGAAAGACTTATCTCAATTTCGACGGCGGACGACGAAACTAAAATTTGAAACGTCTCCCGTCAAAAGTAAAAATCGCAACGTCTCATCGAATAAGATTAAATTATGGGAAAACGACTCGAGAAACGTCGTTCCAACATAGTGCCACTATTTACTACTCTCAGAGACGTTCACAACGGCATATCACACGAAAGTGTTCACAAACAAATGAAGTCTAAAATAAACACGTGCACGGTCAAAAGCACGTGCACGAACAAAGTTCAACGAAAAGTGGTCGTTACAGTCTTTTATCCTCTGCCTGCTCATGATGAATACAAAGTAGATCGTTCTTTGACATTAGTCAAAATGCCCTTCTCAAGCATTCTGGTCGGCCGTAAGTCGAAGGGGCCTCGTCCCTCGCCACCGAACGACCCTCGTCGGCCATAAGTAGAAGGGGCCTCGCCCCTCGCCACCGAACGACCCTCGTCCTCGGTCGTAAGCCGAGGGATCCCCCTCGCCATTGAGAGACCCCCGGTAATAGTCGGCCATAAGTTAAAGGGGCCACACCCCTCGCCACCGAACGACCCTTGTCATCAACCGTAAGCCGATGGATCCTCCCTCGCCACTGATCGACCCCCTATACTCGTTGGCCGTAAGTCGAAGGGCCCTCTCCCCTCGCCACTGAACGACCCCCAGCACATATGTCGAAAGGGCTTCGCCCCTCTCTACCCAATGAAACGTGATTTATGGTTTAAAAGGTTACATTCATCAATTGAATATGCCTAACTTATCCACGACAAAGCTTGCCTTAAGATTTCTATGAAATTTAAAGTTAGGTCGATAAGGAACCATACACACGCAGGTATTCAAGTAAAGAAGAAATGTCGCAAAAAGTTTTTTTCATTTATTTGAATAAAAGAAAATTACAAGAAACCAAAACAAAATGCATGCCGGCCTAAGAGGGAGGGGGAGCGCTTTCTGACGCAAAGACGCTGGTAAAAGCCTCCATCGCCTTTGTGAGCTTTGTCGTAAGCTCCGTCTTCTCCCTCACAGCGGCCTCCTTGAGCCCTGCGACTTTGGCCTGAAGCTCGGCCATCTTCGCCTTGCAAGCTTCAGCGCACCTTTCAGAGTCACAAGCTTTGGCCCGAAGCTCGACCGTCTCCTTCCGAAAGGTGACGAGCTCCTCCTCGAGCTGGGACCTCTCCAACCGCCACTGAAGCTCGGTAGATTTGTAGATGTTCGATAGCGACGACATGCTGTCCTTAGCCTCCGAAGCCTCCCACTCGACCACCGCCTTATCTCTGAGGGCTTTCCCCAAGGCCTCCTTCACCTCCTTCGACCGAGCCTCGAGGCCGAGCGCTTTGCGCTCTGTGTTTGCCACCCGTCGACCTTCTTCGATCAAGTCGGCAACTTGAGAGTGTAGCACGGCTCCGAGAATGGACATCTGCAAAAAATGAGGGTTAGTCAAAACAACGACTGACTTGGACGATGATAAACAAGAACTCAGGTGACATACCAGGTACCCGCTCCCCACAAAAAAGTTGGCCACCCTTTTGAGGTCCAACCTCTGCTGGAGCTTCAGATCCCTAGGGAGAATCGAGTTCTCCACCAACCTGGTAGTCGTCCCAAAATCCCTCAAGGCCAACTCCTCCTTTCAATGGAAAAGGGAGGTAGATGAAAGTCACCTTGTACCGGCCCCGAGGATCGAGACGAAAGACGATTGAGCAGTAACACTCGATTAAACTCCGCAAGGATCGAGCCGACCATAGGAGCAAGCGACCCGATGTTTCCCCAAGGCCACTGATCCAGAAGGGACGTCATGGGGGCATGAGATGCCGAAGTGGTCTCAGCCACCTCCTGAGGCTCGAGATGAGCGACCCACATACCTTTCCCCAAGGGATCCTCCTCCTCCACTAGCCTCCTCTTTCCAGATTCCTCTTCCCCCTGGGAGGGCATCTCCCTCTTCTGGCCGACCACTTCAGTCGGCTTAACAATGTTGGCTACATCGATGTTTACCACCACCTACGGCTCTGCAACCACGACGGAAGAGCCTGGATGGAGGCCTCCCTCGAAGAGGTTAGGGAAGAAGGCCTGGAGGTCTGCCTAATCTCTCCCCCCTCGGAAGAAGAGCTCTGTTGGATGTGGAGAGGAGACTGAGAGCCGAATCCCTCGACGCGTGCACTCGACCGTTCGGCACGGACGCCCGACCTCTCAACCGTTCTCTTCTTCTTCCGTTCGCTCCAAACTCGGTCCATACTGGACTCGCCACTTCGTCAGTTTCCATTAGTCATATTTGCAGACAACGAATATAGTTATCGTGAGTGGCAGAGATAAAGACATTGAATCAAGATGCATTACCCGGGCTCTATAGAAGGATCTTTAGCGTGTGATCATCCAACAAATACTGAATCGACCTTTTTTACCTCGGTTGACTCAAAAGGGACTTCATTGCCTTGGCCTCGCCCGTCGACAACATGGCTCTGACCTCCTCCAACGACAACCGAGACTCCACCGCAAGCTCAGGATTCGGAGAAACCAACTATTAAGCATCAGTACCAAATCAGGAAGGACGACGAACACGAAGGTAAACTTCCACCCAGGGTCAGAAATTGGAAGCTCGTAAATGAGCCTCATGCCCGGGCGAGCAGCGATATGGTACCATACTCGGTGAGGGTCAGCTATTATCCTAAAGAAATTCCTGAATAGCCCAAGGGTCGGACGGACTCAACAAAGCTCGCACAACTCGATGAAGCCAACCAAGGGAGGGAAAGCCTGAGGAGCGAGTCTACAGATGGAAAGCTCCGAAGAGCACAAAACTTTCACGATGAAGGGGTGAAGGGGGAATCAGAGTCCTAAGAGAAAAGCTTTAAGATACACCCCAACCTCACCCTTACATGGAAAACACACTCTCTCATCCGTATTGGACACTCTAACCCTAAAAGGATCACAGAATCAACCTTGCCACACCTCGACAGTCAGATCGAGGGAAAACATAGGGGCCATATCTAAGATGACTCCAGGGACCTTCGACCTCCGACCTCCGATCCCATCGATGAATGGGAAGGCGTGGCTCAATCCAAATTCTTTTTCCCTTCCTAGGAACTTCCACGCATCGAGGGGGCCGGAGGCATGCCATAAGCTCCTCATAGGTCGGCTCCTTGAATACGACCGGAGCAAACATACCTAACGAACCTAAAGAAAATCAGAGTCGAAGAAGGAGGATACCTTGAAATTGAACATGTGATCTCTGGAGAGGCAACGCTGGAAGCAAGCTTACGAAACAAGGAAGAAGATGAAGCAGAAACATCTCTACTTCTTTCTCGCATTTCTCTTTTATTTGAATAAATCCAACCGTCTGACGTCCGATGCATGACACATGTCCAAGGCCAGCCATGAGAAACGACGCAGATCACTCCAAAGTCGAAAGGCATTTTGGTGGCACAAATCAAATCAGATATTTCTAAAACCGTGCGCATTTAAGGAGATTACTCATTATTCGGTCTCAGTTAGCAAGATTTCTGAGCCGCGAATGATGTGGGCCATTGTTAGTGCACGGGTACAAATCTAATTGGAGTATCTGCATACCCGACCCATTTAGCATCCGCAACCCGATACCCCCCACGCTCATAGCAGGGTACCGTTGGGTCAGACGAATGGGTCATTCGACCGTTAGGCTGGCTCTAACATTCAGGGGAAAGTTAATTGGTCCGAGTAAATGGGCAGCCGTTAACTCGAATCCTGGAGAAGATCGTGCCCAAATCAATGAGGGATGGTTATACATCATCAAGGGGGAATTACCTATAAATAGACCGAAGAACGAAGGTAAAGGGGTTCCATTTCCTAGGTACGAGGTCTAAGACATAGAACTCTACTTTCTCAGCTTATACTTCTTATACATTTAAGCTTGCGCCGCCAGTCTTGAGATGAACCTCCGTGGGTCGATCTCAGCTGCACCAAGCTCCCTCTCTCCCTTAAGTTCCATACTAACTTAAGCATCAGAGGAGATTTGGGTCAGAACCCAGATCCGACCCCCCCCTAACGAGTCCTATGGTGCAAATCGATGGTCATCTTCCAACGTCAAAGGTTGACGGCGAGCTTCCCAGCCTCGAACGATCGACACAACTACCGCTCGAAGGTCGATCGAACATCGCATCATCTCCAACTACCATCACTCGACCCTGGTTCTTCCAACCAACGGTCCCACTCCAACTGATGACGAGGCTCCGACTCAGCATCTCGAGTCTACACCAACTTGACAACTGTCTCGGTTAATTTTGGCCTTAACAAGTAGTCACTGTGCTAATATAAAAGACTGACATGGATTATGAAGTGGATGTGTAGCATGGAAATTACATGTAATGTGATCTAACATGTCTATTTCCCATTGATCCTCCTTAACCTGAGTAAGATCATAAACATAAAGACATATTTTCATACGTATTTATAAACAAAGAATTGGAATATAAATCCAAACAAACTGTACTTTATTTCTGCAGAAATAAACCAAATATGCATATACTGGAGACTGAAATGTTGTCTAAAAATAAAAAAACTACAAAATTACAAACTCCTACTAAAACTGAGCATCTTTAGATGACATGGCACCCATACGAGCAACATGCCCATGAAACGTTTTGGGTGGCAGTCCCTTAGTAAGAGGATCTGTAATGTTTGAGTTTGTACCAATGTGCTCTATAGACAACTGCTTATTTCCAACTCTTTTCTTAACAATCAAGAACTTGATATCAATGTGCTTTGATTTTGCTGAGCTCCTGTTGTTATTTCCAAATGCAAACTGCGGACATATTGTCACAAAATTACTTGAGTGGCCTTTAAATGCCATCTATAATGCACATCCACGTGACAAAATTCCATAGCCATAAACCATGATTGGATGCCTCATGACAAGCAATGAATTCTGCAGCCATAGTGGAAGAGGCTATAATAGACTGTTTAGCACTCTTCCAAGAAATGACACCTTCTGCTAATGTATAAACATAACCTATTGTAGATTTCATGCTTTCTTGACATCTAAAATCAGATTCAATATATCCTATGATCTCAAGATTTTCCGACCTCTGATATACAAGCATGTGTCCTTTTGTCCTCTGTAAGTACTGTAAGACCCTTTTGGCTGCTTTCCAATGGTCCATTTCGGGATTGCTCAAGTATCTGCTAAGCATTCTTGTAATGTACGCTAAGTTTGGACACGTACATACTTGAGCATACATGATACTCCCAACTGTTGAAGAATAAGGAATATCCTTCATTTGTGCTTTCTCAACATCACTTTTAGGGGACTGATTAAGACTAAACTTGTCTCGTTTAGATACTGGGTATCTCCTGGTTTACAACTTTCCATGCTAAATCTTTGCAGAATCTTTTCAATATAGGCCTTTTGTGATAATCCAAGTATACCTCGAGAACGATCTCAGTGTATTTGGATTCCTAATACAAAAGATTCATCACCGAGATCTTCCATCTCAAAGTTCTTAGCTAGAAAGTTCTTAATTGGTTTCCTGCAATAAGCCTGCATTGTTGCTGGCAAGCAAAATGTCATCGACATATAAAACCAGAAAAGCAAATTTACTCCCACAGAACGTATAGTATATACATTCATCAACCAAATTCATCTCGAAGCCAAATGAGATGATAACTTGATGAAACTTAAAATACTATTGTCGAGACGCCTGTTTGAGTGCATAAATGGATTTCTAAAGTTTGCAAACCATATTCTTTGGGTCTCCCAACACAAAGTTTTCTGGTTGCACCATATAAATTACCTGATCAATGTCCCCATTAAGAAACGCAGTTTTCACATCCATCTGATGTAACTCAAGATTAAAATGAGCCACTAATGCCTTTATTATCCTGAATGAGTCTTTCTTGGAAACCAGAGAGAAGGTCTCATTATAATCAATGCCTTCCTTTTGAGTAAAGCCCTTTGCGACAAGACGTGCCTTATATCTTTCCACATCACCTTTTGAATCCCTCTTGGTTTTAAATATCCATTTGCAACCAATGGGCTTCACATCTTTAGGTAATGTGACAAGATCACAAACGTCATTGTCCTTCATTGACTTTTTTCCTCATTCATGGCATCTATCCATTTAGAGAGTTAGAACCGTTCATGGCTTGATGGAAGTTGATTGGATCATCTTCCATCACTCCAATATCAACCCCAAGTTCTTGGAGATATGCAATGTAGTCACTTGATATTGCACTTCTCCTCTCTCTAGTGGATCTCCTTAATGGCAATATTTCTTGAGGTGCAAGAGTTTGTTCTTCTTGCATAATTCCCTGAATAGGAGGAGTAACGATATTGTCTTGAATATTGGTGTCTTGTTCTTGGGCAGGAACGAGATCCTAATCAAGAACAAGATCACCCGTGGGAATATTTACATATTCCTCTTCAAAGCCAATATCTCTACCTAAATCTCCCCCCGCAAACTCGGCATCCTCAAAAAATCTGGCATTTCCATTCTCAAAAATATTCTTATTAGTGGGATCGTAAAATTTGTAACCCTTTGATCTTTCAGCATACCCAATGAAATAGCAACTAATTGTCCATGTGTCCAGTTTCTTTTCATTAGGCCTATAAGGCTTTGCCTCAGTTGGATATCCACATATATGCATATGCTTCAGACTAGGTGTTCAGCCTGTCCAAAGCTCATATAGTGTTTTACTAGTTGCTTTCGTTGGGACCCTGTTTAGGATGTAAGCTACAGTCTTAATTGCTTCTCCCCAGAGTCTTTTTGGAGAACTATGAGTAAGTTCTCTTCCTGGATTAGAGCCATTAGCACCTGAATTAAGTTCAAGCTAGCAGTTATATTAGCAGGAGTAGCAGCTGAAAAATAGGACAATAAACATAGACAAACATGCTCACATAAGTATTAATTTTGAAGCAAAATTTAAAATTCAAAATTGCATGTTCCCATCTCAAAATATCCTGCATTAGCTTAATATTTATCTTTGGATAATCTATTAACTAGTGAATGACATCTTGTCGTAGCAATCAAATAAAGACAATAATAAACATGCTAAAAAATAAATCTTCCTTTAGGCCGAATTAAATTTTTCACGCATTAGACTCAACAATCACCACTTATCTATTTCCACAGGAGCGCATATAATAATATAGAATGCTAATCTTCCTTTGGACCGATTTAACATTCATATGAAATTTGCACACACAAAAAATCCTTTTATATTTATGAAATAAATTAATGCAAAGCAACAGAGCCACTTTGGCGAGATGATAATTACACCAAGTCATTTCAAATATATATATAGCAAAATTTGAATTTATTTTAGTACAATTAATACTAACTTTATCCTTGAGGAGAAATATATATTAAAACCTTTTATTTACTTCTTCAATTCAATTTAAAATTCATTTTAGGCAACCAATCATACAACATATGTATATAACCGTTTACATTCCGAAATAACAATATCTTTACAGTAGAGCCCATTTGGTGGGATTTCGTATTAATTAGGATTATTTCGAAACGTATAAATGAACTATGCCTAAAAGAATTTAAATGGAAAAATTCAAATTTAACACACTAATAAAACATATGAGGAAACATATATTAGATGGCCAGTTATCTCCTCTTATTATTGGTGCATTATTATAACCAAAGAGGGCTTGAAAGAATTTAAATAGCCCTAAAATAGGGTTCAGAATGACCAAATAACTTAAAATAAGCCCAATATTGTGCAATAGCCAAAAGAGGCCCAAAAATACCAGCCCATATACTGATTTTAATTTTTTTTGAAAAACTGTTTAGGCCTCATTTTTGGCCCAAGGCCTGCTAGGGTTTCAAACCCTAGCAGGTAGGCATCCTAGGGGAGGCGACCGCCACAGCCTCCCTCCCTTGTGCCGGGCACCGGTAGGGGCCGACGCCAAGTCCTCCGACGGTGGCGGCTGGGCCACCCCCTTTCTCACCTGAAGCATGAGCCGGGGCGCCTGCTTTTCCCAACGAGGGGGCGACAAAGCCGCCCCTTCCGATCTGTCGACAGGGGCGGCTGAGTGCCACCCCCTTCCGATCTTCGACTGGGGCGGCAGGGCACCTCCCCCTCTGTGTTCCGACTGGGGGCGACATGGAGCCGCCCACTCCCTGATTCATGGCAGGCGCAAAAGTTCCTGCTTTTTCCTCGATGGGGGCGATGGGGTGCCGCCCCTCTTCCCCTCCTGCAGGCGGCGGAGGTGCCTGCTTTCTTGACAGGGGCGGATAGGCCGCCCCTCCTCACCACATCAGGCACCGACAGTTTTCCGGTGTCGATCTTCCTAACGGGGGCGGCTCCGCTGCCCCTTCTTGATCTGTGTCGGGTGGCAGCCGGCGGGCCACCCCCGATCTAGGGTTTGATGTTTTTTAAAACAGGAAAATAGATTAAAACCCCCATAAAACATCTAGATCTGAATCCAAATAGATTAAAAATCCTATTTTTATCAGATCTACGCATGAGCAGGAAAAATCATAAGATCCAGACATGTAGGCTCTGATACCACTTGATAAAACTAAAGATCTAGATATGTATACAACCCTAAACATACAGATCTAGATGTAGGCATGCTGAATCTTAAAACTTTACCTCATCTGTTTAGGAATCATACCTGAATCTATGCTGATGATCCGGATGACGCAGCGGACGATCTTCCAAATCCATACGATTTAACCGTTGGAGAATTCCTTTTCTCTTTTCACAGGTTCTCTTCTAGCGACGGGACGTAGAAAAGATGGCTTCTTTGTTCGTGTGTTCCGGGGATCACGCCCACCATATAAATAGGCTAGCCTCCTTAGCCCTAGGGTTTCCAATTCGGCCCATCAATGAATTAAAGCCCATTTGTCTCTACACATAAAGGCCCACAACCTAATCGACTCAATTAAGCCCACTTAACCAAATTAATGAGATCACTTACAACAGGTTTTATAAATGACAGTATAGCGTATATATAATTATATTCACATATTAGCCTAACGTTGGATTAAGAACCCACTATGTTGGATAAGTTCCAACATAAACGCATTAAGCTAGATGCATCCAATATAGGAGTAATTTTAGGCATTCCAAGAGAGAAAACAACGCTTAGAGAGATTTTCATGAATGACCCACAAGTCATTGAAAACATGTTCTCTAAAGGGAAAAGATTTGCTCCTCGAACAACAACTAGTGCATTAGTGCCAAGGGCAAGGATTCTTGCATTAATTCTGTCCTACAACATCTTCCAAAGAGCTGGAAGCTATTTTGTGCTATCTAAGGGCCAGGCTAAGTGTGTCTACACTCTCATAGAAGGAATAAAATTAAACTGGGCAGATTTGATTTATGAAATGCTAGCACATAGCAAAGCACAATCACTTCATCGGCATTACATCACTCTCATCTTTAAGTATTTTGGCATCAATTTAGCTAGTGAGACCCATTCCATTCTTCATATCACTCTCTTCAATAAAAGTGCTCTATAAAGAATGAAATTACATCAATATCTATCTTTAATCCCAATGAGGAAAAAGAGGAAAAAGAGAAAGGTGGTGAAGATGATGATGAAGTAACCCCATCCAGTCAACCTACTCTCAAAATTCTCCTCCTCCTTTTGATCAATCCATCTTACTTGCCAAGCTTGAAGAGTTGAAGCAAGAGCTTAAGCACGAGATGCAACAAGCCTTTACTAGATTTGATAAAAAGATAGATGGGCTTTATGAGAGAATAGATGTCTCAGATTGTAAGGTTGATAAGATTCACGAGAAGATTGCCGAGTTGAAGGAGAAGATTAGAGGAGGAGCTCCACCAAGTTAGACTTTACTTTTTGGTGAGCTTGAGTGATGATGTTTTGATGTTCTCTTATGGTTTGATGTTTGAACAATGGTTGATGTCATATTTTGCTTCAATGTGGTTATGTTTATTATCTTTATCATTTTGATGTCTTTATGTATGAACAATTCGGGCTATGTCATATGCTTGATACCTCATGTATCTTGATACAAAACTTTGTTATGCTATATTTGTTGCAACAAGAATATTATGTTCTATGCCTTATGTTACAAATTTTCATAAATTGAGTTATATTGGCAATATTGATTATATTATGTTTCTTTTGAACATTGCTATGAGATTGGGTATGAAATTTTAATTACATAGATTACTGGATATGTTTTGAGCATGTATGCTCACTTGTGATAAATGTTAGATTTATGCCATGATTACATTTTTTGGACTTATATGCATATATTTTGATACAAATAATTCCTTTGTGACATTGAAATGTTTATGGATGTAATGTTGTCATATGTTGAGATTTATGAGTTTGAGCTTGCTTTCATGGAAATCTTATTGATATCCTTTTTATGCTCACTACTCATGTTTATGACCCTCGCTTTAATATTGTCACAAATTATTTGAAAAATTGATTATCTCAAACTATTTGAAAATTGGGTATTTGGATTTTGAAATTATTTTGAAAATATTGAATTTTTGAGCCTTGAGGTTATTTTATAAGATATCGTATTCTTCATAATCATAAGGATTATTCTTTGATATCCATGTTTTTGCTCATTGGTCACACTTTATGAAATGATATCCTCTCAAAATGTTGATTGTCGTGCTCTGCTTCACAAAATACCTGGAGAGCAAAACGTGAAGGTTGCGACGTATTTAAAACAAAGGAAATAATGGAGTATTTTTTCTTTTTTTTCCACTTTTCCCTTAAATTAAATATGCCAAGCGTAAAGGTAAATTCCACAGGTCCTCCATGAAAATTATTTAACAAACCACAGAAATAATAAATTATATCACAGTTCAACATACATCCATTCCTCCAAAATAGGACTTTTAATTATTACAACACGATTCCAAATGAAAACACAACTCGTACATGATAGGTCCATAAATTACACTTAAATAAGATGAAAAACTACCCCTGGGTAGAACTTTTCCTCCCCAGCTACTGGCTCATAAGATTCCTCTCTAGCTATAGGGTTACAAGGCTCCTCTTCAACATACTGGTTCACAAGGTCTGACCCACATTTACAAAACAACATGAATGGGGTCAGCAAGATAAACTCGGTAGGCTCCCACAAAAACAAATATAAGCATAGCGATAAATATAAGGCACATGGAAATTAAAGTATAGAAAAGTAAATAAGCTAGTAAACTTAAGCTAATGAAGATGGCATATTACTCACATGGTAATGAAAAGTAAAACAGTGCTACAAGATCATCAAAGGTGGTGTCAAGTGTAGTAAACATATACCGCAATGGTGACCACTCGTGAAATTCTATACTAAGTGCATGACTCTTGTCCTGAAGCTACAATTTGTAAGTT